>VXAX01005169.1:878371-904538 GCA_013399835.1 Leptocoma aspasia
CGGCTTCGCTCTCCGCGAAGGGGGGGGTTCGCACCGCCCCCGCTCGCCCGGCCCCTGCGTCCCCCTTGCGTCCCGTCAGCCGCGTCAGGAGCGCTCTGGTTCGTGGTGCTGCCAGCGTTGCACGTGTGCCAGGGAGTAACTCGCAAGTAAATTTAATGTTGAGGGGGGTTCGGGATCGCACGAACACCACTGAATTTTGATTTTGTAACAAAAAAGGCCGTGTCCTAACAGTGATCGTGTGTGTCCCGCAGGCTGCGGAGGTGAATCAGACTGCAAAAAGCATCTTGCTTTTCCCTCCGCAGGAGGAGGCAGGGAAGTCAGAGTCATCCCGCTGGAGAGTTTTCCTTTCATCTCACTTCATACCCATTCCTGCTGTCTCTGGATGGCTCGCTGTAGCCACAGCGCTCTGACCTGACACATCTGTGTCACAATGCCTTCTCCATGCCGATCCCAACGCCAAGCCAAACCTCCCTATGATGCAAGTTGGAAACTTTAGCAAAGTCCGCGGACCAGCAGTGAATAATGTCAGCCAGAGATCTGGCTCACGAAGTTCTTAATGCCTTTGAGCTAGCAAGGCCAAAGGGTAAGCAAGTGGTGTTTTACAGTCTCTGTGGATACACAAAACATGGAAAATTAAGGACACAGCAGCCTGGGCTTTGCCAGAGACCCAGCCAAAAGAAAGGCTGTGCAGAGGCATGCGAGACAACAGAGGAAGCTTGCTGAGCTTCCCAAAACCAGCTGCACTCCAGCTTTCCAAGCTGCACGAGTCCACCCCAAGCCCAGGAGCATTTGCCTTGCCTGGGAGTACGTGTCATGTTTTCCAGATGTTGGAAATCTTGCTTCAAGCGCATGTGACCTAGTGTGTTTGGAACAAACCTCCACTGCCAGTTCACTCTTTACTTGTTTCCAAGTGTGTGAATTCCTCTTTTAGCCTGTGGTTTCTGCTGAATAAGCAGATAAATCATGGCTATTTTGCTGGAATGGCTGGATGAGCGGGAGATAGGCACGTAGGACGTACAGGGCAGTGGCTCATGGCTGTTTGGCTTCATTCACAGAAGGGCTGGAACCTCCTTTTCCCGGTTCCCAGAACTTGTTTGCTGATGCTTGGCTTTCTCCCCACCCTCTTCCAGTGCCACAGTGCTGCACAGAGTGCCCAGCCCCATCAGGATGGGCGTTTCTCCCTGTGTGCACACAAACCCTCAGGAAAGCAGCCTCCTGAGCTGCTATCTTCATGATATCCGAGGAGCCAGATGGGGCATCAGTGGCTTGCCAATGCCAAAACAAACCATGTTGCAGCAGCAGGAGGGGACCTTGGCTCTTGGCTGCGCCCAGGGACCCAGGCCAGCTGCAGACCTCTGCCCCAACCCCAGCTGAGTCTCCTGCTGCCTCTGTGTGTTGGTTCCACATCTGGAACAGGCACAGCTTGCCCTCACTCCCCATCCCGCACATCTGGGATCAAGGTCACTTGCACAAGGACCTCCTTTACACTGTCTTCTTGTGCCTGCAGGCTGGGGCAGCAGGGAAACCACGGGGACCAGGGAGAAACCGCCCTCAGTCATTTAAAACAGAGCTCTTAAAAAAAAATACAGCTACAAAGTAACCTAGCCCTAGAAGCAGAAGTTTTGACATGGATGGTCGATGTGCAAATGAACACAAGTTCACTGCCAAGGTTTACTGCAGAGAAAGTAGTAAACAGAACAGCTTACAGCACCTTTGGGGTTACACAGTTCCCTTCTTCATCTCCAACACCTGCAGATGATTTCCCCACATGTTGTCCCTTAACATCCATCCACTCCAACCTTCTTTTAGGCCCAGGCTGGTCAGGAAGACCTCAGGCAAACAGTGTCAAAGAGGACTGGTCGTATGTGGGGAGTGAGCAGCTGGAAGGAAAAGTCACCCTTGGTGTAACCTGGCTGTGAGCCTGGCCCTGCCCCTGAGTCCTCAGGAATGCTTCAGCAGAAAGGTGGTGCCTGGGGGGAAATCCTTCAGTGCTGTGGTGAGATGACCTCAGGACTGGAGTCAACAGCAGCTTGGTGGCCACACAGGCTGCCTTTTGCATAGAATACAGAGGGTCAGGAGGGTTTTGTTGCTTGATAGATCCAGTTCAGGTCCAGGATACCTCTGCAGGCTGTGAGCCAGCCTGCTTTCTTCAGGATGCTCAGTGATTGCCAGCATTTGGAAAAATGAAACTTGGGTGTGTCTGTGTGTGCAGCTGCAATTAATTAAATCTCCTTTCTGACTCTGGGATTGCCCTCCTGCCAAATAATCCAGGGGCAGTATGGAATGGGACAGCTCCACAGCATTGGGACCAGCCAGCGCTTCCAGACACCCTGAGCTGTGCAAACCCAAGGACAGGTGATGATGATGGGAAGCCTTGAGCCAGGGCAGCTCACAGAAAAATATTTTTCTTCTCCCCTCACAGGATATGAACCACACATGGAAGTCTCATACTTTGTAAAAGGAAAAGAGAAACCAAAGGGACCCCAGCCGTTATACAACGTGCAGAATTTGTTTGAGAGGTGCCTCCTGAAGGATTAGGTACAACTCCTTTTTCCCTTTACAGCTGTAGCCTTGTGTCTGTGTGCATCCTGTAAAGCAGTGTAGAAATGAATAAATAAAAAGGACAGCATTAAGTAACACAGGAACACTCGTGTCCATGCGGTATTGCCTGCATCATCCAGATGGAAAGTATCTGTCTAGACAAATCTGGGAATTATGCAAGCTCATAATTTCTGAATAGTTCTTCCTTTCCAACATCATGAAACATTTGCAGTATCCACTGAAAATATGTACAGAAACACAGGGTGGAAAGAAATGCTTCAATTCCAACAGCCAGGAAACATAAATACTAGCAGTATGTTGTATGAGAGAAGATATAAATGCGGGAATATGGAGCAGTGTCCCTGCTGTGTGCACGCTGACTCATCCCCGAGGAGCCAGGATCATACCTGGTGCTCACTCCTGTCTCAGCAGAAGCGGAGCAGGCTCCATTGAGCTTTTTGTGGTTCTCTGCTGCCTGATGCCCTGGACCAAGGCACAGAGCCGCTTGTTTCCACTTTTCCAGAGCTGTTTGTTTCCACGGTGCTCAGACAAGCAGAAGGAATGAAAACAAAGAGGGAAAGATGGGCTGTCCTGGTGCAAACCACAACAGCATAAAAATAAATCACTCTTGGCCTGGTGGAGTGAAAGCAAAGCAGGACAGAAAACGTAGAAATCCCACTCTGGCCTGGGAGCTGCTGCTGGCTCTAAGCAATGCCCAATGATCACCACGGCTGTAGTTTAGCACAACTCTGGAGCTGTAGTGACGCTTTTTGGTGTTCTTGGGAAACAACGGCCCGGTCAAAGGAGACAGAAGAATGGAGCAGTCAGGAACTCTTCCTGCAGAGCAGTGCAACCCAGGGAAAGGATGACGCAATTGTCAATAGTATATGGAGTATATGGAGAAAAATCATTTTTAAAAGAGCACAGCTCGTGGTCCAGCAGTCATCCAGTTTGTGGCAGTTTTATCGCTGACTCCAGGGGGACAGGTTCAAACCTTCTGAGGGTACATCCAAACAGAAACATCACTTGTGTTCAGTTCAGGGTCACAATGGAGGAAAAGGGGCTGACGTTTATCCATCTGGCCTGGCCCCTTTGGTGCTGCAGAGGAGAGCGAGAGAGAGCATTGTGTCAATTCTGTCCTCCTAGGCCTAGGAGAGAAAGAGTAAAGAGCAGCTGGGAGGCTGAGTGATGAAACAACTGCCTGTACCACTGTTTGGGGGCCATCAGGGCAGTATTTATGCGGGGCCAGTGGGCTGCAGCAGGACATCGTGCCTGAGCCACCGTTGGATCAGCAGCCCGAAAAGCAGATGTGCCAATTTCCTGTCCGTGATGATGATGGGCCCTAATTATGCCAGAACTGTGGCAATGTCCTTTCTTGTGTATGACCCCTAATTTGGTTTCATGAAGTCATCTGTGCCAGGTTCTTCCGGCTGCAAGGCTGGGGCGAGTGACAGTCATGAAGAGCCGTGTGCTCTGTGTGTCCAAACACCTGGCCAGTGCTTTGAACGAACAAAATTCAACTGGGAACAAACAAAATTCAGGCAACCCACTGGGATTTGGGTCAATTGCTTGGCTTGCTTTACCTCTTGCAGGTTATGATGCCTGCTGACAGGGAGCTGTGTGCTGGGGGGAACATTCTAAGACAGGTGTAGGCACTCAGCAGGGACCAGCACTTAAGAGAGGCTGTTCACTTGTGGGGGGATGAATTTTGGAATTGGGGGAAAAAACCACTCCCCTTTGTTTTCACACCAGGGAGATTCCCTTGCTGGTGTTGCTGCTGGTGCTTTTTTCAACTTCTCACCATTCCTTTCCATGGTTTTTGCCAGTTTGTTTGGGGTTTTTTTTCCCTTTTTTTTCCTCATTTTCTTTCCCCCTCATAATTTGAGCAGCTCCCCAATTTTAAAGATTGCCAGCAAAGTTTTTTTTTTTTTTTTAGTTTATGTATTTAAACAGAGGCTTTTATAAGTTTGGGAGAAGCTTTTTGGATGGCATTGTGGGAGGTTTTTCAGTTTTTTTCTTGTGTGACATTTTGAGGAAGCTTCTCAGGGTTTTGAATTTTTATTTTTATGTTTTCTTCCCTTCTTTTCCTCAGGAGCTCTTTGTGGAATTAGACATTTTTTGTGTAGATCCTGCTTTGCATGGGTGGGATCACTGCTCCTGAGCCCCCAGGAACTGTTTATTGTTCCCTGATAGTGGGACTCTGTTGTACCAGCAGCTCCCAGTGCTGGGATCCCCAAACCTGAGGATCACCTGGGCTTGCTGCTGCTGCTGGAGGGAGAGGATGGTGCTTGGGCATTTGGCACAGAGATGGTGTGGAGGTTTGCAGAGCAGTGAGAGGTGGAGATGCTGCTCCCAGGACATCAGGGATGTGCAGCGGGGGCTTGGTGGCCATGTGGCACTTGCTTCTTCCCATGCCTAGTGGAGCATGTCCCGAGGTGGTGCTGTCCCGAGGAAGATGTGGTGCTGGCGCAGGTGGGACTGGGGTCTGGCCTGTGGGAGCCTGGTGCAGGAAAGAGCTGGAGAAGGAGGGTTTGGGGCTGTGTAGCACCAAGAGGAGCAGCTGGAGAGATGCCAGACTTTTGGTGGAGTTTCTGCAGTGACCTGCCTGCAGATAAGAGCCAAGGCACACGGGAGGAGGGCGGGCTGGAGGTGGTGCTGCCATGAAAGGCAATGGAGGCTCCACAGTGGGGCTGGGTGGCAACTTGTGCCACCTGGAAGTTGGAGAAGGGCTCTGACCCTGATTTTTGTAGCAAGTGAGGGAAGGAGCAATGTGGAGTGAGGCTCTAGGTGCTGAGCATGCAGTGTGGGGGGGGACTGGAGAGCCCTTGGGAGAGGTCAAACAGCTCCGATGAATGCTTGAGCAGGTCCTTGTGGCATGGCTGGTGTGGGAAGAGCAGAACTTCCAACTGTCCCTGCTGGTCCAGGATGCCATGTACACATTGGGGTGGATGGATCTGGGATCACTGCGAGACAGATTGCCCTCTGTGGGTGCAGAGCTCCTCAGGGGCAGGCTGGCTGTGTGCCTGAGGCTGGGAGAGGCATGCAGCAGGGTGTAAGGGGACTTTGTCACCACACAACTAGAGCTGAGCACTGGGGCAGGACAGCCAGAGTGCCATGGTTGGGATCACAGTCACAGACTATTCTGAGTTGGAAGGGACCCATGAGGATCACTGAGTCCAATTCTTGAGTAAATGGCCCATGTGGGGATGGAACCCACAACCCTGTCATTTTAAGCAGCAGGCTCTCAAGAACTGAGCTAATTTGGGGTCAGCTCACTTTGGTGTTTTAAGCCCTGACTAGAATTTTGATCCGGTCTTGGTGTTGGCCCTGCTTTGAGCAGGAAGTAAAACCATCCGAGGTACTTTCCAACCTGGTTGGGTGATTTTCCTTCTTGCCTACAGCCCCTGCACTTGGCTGCAACACCGTGCCACTGCTCCATGTAATCCCAGGTTAGTGAGGATTTGTACACGAAACTCCATCTAGACCATCTAGATTATGTGCTTGGGGAAACACCACATTGGAAGGTAGGATGGGGTTTTTATTGCAGTCAGCTCCTGGTTCTGCTGCTATCAGACCGCGGGGCAGGAAGGGTGCGTGTGGGAGTGTTTGCTGGCTGACTCATGGCCCTGCCTGGTTATTCACCAGCCAAATCATGCCGGTGACTCGGCGTACATCAGCCTTGCCCTGTCCGTGTGAGCTGCTCCCCTGGCTTCCTGGATGACACGTGTTTCTGATCATCTGTGTGACTGTGCTGGCCTAAAGACAGGAGTGAAGTGGCTGGGATGTGTCTTATCTGGCTGGTGTTTACATCTGTGTGACTCTGAATTACCTTTTCCTCAATTTCTCCACCTGTAAAAAGTTTAACTTGCATGCACTTGTGTCCTGTTGTCTGTCATCCAAGGTTTTACCCTTTTCTTTCTTCCTACGTCTGGGCAGTTAAGATGGGTGGAGGTGAAGCAGTGTTGACTGGATTGCAGGCTTCATTTTCTGTGGTGTTGTTGGCAGAGCAACAAATGCTGCAAGGGCAGTAAGGGTCATGCCCCTTCCCCCAGGGACAAGCTGGTGAAGCAGCTTGGCAAGGACTTTGTATGTTCTTATGGATCAGCCGGGTGTAGAAGGTGGTGTGCTTCTGGGGAAGAGTTAGAGTTGCCACACGGTAATAGCCACAGGAAGAGAGCTGGGGTACTAAACTGTCATCCCCCATGGGGCAGTATTTTTGTGTTTGTCTTGAATTCTTGTACCTTTAAGAAGGGCTTTTAAAGGAAATGTTTTGCTCAGCAGAGCTAAGCAAGAAGCAAAATAGCTCATGGTACAAAGGTACCATGGCACCATAGCCCAAGACATCTGTAGTGAAGCATGTTGAGCAGGAAAGGCCTTCAGTCCCTGCTGAAGATAAGCAAAGACGTGGTTTAGTTCCTTGGAAAACTCATTTCCTGAGTTGGAGACAGTGATGAGTCAGTGTGCGTTCACCTGGCAGCTCATCTTGTGGCACAGACAAGCCATGGTGCATAAGCTCTTCATTAGCTCCCTGCCAGTCCTGCGCTCTCCCTCTTCCTCTACTCAGAAACATTTACTTGGTTTGCTTGCTGTTCCAGGCTTTTGTGCTCCTGCCCTCGCAAGAACTGTCGGAACCAGCTGCACTTGGGAGAATGAGCCAGAGTCACCGTGGGCTTGGAAAGGTACTAGGTGCACAGAGAGCAAAAGAAATGGGAGATGGTGTCAGCTGCAGTGAGTGGGTAAATGTTCCAGGTAGATAAGGTTTGTTTGGAACCAGGCTAGTGCTCTGCAGTTAGAGTTATGCCCTCAGAAATAAAGTTTACTTGGGAACTCATCAATGAGTATCAGTGTGCCAGCAATGCTTGTCCCCTTCAGGACTGTATTGCCATTTCAGCCTGTGTTCTCAGCACCGTCCCTGTTACCTGCCTGCCACCCAGGTTCTTGCTCAGGCTGGAAGCATGGGAAATGGCAGTCAGTTCTCCACAGTTTGGCTGGGAGAGGTGAACACTGTGCACCCTTGAGTTTGCCTGTGCTCAGCATGTTTTGTCCCATTAGTTTTGGAGCAGCTTTTGCAGGCACCAAGTGCAAGGTTGGCCACGGGCAGGAGTTACAGGGAGAGCACAGCTACTCTGAGCTAGAAACATGGCAACTGTTGATCAGCGCCATCTGTCCTTACCTGCAGGAAGTAAGGAATAACCCCCATAAATCCTGTTCTATAAATCAGACCCTCCTGAGTTCAGCTCTCAGGAGCCACATCACAGATCCTGGATGAGCAGCAGGGAAAGGTGCAGCTGAGCCACCAGCAGGGAGTCCATGCCTTGCTGCCTCAGGGGAACTCTTTGCACACACAAACATCAGCCTGCTCTGTCCTTGTCTTCAGACATACCATACACACTTTCCTAGATGGGCAGGTGACATTAGTGCAAGGTATGACACTAGATGTGCACGTCAGTAACATGTGTGAGTGAGAATGCTGAGGGGGGCTGGTGTTGTCTGAGGAATCAACAGGAAGGTGGATCTGAGAGATCCAAGTCCCCTAGAGATTGCTAGCCAGCGTAGACACGTGTTAACAAGGCTGAGTGGCAACAGCTGTGGCACTGGTTCCTTGCAGCCAGGGCAGCAAACCTTGGGGGTTAATGTTCACTGTTCCAGTTTCACTTATACTGGAGTCTCCCAGTGTGATCACTGGAGGAAAGGGAGCGTGGGGGGAGGTGTGGAGCATAATGCTGCATCCTGGCAGCACAGGGAAACTGAGTCTGTGCAGCATCCCGAGGGTCTAGGTACATCACCCAAACTAACCCTTACCTGGAACTGGAAGCCAACATAAAAATAATGCAAATTTTCTCTGGGCCCTTGGCTTGGGTTCTTCCCCCTGTCCTGCCTTACAGAAATAATGTGCCATCTCTGCTGCTGTGTGGTGAGAGACAGTTCCCATCTTTGGGTGGAGATTTTAGGGGTTTGCAATAGGAAGGCTCAACTTCCGTTTGTAAAGTTCCTGGGCATCCTGGAATAAGATGCATAGCAAGAAACACCAAACAGAAGGCTAAAAACACCAAAATAAAACCCAGGCAAAACAGTTTAAAAAACCCTCCAAACCAGTTTTTCAGCTGTTGTGCTGAGGGAATTTTCATTCAGCGTCTTGTAGGCAGTGTTTAATGTCTTGCAGAATGAAAGTTACTGAATGTAGCTCATCAAGGCAGAGTGCTGTGATATAATTTAGAAGCTCATTAGAGATCATAATCACAGTGACAGATGTTGGTGGGAAGTAGGAACCATCACAAAGAAAAATAGAGAGCTGTTTGTCATGAGGGTACTAGATCATATAGGGGCAACATTTTTTGAGGTATCTAAGGATTTGATTATCACTTGGAGGTTTCCACCTAGATTTCTTAGTGTACAAATCGCTTGGAAAACAAGACTGAAGCACTCAAATATTGAAAGGCCTTTTCAAGACTTTGCTTGTAAGAGCCATAAATTGAAATTATGTCTGCTAACCCATGTTGGAGCAGGGCATGCCCTTCTCTTGGGTGAGCTATGCATACCACAGCATCTCTGAGTGTCAAATGCTGTGAGGTGGGAGCTGGCTGTGAGGTGGGAGAGCTGTGCCTGGGTAAGGAGCAGTAGAAGCAGCTGAATTGTGCAGGTAGCTGGAGCATGTGCTGCAGAGAAAAAGGGTTTTAAGGGTGGCCAAAAGGTGTTACTTGACCTTTTACTGAGGTAAGTGTGAAATCATCACCGGATTTGGAGATGTGCACTCTTCCTTTGTGCCACCCACTTCCTCTGGGTTGCACCACCAAGGCTGAGACAGATTCTGCAGACGCTGTGCACAAGGAGTTACTCGGATGTGGCTGCCAGCCTGAGAGGCTTGTGCGTGCACAGCTCCGTGGGGACGGAGCGGAAATCTTGGTCTGTCGGAAATCCTGGGTGGCAGGGCCACAGCGGGGGTTGAGCCCCCTTTGCTATTGCTATTGGAAGCGCAGCAATGGAAAGGAGGCTGGTGGGCAGCCTTGGGAAGTGGAACTGCAGGGTATCAGTAGTGGAAGTAGGTTAACAGAATCATCATTGGACTCTGCTGGCATGTGGGCTCACTGGGGTGTGAAGTCACCTGATGGAAGAATTGCCCAATAACAGAAATCCCCCAGCAGAAAATGAGCTTTTTTTGCTGCAGTGCTGTTCTTCTGAGGTGTTCCATCTGCTTTACAAAGAGTGTCTGACTGAGCCCAGCAACGCTTCCATGAGAACAGCATCTCTAGTGACAGCTTCCAGCTGTCTAGCAGATGAGAGCACCCAGGTGTCGTGGCAAACAGGGAGGGAATTATAATCATCCCATTTTGCAGAGAGAGGGATGCTCTTGCAAAACAAAAAGGGACCACCTAGTTGGTCTGCTTGACAGCTGAATGTCCTTAAGTAGGCAATAAAAATGAGGGTGTGGAGTGTGCTATAAGTTCATACAAGCAAGTAAAAGAGAATAAGTCAAAATAGTGGGATTAATTTTACCCTTGGAATGTGGGCTAAGCAATTTTAGGCAGTTACTCCAAATGATCTTTAAACTTTTGTGTTAAAAAGAGGAAAACCCAGCAGGACCACCTCAGGGCTCTGCCTGGCACAGCCATCCTGACTCTCGGTGGCCCTGGCAGGGCAGGAGGGGCTGCCATGTGCCACAGGGCACAGAATGCAGTCAGAGCCCTGAGCTGGTGCTGTGGCACAGATGATCTCCATAAACTGTGATGACATCAATCTAATGTATACGTTCTCCTACTAATGTGAATACCAACAAATACAAATCCCATGCAAATAAGGCACTCGCTCAGTATGTGCAAGTGCCTGAAATATTATATCAGAAGTTGTTCACAGACGTGCCTGTTCCAAAATTTGCTGTTACACTGCCTTTCTGTGTTCCCATGGGAACTCTCAGGTGAGGGCAAAATGTGCTCCCTGCTCCCCTTCAGCTAAAAGAAGTTTGTGAAGTAAAACCTGGCTTCCCTGCTGGATTCCACCTCCTTCCCCAAGCCTGCAGCTCCTTCAGATGCCCAGCTGCCTGGAAAGACTCCCCCATCCTCTGTGGTTTACCCTTGGGGTGAGGGGAAGGTGGATGTTAAGCATTTCTCAGAAAAGGAAGCGGTACCCTCTGCCAACTGGCAAGGAGCAAATGCTGGCACTAACTGCGGGAGAGAAATTATTCACTCATTCTGCAGGAGCGCATATTGGGAATCCCTCTTCTAGTCCTTGCCTGGCTCTTCCAGCTGTGCCTGCTGCAGCCCAGGTGCTTGAAGGGACCTGGGGGTGTGTGTCCCCAAGGGGCTGGGAAGCTCCTCGGGATCGTGTGTCTCGGGTGAGAAATCTTTGCATCTCTCAACTGAACGAAGAGGAAAGCAGAGGGCAGCTGAGAGCTTTGCCAGAGGCTGCAGGAAGGGAAGGAGAGACTGCCCCTCAGCCAGCACCATGGGATACTCAGGTTGCAACAGGAAAATAAAAAGGTAGGAACAAGTGTGAAGTGTGCAAGGACACCAAGTGTAAAACGTGTTTTGGGGTTGCTTTTTTTTTAAGTTGCTGCAGAAAGCTCAAGAGTTTCAAAATGGTGCTGGATCTTGTAAAATGAAGTCTGGTGGATTCAGCAGGGTTCATAGAAACACCCCAGGAAGAACAGGGGCAAGAAACCCCAGCAGCTCGTGTACGGGCAGTCAGAGGTGATGCTATTCAGGTGGAGGGACTGGGGTGCAGAGACATGGGCCTCAAAGAAAGCAAGTAATAGGAGAGGCACAAGGATGTGTTGTTGTAAGTACCCAATTGCTCAGGTTATTCTTTCCTCCTGAAACTGTAATTGCTTGTGCAATCAAGACCAGGGATTTAGGAAAGGGAGCAAGCCCATCCGGGGGGTTATGTCCCACATGAAGACTGTTCTCCCTTAAAAGTGGCCAGATTTTGTGGTGGCACAGGGAGACTGCTGCTGGGAGCTGTGAATGGCCCTGGAGAGGGGCCTCTCCTGTCAGTGGCAGTGGGTTGCCTGGCTCCAGAAAGGGGGTGCTTCCAGAGCACAGGAGCACAGCTTGCGGAGGCAGTTGCGTTTTCCCTGCCTTTAGTACATAAAAGATTAACTTCTTTTTTTGAAGACTCAGTCTAAATCTAGAGCTCATGGATGTGATGAACAACGTACCATGAAACCCCTTCCAGCTTTCCCCTCGCTATCCCCTCTGTGCTCTCAGCTGCTCAGACAGTTCCAGGGAACTGCTGACTTGTGTGCTGAGAGAAAATAATCTGGTGTCTCTTAGGCAGTGGCAAATTGTGTGGGCTGAGATCACATTTACTCTTAGCCAAAGCCTGCAAGTATTCCATGCATAGCCCCCCTTAATGAAAAGCCCCAACCTCTGCCAGCAGGTTAAGAGTTAGGGCCACCAACCCCTGGCATGTCGATAAATCTTCGTCCCAAGCTCATCAAATCCCCACCACGCTCGTTCAAGAGGGATTCACGAGAGGTAATACAAAACTGACCTTTGTTCTGCCATAAATGCGGGTGCACATGAACCAGCTCAGTCAGCAGGCTCTTTTTTTTTTTGGCTCCCTTCACTCGGGGTAGTTTGTCTCACCTGGCAGCTGTCTCATCCTGGCAGCATGGTGCAAGATGCTTGCCTTTCCCTGTCCCCTCCTGTGTCAGCTCCTTCAGGTGGCTTTTCCCAGGCCTCCTCTACCACAGACCCTGTGGGACTGTTTTTCCCTCTGCCCATGACTTCCTGTCTTTCAAATACTTTGTCATTTTGACGATGTTGATTTTTACTGCAGTAAGGGAAAAACGTGGACTTTTTTGATAGCCAGATTGCATGTTTGTTTGTTCTTTTATTTTTGGCTTCTTAGAGGTTTTTGCCACTTTTCACTTTCTAATTGTCTCTTTTTCTAATCCAGGCACTTAGGCTCAAAGCAAACATTTCTTATGGCAATTTTTTATCACCTGCTGGCTAGAACAGAATAGAAAAGAAACAGATTCTGGCTGAAGGACCAACAAAAGCAGGAAAACATAAAGGCTTATTTTAAGGATTTCTTCTGTGATAAAATAGAAAAAACCAGTGTTTAGAGGTGAAAGACCTGGCTGCAGGCAGAGGTCTGGCTTAAGCTTTAGAACAGAGCATCTCTGTAACTTGAGAGGAGGAAAGTGGGATCCCAGTTTATGTCTCGGGATAAAAACCTACCAAAAAGGAATTGCCTGGGTGCTCAGATGGTTTTCAGCTCAGGATAATGCCTTGGGGGCTGGCAGGAGACAGCAGGTCTGATGTGCAAGGGAAGTCAAGCAGAGGCAGTGGTGGGCATGGAACCCTGTTGAGGGAGGTTGTGCTTGCTGAAACGGGATGCTGCAGTGCAAGACTGGCAAAGAAAGGAGCAGCAGTCCTTGATCTCTTGGGAAAAAGGCATCTGTGTGTCTTGAATAACATTGTCATGTCTGGAGGTGGCTGAATTTTTTCAGGACCCTGTAGGGTGACAGTATTTTGCTGACACTGTGTGCAGGGAGTCGTGGGCTCATTGTTGTTTTTAACGACATTACTTAAGCAATAGACTGTAAAAGCCAGGCGTTTCTTGGAGGCACTGTTATTTGTCCCCTCCTGCCGAGGTTTTCCTGGTCCCCTGATGCCACTGGGAGCTCTGGGGATGTACAGGAGCCCTGCTTCCAAGGCAGGAACGAGCTGCAGAGTTACCTGTGAATGGCCTTGGTCACTCTCACAATTTCAGCCTCTGTGGACATGGATAAACCAAAGGACAGAGGCAATGGTGGCAAGAGGTAATGTTGAAATGTTTGTTGTGAATGGGGAGGCTTAATGCTAAACAGCAACATTCTGGAGTCCTTCAGCACAGCAAGATCCCAGGCAGAGATGACAAGCTTTTTTTGCAGATGAGAGGATAGTGCTGGCAGAATAGTGCTGGCAGAGGTGGTTCATGGAATTGGGTGTAGATTCCTGTTTACCTGCTGGTGCTGGCTCTGAAAGGAGGGCTTCTGCCTTGGCTGATGTGGTCTGAAGCCTTTAGTGATGCCCAGGTGCTCCACGTGAGCCCTGTGCACTGCCTCAACACCTCGGGGTTGGTGTTGCCAGCCCTTCTGGGAACAAGCCCCCAGCCACGGATATCCCGTTTGTCCGCGGCTGCTGGCCGAGCCCTGGCTCACCAGGACCGATCCCAGCCCAGGTCAGAGTTTGGCAGCTGCCATCCACCTTGGACCACAGGTCTGGAATCCTCTCTTTCCATCCTAGCTATTGGTTCTGAGGGCCTGTTCACAAAAGCTTTGTCCACCTGATTGCTTTGCAGTAGCCTGTGAGCAGGGCCAACCCACCCATGTTCCCTGGGAGGTTATTCCTGGCTGAAGAAGCTTTGCTCCATGCAGCTGATCTGCTTAAGAGCACTTCCCTTCCTTGCTTTCATTCCACTAGTCAGGCTGCAGAGATAACGTCTGTCTTTGTTCTGATGTGAGACCCTTGCGTAGGTACACAATCTTCCCCACAGTGTATGCTTCAAAATAGATAAAACGCCTTTTCTGAATTGCAGTTTAGATTGGCTTTGATAGAGAGGATGGCGGAATCATATACAGAAGAAAAAAATCTTTTAAAACGAGAACGGAAGCAAATATAGTTTAGTAGTATACTCGTTACAGAATGAACAGCATATTGTATGTGCTGTGTTAGAGGTATGTTATGAATAACAAAAGCACTGGAGCATTTACATATTTGTTTTCAGAAATCCTGGCAGTTGGATTTCACCATTCTGTGCCTCTTTGCCAGAATCACTAAACAGTGGTACATATGGCTTCTGAAGTACCATATGCCGTGGAAAACGTTAGCTGATGCCTATACTGATGCGACATGCTATAGTCTTTATTTAGATTTTCTTGCAGTTTTGAACAAAGAATATTAGATCATGCAAAACATTGTGCAAGCAGTATGGAGTAGTACATACAGGAAAACATAATTCATTGTGCCCAGAGAAAAGCCAGCTAAGAAAAGGGGAAGAAAGGGTGGTGTCAGGAATTAGAATGTGCACGTGCCAAGAAATGCATCAAAGGATGGGACACGGCTTTGTGCGGCCAAGGCAGGAGGTTTTCCAGTGCTTGAAGCAGAGTCAAGAGCCAGAGCTCCGTGGATGTGCAGGTTTTGAATCAAGTTCTGTTTCTAAGAGATGCTCCTTGTTACGAAAAGTAGCACTCAGGCTTAAATCTAAGTACATTGCTTGAAATCCTCGGAGAGCAAAGGAAACCACGTGCATAAGTGCTTTCCTAGAGCCCTCCTTGTAGGAGCAGGGGTAACTGCTCTCTCTCCCCTATCATTGTCTGAAAATAATGATGGTGAACACAATGAGTTTTGCAAGAAGCATCTTGAAAACAAAACAAAATATAGTTTCCAACACAGCGACCACATAGCTCAACCTGGCATTAGAAAATGAATCCAGGCTTTTGTTTTGACAAGTTTTTAAAGCACTTTCCCCCCCCCCACACACCCCTCTTCATCTCGCAGTCACATTGCTGATGTCAGTGCCAAACGCTGAGGCTCCCTGGTGGCGGGGCTGTCGGGAGCAGCCAGAGGAGAAGGTAACCCTGAGGGGAAGTAGAGCAGGGAGGTGTTTCTTGCCACCACAGCTCCCTGGCAGAGCAGCACCTGGCTCTCCCCTTTCCCTTTTCTTCTGGCTCCTCTGTGTGCAGACCACTGCTCCGTGAACACTTAATAGGCTTAACTTTAAGCACCGGAGTAGATCCAGTGGGATTACTCACGTATCTGAATGAAGGTATAATGTTTGGAGAGAGGGGAGAAGCATCGCATCTCTGTCTCTTGATTTGGCTTCTGCTCCTAAAGGCACCCTGTTCTAGTGTCTGAGCATGGGAGGTTATGGGGTTCACACCGCCTCTGCCAGAAGGATGTTGGGGTGTATGTGGTAGAGCGAGTGTTAAACCACAAAAAGTAGGAAATTGGGGAAATCTCTTGTAATGTGCAGACGTTCGTTGGTTGAGGCCAACCAGCTAACCAGAACAGAGACAAGCCCAGCGCAGAAACAGAAGGTGGGTAAGGCTCAGTCCAGAATGCAGCCAGAGCAGAACAACTTCCTGGGGAGGCAAGAGCAGAAGGAAAGGGCTCACAGCTGAGCTGTGCCGCAGATGACCAAGCAGAGGATGTCGGGCAAGCCGCTGCCTGTGGGAAGAGTATGTATAGTGTCAGAGATGGGCTCCACCGTGGAACAGTTGTGCTGACCTGGGAGGGCTCTTGGTGTACATGGGGATTTGATAGCACAGGTAATTGCAGAGAGGCCGGTACTGGGGGAGAAGCCTGTGATTCCCTACCTGGCTGAAAGAAGCATGAAGGGCACTGCAAGCTGACAGTGGCCTTTCGTGGTGCAAGCAAAAGTATTGGAACATGTAAGAAACTGAGGCTGTCACAGGAATTATTCACGAGGCAAAAGCTGCGTGTGTGTGTGTAGATAGGTAGCATCTCACATATTTTGTGAACCACTACTTGAATGGACATAAACAGAAATAGAAGTCAGAATGGAAGCTAAGGGAAAACAGGGCTGAGGGGAGCTTTCACTGAGCATCTATTTGAAGTTGCCTCCCAGGCTCCCTGGAAAGCACATAGTGGCTCAGATTCAAGATTCATCATGTGGTTGTAAATTTATTAAATTAATAAGAGGGGAAGATTAACATCCTTACATCTATCTGTGATCGAGGTGTTTTAATTCCTTTGTAGGAACAAGTACCTTCCCAGAGCTCCTGAGCAGAAGAAAATGGAGCCTCTCTTCCCAGAGAATGATGTTTGTAGCAGTGCCAAGCAGATGCTCCTTCCTTCCACTCCTGGTCTCCACACCTCTCGTAGGGCAGGGTGAGGGAGTGCCCAGCCTGCCCTGGGTGTGCAGCTGCCCCTTTGGGCTGTGAACCAAGCTGTCAGGGCCAGCACTGAGCCCACTATGTCACAAGCAGGGCGGCTGGCTGGGCTGCAGCAGGTAGACCCCCAGAGGGGAAGGACATCTGAGCCAGACTGCCCCCTGAGCAAGTCTGTGCAGCTCCCTCCCCTGGCCTGGGCAGTTTTCCCGGCTGTCCTGGCATAGATCTCCCTGCATGGTTCTGTGTCTCCTCCGTGAGCACGAGCTGGCCATTTGCTGCATTAGTCTCATTATGTTTCCTTTCCAAAAAGCATCTACCACTGCCTGCCTTGTGGTTTGGAAAGGGGTTAACACTTTCCCCTCCCAAACCTCGGCTCACCAGCACATCTCCCTTGTGCTGCAATTACTGAATGACACTTCACAACTTCATCTCGTCTCTTGCTACATCTGCTTGCTGCTCCCATGTGCAACCTCGCTCACTTCCGAAACATCTAAATGCATTGTTTCCTCTGTTTCTTCTGCCAGCGTGGAAAGGAGCCATCCCTGAAGCAGGATTGCCTTTGAGCTGGCAGCAGACGAGTGATTGGCATTGGGCAGCGCTGCTGAGACTCTGGCAGGCCGTTTAGCAGAGAACCTTGGCTAATGAATGTCATCCACACCTAGCAGATGTGCCACTGCCTGCCATGCCAGATTTTTGACATAATGCAGGGCTGCTGGACATGACAGTGCTCAGGAAAAGCCAGGGAGCGACTCGTGCCTTCAACGTAGCGTTCGGTCCCACTCATGCTCTGCGAGAGAAACAAAACCTGTGGGGGGAGGGAGGCAGAAGGAGGCACATCCGCATCTCCCGGTCCTCAACCCTGATTTTATCGGTGCGTAAATCGTATTTGTGTTGTTTTCACTCATATGCCAGGGAATCCTAAAAGGAAAACCCACCACATTTTTTTTTGGTCCCCTGTGCTTCCAGCCCCGGCTCCTGCTGGGCCCTCCAGCTTCCCGCCGAGTCTCAAAACAAGGAACCGAGCAGGGGGCTCAGTATCCCCCGGGAGCTGGGATGGCTCCTGGCAGGTGCCTGGCACCTGCATCTCGCCGCCGGCAGCATCCCGGGCTTCGTCTTTCCTCTCCTGCCCTCCATCGGAGGGAAGCAGCATTCGCCGGGCACTGTGAGGGCCAGGGGGAGACCGGCCCCCCGGGCGCCCCGATACCCTCCGGGTTTCCGGGACTCCCCTCACCCCGCCCGGCGCGGGAGTGGGGACGGGGCCGCCTCCTAATCCCGGCGTAATCCCGGAGAGCAGCAGCAGAGCGGGCGGCCGCTAATCCCGGCCCGCCGCCGCTAATCCCGGCCCGTGGGTCCCTGCCCGCGTCCCCGCGGGCTGGGGGCGATGTCCCCTCCGCAGAGCGTGCAGTAGGGTCCCGGGTCGAATCCCCGGCTCTCAGGGGACGTAAATTGGTTAATGACCTAACTCGATCATTAACCAGTTTGCCCGGCGGGCGGTGGCGCAGGAAGGGGCGGGGGCCGCTCTCGGGTGGGCGCTGCCCGCCCGGTGCTCCTGCAGCGCCCCCCCAGGCTTCTGTACCCCGTCTCCGGTCCGCCACCCTCGCGCCCCCCCGCGTCTTTTTTGGGGTGACATCGTTGCCGGCTTTTTCTGTGCGCCGGGGAGCAGCGCGGCCGGAGGTGCGGCGGAGTCCCCTCAAACACCCTCCGCGGGGACAGCCTGGAAGGCCGGGGCGGCTGCGGGACGTGTCCTACATCACGAGGAGCTCCGGGCGGGCGCTTGGGGATTGTTCCCTCCCAGCCGGCTGGAAGCCAAGTTCAGTGCGGCTTGGCCGGGCCGAGATGCGGCCGAGGAGAGCGTAATGGGGGGTCGGTCCCGGGAATATCGTACCCCGATCAGCAACGCTCCGACTCGCTGGCTGCGAGAGCTCAGGCGCCGATGCGCCGTGTGACGCGGGTCGCTTTACTGCTCTCTCCGTTTTTGTTTTTGGGTTTTTTTTGTTTTTTTTTTTTGGGGGGGGGGTGGTTTTTTTTGGTTTTTGTTTTTTTCTCGGCCTCTTTATCTTTCAATTGCAAAGCAATTAAAGGTCTGTATGATTCTGCGAGCATCTCTCCCCGCGGGGCCCTCTGATGCCCGCTGTATTGCCCTTTAGATGCCTCTTCCTTTTTTTGTTTTACAATTGTTGTATCAATATAATGCTTCCTTTCTTCCTCTGTCTCTATAGATACAGATATACAAGGCAAACCAAAGGTTTCGGCTGCTATTCAGTGCCTCCTCATTTGTCCCAGAGCCGTAACAGTGGTGCCCTTTCTCTTCTGGCTGCTTTTCCCTGCTTCTGGAGCAGCAGTTATGGGAGAAGCAGATGGCTACTGATTGGGTGAGCTTTGTGGCTTTAATACTGAATACTTTATGGAAAAGGACTTTATCATGCTTGGTTGGTCAGAGGAACAACGGCATGAGATTTATGACTAGAGAAAATAAATCTTTTTAAGTTTCAAGCTCCTTCACACACCCCACGTCAAGTTGGTGCGGCAGAGCTGGAGCTGAAATCCTCTGCATCTTTATTTTTTCCCTCCCCCCCGCCCCGTCTGTCTGTCCTTTGACTGCTCTCCCCACCCCCTCTGCGCCAGGCTTTAGCAAACCTTTGCTAACTTTAGGGACCGTCACTCGCTGGAATAACCAAGGCCTTGAGAGGCCATCCCCGCATGAGGATTATCCACCTGACGGGAATATGCTGGGCAGCCAGCTCCTCCTGCCAAAGCTCGGCTATGCCTAACTCAGCGTCCCCCCAGGGTCCGGTGGGCAATTGTGAGCGACGTCCTCATGGATCCGACAGCAGAGAGGTCGCGTGGCCACCAAAGAGACCCGCGGCCCGCTGCTCCGAGCTCGGGTCTCCTGAGGAGATGGAGCCCAGCACTGCCCGACCCCATGTCCCCCACGCTGGGCAGCTCTAGGCTGAGGACTGCGGGGCCGTCCCTCGGGGCCCGCTGTCCTCCAGCTGCAGCGTGGCTTCTGCCTGGCCTTACACTGCGGCACGGCCAGGGCCGTGCGGTGGAGCGGGCTCTGCCCCAGGGTGGGACACTGCTGGTGGCACACAGGGACAGAAAGCTCCGAGGGTGTACAGGAGGCAGAGGCAGATTTCAGTCCTGCAGGGATTTCCCTTCTTCCATTTCTCTCCCTTTCCTGTCCTTCGTAGCCAATCATGTCTTCTGACAGGCTGTTAAACGTTTGAAGGAAGGTGAAGCTAGGTGAAAGCTTTCCAGGTTTTAAACCTTGATGCTGCTGTCAGGCCAAGTAAAGAGAAGAAGCAGAAAGCCTGAGAAAAATAATTTTGAGATAGAAAGTCAGCAGTGATAGTGGGCTGTGTATGAACCGTTTAACCAGCCACTTGTATTAAGTTTGGTCTTGGTTTTGCTCAGTAATAAAAAAAATTCTGTGACCCTTTGGTGAATATGTAAATTAATATTTCTAACCAGACTCTGCATTTGCTCAGAAGAAAATAGAGGGGCAGTTCAGGCACCATCAGGGATGAGGAAAGAGCCGAGATGCCTGTGGTGTGTCTGAACCATGAGAAAGCAGGTAGGGAAGGTATGTCAGCTTCCTGGGGAGCAGGAGCGTTTGCTGCTTAGGGTGAACCACAGGTAAAGCTGGTATCTGGCTCTTTTTAGGTATTTCTGGTTTTGTGGCGTGGTGGTGACCTGACCCAGGAGTCCAGCATTGGTGAGGTGGGGCTCAGAGGGAATAGGAAGGAGCAGGCAGCCCAGGTGTGTTTGGGAGCTGGGCTGGAAACAAGACAGTGCACTGGTGGTGTGCCTCAGCCCTGGCAAGGACCTGGAGTTAGACAAACATTCATCTGGTTCTGGGTCTGAGGGCTCTCAGTGGGTTCCCCAATGCTGCTGGACAGAAGCGCCGCTCCTCTGTGTGCCACGTCTGTAGCGTGATGGGATGTCTCTGGCACCCCAGCACAGGGCTTCCCCAGGAAAGGCACCATCCGTGAGCCTGGTGACAAGCAGAAAGGATGGTTTCAGTCATTCAGCTGAGGCCCCGATTTATTTCCACTACAGAGGTCTGTCTGTCTCCAGGGAAGGGAACCACTCTGGCTGCATTTCTCCAGCCACCAGGAGAGCTTGTGGCTCCACATTTCATTTTGAGTGGATTTTACATTCCACGTGGTGTGCACCTCCCGGGGACCACAGCTGGCCCTGTCCCCAGCAGCAGCAGGCAGAGAGGGTAGCAAGGCAGTTTTGAGCATCCCTTCATGCCCCCTCCCCACGGTGCCCTGGCCCCGCAGGAGTGAGTGTGGCTGGGCTCGGTTGCTTCTGGGAATTTGTGTGTTCTCTCGGTGATTTTATTTTATGAGTGATTTTACTGCAGTCACCTGGGAGCTGACTCTCAGCTGTGTGTGTCTCCCCAAAGGAGTAACCAACACACCCGTAGGCCTGATGCATGACACGACTCAGGCAGTGTTTCCCAAAGGATGCAGGAGTGTTTCAGAGCACAGGTTGAGCAGCCTTTCCTGGTCCCTTTCGTCTCCCCTTCCTGCGTGAAGGTCAGGGAGGAAAGAGAAGACTGACACCCACGGGAGCAGGTGCCTTGCAGCCGTCCCCACGATAATGCGGGCAGATGATGATTATCACAGTGGCTAGTGATAATGGTGTCCAAACATCCAGGCATCCCCACTCTGCCAGCCCTTCGGCCCCTGCAGCCGCCTGAATCCCCACCAGGTCCCGGCCAGGGAGCAGCGGACCCTGGGCCGCCCTCCTTTCCCGGGCCTTGATGCCCGTCAGGGCTGGCTTCTGTGGGAATTTGGCTCGCCAGCCCAGCTCCTTCTGAGCTCAGATCCCGGGCTTGTCCGCTGCTCCTGGGGTTTCCCCTTGCCCGGGAGCTGGTGGTGCCGCGCTGGTGCCGTCGAGAGGGGCTCGGCAGAGCAGGGGCTGTGCTTTTGGA
This sequence comes from Leptocoma aspasia, assembly GCA_013399835.1. Taxonomy (NCBI): domain Eukaryota; kingdom Metazoa; phylum Chordata; class Aves; order Passeriformes; family Nectariniidae; genus Leptocoma; species Leptocoma aspasia. The sequence goes on from VXAX01005169.1 coordinate 899,692, forward strand.
GGGCGGGGAGTGGCGAGGGTTTGCCGGCTGCGGGGGTCCCTGGGAAAACGGCCGGAACGCCTCAGTCCGGGTTCCCCCTGGCTCTCCGCAAGAGATTTTCTGGAAATATAAGTGAATATAAAATACACGGATGTACCGAGATAAGAGAGTGCGGCAGCCGGGAGTCGGCGGGCAGCGATCGCACGGCCCCGTAGGGTGACACCGTGCTCGCCGGCAGCGCGGCAGGGACACGATCGGGCCCGGCACACCTGCCCCGTGTCCCCGAAAAATCCCGGTGAAGCATTTCCACGAGGCCGGGAGAACGCCGCCGGCACCGGGCTCTTTGCGGGGTTTGCGGTGGGCGCTGCCGGCGGGGGCACCCCCCAGAAACTCCAAAAGAAAGAGCCCGCGTCCGTCCCAGTGCCGTTCTGCGGGTCGAAGGACACTGTTCCCCGGGATCCACTTTTAGAGTGGCATCAGAGGCTGGATGAAAGCTCAGAAATTCCGCCGCGGTCCTTTCTAGTCCCAGGGAACTTCGGTAGCTTGGATCACGCCGAAGGGATTTCGAGATCGTGTATGTGCCGTGGTGTCCCTTAAAATTCTCGCCAATAAAATTAGCGCGTAGGTTTTCTTTCCCCCCACTAATGACAGTCATTCGGACAATTTATATCCCACAGCGAGAGCTGCAGCGCTGGGAAAAAAAAAAAAAGAAAAAAAGAAAAAGAAACAGGAATAGGAATAGGAAAAAAAATCCCACCACATTTGAAGCAGGAATTTACATTCAAATTTTTACAGAATTACATATTTTTAATGTTATAAAAATCTCCCTTTTAGGAGACGCTGCGTTTTGTCGAATTAATAAGATAAATGCTGAAAGCATATTACATGCAGCCTTTAATCCTAATGCAAGGAAAATCGTAATTATGTGGAGGATAAGTGAATTTGAAAGCCAAACATCAGCCCACTCCCTGCAAACCCCGCTCCGTTCGCCCCAGGAAAACGCTTTTTTTTCAGTGTAAGTGGTTTCAAATTCTATTTTTAATTATTCTCTTTTTTTTAATCTGTTTTGTATCTGAAATGACGACGATCAGGGAGGGACGGCTAAACACTTTTCCACGCGATAAACCCCTTATTTCGGCACACAGCATCTGCGCGTCTCTGTTCCCTGAAGCTGCGCGCGTGTCGGTGAATGCGGGAAACCCGCGTGTGCAGAGGGAGAGCCCGTGGCCGCCCCCCGCCCCGGAATGGCTAGGAATGGGCGGAGGCCTCCGGCCGGGGCTGCCCCTTGCCCCGCTCCTGCGGGGACCCGGCTCCGGCGGGCAGCGCGGGGCTGCCTGGTGCCGCGTCTCCGCACGCTGGGCCTTCGCCGGGCACCGGCAGCGCAGCAGGGCCGCTCCGCGGAGCCGGGCACGGGCATCTCCACTCGGCTCCGTCCCGCCGAGGAGATTTTTTTCTGCGTGTCCCATTACCCCTACCTGGCAGGTGCGGGGACAGGGTGGGAAGCCGCCGCCGCGATCCCGGCGCCGGGCGGAGCGGCCGTCGGACACCCCCGCTCCCCGCCCCGTACCCCCGCCGGGCCGAAGCGGAGCCGCGGCCCCAAACACGGTCGCTGCCCAGGCAGAGGGTCGGTGGGGGAGCGCGCCCCGCGTTTCCCACCCCCTTTCCCGCTGGTGCCTGGTGGCGGCAGGTCCAGGTGAGGGGCGGGCGGGCGGCGAGCGGGCAGCCCCGAAGGGGGTAACGGGAGGGGCGTGGGGGGTGGGGCCCCAGTGGGCGGATCCTNTGGGCAGATTATGTGCAGCAAACAAAAAGTGTGTGTCTGCGTGCCAGCCCCTCACTGCACCGGGTCCGTCTGCACCGCGCGCCTCCCGCTCCGCCGCCCGTACGGCCCGGCCCGGCATGGAGCGGCGCTGAGAGCCCGAGGCAGCCAGCCCGAAGCCGCCTTTGTGCCACTGTCGGGGCGAGGATTATCCCCACCGCCCCTGGTGAGTACCGGCGGAGGGACCCCGCCGCCCCCCGCCGGCCCGGAGCGGGAACAATGCCGGAGATGGCCGTGCTGCCGGCGGGCCTGCCCGGGCTGCGGGGACCGGTGGGAGGGCCTCCGGGAGCGGGCCCGGTGCNCGGGAGCGGCCCCGGTGCCGCCCGGCCCGGACAAAGGGCGGCGGGGGGAGGCAGCGCCGCGGGGCCGGGGGCGGCCCGGGGAGCCGGGGCGATGCGATGCCTTGGGGAGCCGTACGGGGCCCGCCGCCGGCGGGGGGAAAGTTCGGCGGGTGCCACTCGCTGCCGGTGGTTTCGTTTGGCGAAATCGTTCCTTCGGGGAAGGGATGCGTCGGGCAGCGGTGAAACGGGGAGGGCGCCGGGAAGGCAGCCGGAGCGCCTTCTCCCCGGCCTCCGTTCCCGGGGAGGGGCCGGGNCCCCGGGGGGCGCCCGGGCCCCCCGCCGCCGCTCCGGGGGGGGTGAAGTTCCCGGCGGTGCGGGGACCCGGTCGTACCCCGAAACCGGGGGAGAGCGGCGGGCCCGTAGGAGCCGTGCCCGGTGCGAGCGGCAGCAGTCAGCAGGCGCACCGGGAGGAGCACCGGTCTTTTCCCGAGCCAGCCCCAAACGACGGATTTCGATGGCAGATGGGGCGGGGGGAGGCAGCCGTGCGCTAATCTGGTCGGGAAGGGCGAGGGCACTGCGGCCGGGCGCGATGTTCCCTCCCCAGCTTCGGCGCCGCCGTCTCCGCATCCTGCCCGCTGCCCGCGCCCCGCCAGCTGCCCACCGCCCGCATCCCTCCCCTCGTAACGCACGGTAGCCGGGGCTCACCCTGCTCCATAAATAAGCGTGTCGAGGTAAAAATAATTACCTCTGCTTGCTGCTTTTAATTAAAGTCTCGGAGGGAAAGTGCTGGATTATGATAATGAGCAGCCATACGTTCCCCTTGTCGCGCGGAGCGGGAGGTGAGCTGACACGCAATCGGCGACAATGACAAGCTGCTGGAACCCACCCGCTCCCCCGGCATAGCCCGCAGCCCGGCCCGGCTCGGGGGTTACCGGAGGGAGACCCGGTGCCTGCTCGTGACAGGACGTGGCCGGTGGGATTCCTGGGTTCCTGCCCAGAACCAGCTCCGCCGCGATATCTAAAAAAATAAATCAGCGCGGCAGAGTCCCTGCACCTCGCCTCTGCTCCCAGCTCCTAGCCTGCTTTAAATATTTTTTCAGACCGGAGAAACTGCTCGCCTGCTTTTTTTCTTTTTTTTTTTTTTCCTTTTCTTTTTTCTTCTTTTTTTTTTTCAGGTTTATTCTTTATGCTTTATTTAATAATTCAACTCGATTTTATTTTGTTTTCCGGGGCATACCGGTGTGTACCGCCGAGCGGGACCCGCTGCGGTAACGGCCTTTCTCTGCCCCTCTCTCCGCCCGCAGGGATGGAGGACGCCGGCGTCCAGCGGGGAATATGGGACGGGGATGCCAAGACGGTCCAGCAGTGCTTGACTGACATTTTTACCAGCGTTTACACCACCTGCGACATCCCGGAAAATGCCATTTTCGGCCCTTGCGTCCTGAGCCACACGTCCCTGTATGACAGCATCGCCTTTATCGCCCTCAAGTCCACCGACAAGCGCACCGTGCCCTACATATTCCGGGTAAGAGCCGCTCGTCCCCAGGCCCAGCCGCTCGCCACGCCGGCCGGTGCCCGAACGCGTCCCCGCCGCGTAGCGCAGCTCGGCCCGGGGAGCCCCCGCCTTCGGGAGGCTGTGCCCGAGGGCAGAGCCGCGCCACCGCCGCCGCTCCTACTGTTGTCTGGCCCCGTGCTGTCGGTCGGTTGGTCTTTCGGTCCTTTCGGTCCGGTGGATTAACGCGAGGTTTCAGGTGGACACGTCGGCGGCCAACGGCTCGTCGGAGGGGCTGATGTGGCTGCGGCTGGTGCAGTCGGCGCGGGAGCGGGAAGAACAGAACCTGGAGGCCTACATCAAGAGCGGGCAGCTCTTTTATCGCTCCCTACGTCGCATCGCCAAGGACGAGGAGCTGCTGGTGTGGTATGGGAAGGAGCTCACCGAGCTGCTGCTGCTCAGCCCGACCCGGGCCCCCGCCCGCACCAACGGTGGGTGCCCCGGGCGGGAGGAAGGAGGGGGATCCGCGCCGCCGGGGGAAATCGGGAGGCGGCGGTCGGCTTCGGGATCACCCGCTTCCGATCCCCAGATTCTCGGCGGATATCCCGTCGGTGGCCCCGGCTGACGGTGCTGTCTCTCTGTCTGTCTGTCTGTCTGTCGTGCCCGCCCGACGCAGGCTCGCCGCCCTTCGCCTGCCCTGAGTGCAGCCAGCGCTTCCAGTTCGAATTGCCCTTTGCCGCGCACCTCCGGTTCCGCTGCCCCAAGAGGCTGCACGGCCCCGACATCGGTCCCGCCGCCGAGGCCGCCAGCGCCAAGGACGGCGCCGGCAAGGAGCCGGAGCCCGGCAAGTTCGGGAAGCCCGGCGGGCCGCCGCACCACCCCTTCCCCGGGCCCGACGGCGGCCCCGCTGCCAGCACCAAGCCCTCCACGGACTTCCACAACCTGGCGCGGGAGCTGGAGAACTCCCGCGGCGGGCGCGCCGGGTCCCCGGGGCGGCCGGCGCCCCCCGAGGGTGGCCCCGAGGCGGCGCTTCCCGGAGGAGGAAGCGCGCGGGCCCGGCGCGGCGCGGGGCCACTTCCCGGCGGAGCGACCGGGGCTGCCGGCAGCGCCCAAGGAGGAGCCGGGCTGCGCCCCGCAGCAGCAGTACCGCGCCGCCGGCTCCTACTGCGGGATGGAGGAGGGCGGACGCCTCTTCGCGCCGCCCAGCCCGGAGACCGGCGAGGCCAAGCGCAGCGCCTTCGTGGAGGTGAAGAAGGCGACCCGCGGCCCCGAGTCCGAC
>VXAX01005170.1:0-36710 GCA_013399835.1 Leptocoma aspasia
GGGGGCTTCAAAGCAGCCGTGGGGGGGACAGGGAAGGGGCTGGACGAGCTCATCACATGCTGCTGGTGAAGGGCATCCGGGAGTGATGCCAGAGAAGGGACAGCACTCTGCATCTCCTGGCATGGCAGTGGGGTCTGGGGGGGATGCAGCCGGAGGGGGAGAAGCCACCACACACTGAGCATCCACAGGGGATGTCTACCTGGGCTGGTCCCCGGCTGTGTCGTTGTCCCCAGAGCCATGCAACGTCCCAAGACAAAGCTGGTAGCCACCAAAAGCAGACAGGGATGGTGGTGGGGTCAAGCTATGGGGTCTGTGGGGAGATGGGAAGGGCCGGGACCCCCCAGTCAGAGGCTGCCAGGCCATGTCAGGGGCTTGGGGTTAGGTTTCTGATCAGCCAAGGGGCTGCCTTGCCCTTTTGACTCCCACTCTGGCCCTTCACATCCCTCAGGTCTCAGCTGGAGTTTCCACCAAAATAAGTCTTTCCCCTGGAGGTTTTTGCTAAGCTGAAGCTCTTGGTTTGGCCAGAGCTGTTGGGCAGTGGGGCTGGACCACAGGCTGATGAGTCGCTGGGGAGGAAAAGCTTCCCAACCTTTCCCCAACTGCCCTTTTCCCCCACCAGGAACAAACCCAAACCATTGTGGCTGATTTGCTTTCTCTTCTGCATGACATCTCCTCATTGGTTCCTATTTTAACTGAAAAGGGTTTGTCTATCCCAGAGGAAAAAATAGTAATTCTTCAATCAGTTAAGGACTTTCCCAGGGCTAAGGGAAGAGCCAGTGCCAGTGGGGTGGATCTTCCTGCACTCCTGCCTCTCCAGCTCCTCCAGTGCTGGACCATCACTCACCAGCTCCCCCCAGCCACCCCCTCCCATGGACTCACTCTAATTTTTAAACATCACCACTGTTAATTGCATGGAGGACTTTTTTGTCCTGAGCAAGCAGGGTTGCAGAGCTCACACAGGACCCACACAGGCAGTGCTGCTAGACAGACGGGATTTCGCTGCAGAGGAGCACAATATTAAAGAGAAATACAGGCTTTGGGCAATTTTTGCTCCCTATCTATGAAAACCACCCCCATCCCTTCACAAATCTTCTCCCAGCTACAGCACTCCAATGACAGAGAGCACCAGGCTTTGTTGTGTCCATGCTTCACAGCTTAATAACACACTCCTAATCTTGATTTCTGCTTTTTTAAAATCCAGTGCTTTGCTCCAGCAGGGAAACACAGCCCCACTTGGTCCCCCTGCAGTTGCTGGCAGCCTTTTCCAGAGCAGAGAATTTCAAAGGTAAATCCTTTCCCTCTGCAAAGCAGACTTTTCCCCAGTGAGAGATTTTAAGGGGAACTGAGAGACTGGTGAGGAGCAGGGCTCTGTGGGGATGGTGTTATCATGAGGATTTTGGCTAACAGGTCATCAGATCGTTTCCACCCTCCCAGTCCCCAGTGCTGGGCTTTCTTACTAAATTTGTCTTCCTGGGAAACATTTGGGTTTAATTTGCATTGACTGCAGATATGTATTTTAATGCTGGTTTGATGCTCTGGGCAACCTAACCCGGCCGTGACACCCTGGCTGGAGCAAGATGCTGGCCCTCTGCCCACTTCTAGTCACAGTGCCACCTCTCCTGCAGCCCCCCTCGGCTCTGCAGTGTCCCCACAGTGTCCCCATGATGGGTCAGCAGGCTGGTTCTGGCCATCAGCTGCCTCGGTCGGAAGCTGTTGGGGACACAAGGTTTGCAGAGTCCCTGCTGCCAGCTCATGTTTCAGCTCTGTGCCTCAGTTTCCCCTTGTTAATAAAAGGGGACTACAGCAGAAGCAGCTCACTTCTTGCTCTCTGCCTTTCCAGAGTCCCAGGCAGGGGCAGTGAGGCACAGGGGAGGAACAAAGGTTTGGCCTGAGGTAGTCAGTGGCCAGCTCTCCCTCCCACATCCAGGGAAGCTGCACGCCCTTTAGGTGGCCTGCTGGTGCTCTGCACAGGCCAGGAGCACAAACCCTTACAGAAACGAGCCTTATGAGGTGGAACGGCCCACAGAGCATCCTCCAGCCTTGCAGCCCCTCACTGCTGAGCTCCCTGCTCAAGCCCTCACCACCGAGCTGGCTGCAGCATCCAGCGGTGCTTACAGAGCTTATCCCCTCAGACCAAAGGGCAGAAGTTCAGGGCAGCGAGCCCAAACCTCACCTCCAGACCCCTCAGGGGGCTCGGAGCGGGACCAGCCAGGGAGACGCCGGGCGCCCCTTACCAGAATCCGACAGAGCCGGGCTCACCAAGCTCAGCAGCTCGCGCTCCTTCTCGTAGTCGCCCTTACAGAGGAGCTGGCCCTCCTTCAGCACAAACTCGTCGCCCTTCTGCAGGCGCCGCTCGCAGACGCAGCAGCAGAAGCAGTGCAGGTGGTAGACGCTCTTCTGGGCGCGCATCACCAGCTCGCTGGGCGCGATGGCCTCCAGGCACCCCGCGCACTTCACCGCGAAGAGCCTGCGGGACAAGCGAGAGGACAGCCCGCCGTGACACCCTGCAGCTGGTGGGACGAGGGGCGGGGTACCCGTGGCGGGGAGATGGGCCATCAGCACAGCGTCGCTGGGTCACCCCCTTGGTGTGGGGTTGCGTTGAGGGGCTGGGGACAACGGTGCTGGCAGTCCACAGTGACAGGGGACGTGCTCTCAGTGCTGCACGCTCACCCGGTGCCAGTGGGGGGAGGCTGCTTTTGGGCCACCTTTAGCAGTTTTGGGGCTCACCAGGTGCTTACCGTAAATGTGGTCATGTCGCAGTCGAGCTAGAGGGGGAGACAGAAACCCATCTGACTCGACTTCACGCCAATATGAATAATTTTATTTAAAACATGCGGTTTTTATATCATACATCACCGCGTAAAGCTGATTGGTCTTATGGTAATTTATCTGACTCCAATTGGTAGTTTTAGCATTACGTAACTCAAGGACACTGTCTCAAAACACAGCTATTGTTTACATACCTTTCTTGTTATCTCTAAAATTTTCTTTCCGGCTGTGTGAGCACAGCCACATGGTCAAGTGATGAAGACCCCGACATCCAGATGCTCCAGGTGACAATAAAAGGTATCAAACCCAACAGCCCAGGTACCACCACCACCACCAGCAGTTCCACACGGGTTCTACCAAGCCAACTCCACATGTCACCTCCCTCCAGCTCATGCCTAGACCCAAGGAGATGCTGGAGACAGCAGTGGGGTCAGGGAGCTCATCTGTGCCTCTCAACAAGCACCCACAGAATGTATCCCCACCCTCCCTTACCCACACACTGCCCCATCCCTCTGGCCTGGGTCACCCCATCCCCACTTGCAAGCACATCAGGAATGTCTAATGTATCATAAAAATCTCCAAGACAGCAAATTTGGGGTTAAGGCCAGTGCCAGACTGAAGACTTGACGTGTCAAAAGTAAAAGGAAAAGCTCAGCTTGTTCCTTGACATTGATGTGACAACATTTGAGGCATCCCTAATTAAACCGTTCCCAGGTTTCAAGACTCTGGCTTTAGACTTAAAAGCCAATAATAATAACAACAGCACTAACACTTTAGGTTGGAACAGAGCTTTTGTTTCTCTGAGTTTAAATGTCCTTGCTGAGAATGATCAATGATTTACAGATGGGGGAAACTGAGGTGAGAAGAGCAGAGATGGCAGCATCAGTGTTGGCTTCACAGGACTTGGAGGCACTTGGAATTAACCTTAGGGCCAGATATTTTCAGTAAATGGGATGACCAACAGAGATGTTTGAAGGTATCAAACCAGAACCTCTTTGCCACACCCAGATATTTGAGTTCTGGGCTCGGACATCACATAGAAAAAAAACCCCACTGTTTACCCAGTCTTGTCCGAAATATCTGTGGGAACTGGACATTATTATTCCCCTGTCTTGGTGACTTTGGCCCAGAAAGAGAAGTCAAAAGTCAGCACACATCCTGCAGAGGTTACCTCCGAGCTTTCAATCCCTTTTTTTTTTTTGGCTGTTACAAAAACCCACATAGGAAATGTGCTGAATCAGCCCCGTTCTGACAAGCAGAGGACCAGATCTATGTAAAACCCTCACGGGAAAACCATCAGAAAATGGGGATCGTTTGAAAAAGTGTCTGCTCTCTCCCAGGTTTTCCCCAAACAGTGTTGGCAAGCACAAGGGTCTGGTACAACACTCTCCCCCTGCCAGCCAAATCCTGGGCATGCTTAGTAAAACGTGGCATTCCCAAAGAAGTAGGAAAGGGGTGTTAATAAGCTTGTATAAAACACTGTCATCACCACAGAAAGTCAGAAATCATCAAATAAAACGTAGAGGTTAGAGAGTTTATAATTCCACATATTGCCATTAGTGGCTTTTATTTTTCTACATTCAGGTTTAATTCCCCTACAACTGCCTGTCCCTAGGATGTATTTCCAACATCCTTATGACTGCTCTGGGAAGAGAGGGATGTGCATTCCCTTGAAAGCATCCCTTCTGAAGGGTCATTTTTCTCTTGTTCCAGCTCAAACATAACACTGGCTTGCGTTGATATTTCTGGAGTCGCTTCATCTTTAATTATGTCTCTTTTATGTCAAAGTGGAGGCTATTTGTATTCGTCTGGCAACACATTCTCATCCTGTTTAAATGATGTTTAAGCCCTACCTGTTGGGATTACCAACTGCTCTCAGTAATAAAATATTGATAAGATATTACATTACTGCCATCTAACCTCCAGGAATAAATGTGCCCAGAATTTGTTTCCGAGGCACTTATTAGAGAGCCACAAACCTTTGCCAACCAGGCACAGCAGCACCAACCCAGCAGTGGATGTTTCCAAGCCCAAAGCGTGTTGCACAGCAGGAAGCTGTGAGATTTAGGTAAATGGCTGCCTGATATCAGACACTTACAGCCATTCTTAGGTCACTGAATAAATGACTTTATTTCCAGAGCAGCTCCCACTGAGGGATGCTATTCAGTCCAGGTGTCTTTCACTGCCCAGTGCAGGACTCCCCCATCTCTGGGCAATGTGAGCTGCAGAGAAATCCCCGTAAAACCTCTTCCACAGTATGAAACCAAAAAGAACTCCTTATAAACACAAAATTAACTGAGACCTCAGGCACTAAAAGGTCACAGGCAGAAAAAACCATCATCTGCCACAGGTAGTAATGGAGTGAGAGCAAAGAGTCTTGTTGGTGTCCCAACTCCCTTGAGATCAGGCTGTACCTTTGAGACCCAGACTCTAGCAATTTATTTAAGATTTTAGCCTGAGTGAGACACATCAGCCTGGATCCAGAGAGGTTTTCCTCCATCTCCAGGACCTTCATCTCCATGCCCAGCTCTCTCCTGCTTCACTTATGGCATCTTAGGGATGCTTCAGTTCTCAGTAGGGTTTTTTTCCCTCCATAACATGTGGTTCCAAAGTTAAATCAGGCTTGACTGGCAGCACAGGGTTTGTTTAGCCAGGTGGGAAGCTGGCCAGGGCACCAGACAGGGAGACCTGCTCAGCACTGGGATGCTTGGTCGAGAACCAGGCTGCCACCAGCAGCTCAGTAAACACCTCATTGAAGCACTGACAGTGAGTATTTGTAAATAAAACCAACACACTCAGCTTAGGAGGAATTGGAACAAAAAGACAGCGATGTGAGCAATTTTTATCGCCACATATAGCCTTTTGTGTCAGATCTTTGATTAATTTGACCTTTTTTTTTTTTTTTTAAAAGTTTAGGTCCCTTTTGAAATGACAATCTGCAGGTCTGAAGCTGAAAGGGGACGGTGGTGGCTTTCAAGAAAATCTTGAAGCAAAATATTTGGGCGTTTCCAAAAGCGCAACATTTCTGGCGGCATTCGGCACATCCCCCAGGATGCAGTCCCACCTCTCCATGCCATTCCTCTTCCCCAACAAAACATCCCAGACCTCTCCTTTGGGGTTTCCCATCCGCACAGCATCACCGAAACCCAAAAACATCGGCAGGCGGCCAAAGCCACCTCTGCGGTGCTGCATCCCGTGTCCCCTGCCGATGGCCGGGGTGCAGCAGGGGCAGCCCCGGTTTCCCAGCGGAGCCACCACCGCCTCCTTCCCCCTTTCTTTGGAGGTGACAGGCTGAAAGGGGCCGTGATTGACGGGCGCTTCCCGGCTGCTGTCTGTCTGCGTGCGCCGCATACAAAGGCGGCCCCACCGAGCCTCCCGGGGCAGGGACGCCGATATTAAATCGTGACAGACAAATCTCAATCGCCGCGCGGAGATTCGGGTTTGGGGCGGCAGGGAAGGTGAGGCAACTCTGCTTCCCTCCCTGCCTGCACCAGGGGTGTGGTGAGAGGGGCAGGGGCAGCCCCTGAGTGACCCTGCAGTGGCACCATCTGCAGGGATGCTGGGTTTTCCGATAACCTGCCCGACTCACCCCGTGTTCTGATCACAGCTCAGGAGGAGCCTCAGCAGATCCTGACCAACCCGTCAGGACCTACTGGGAGCTCCAGCCTGGCCACTCAGAGCCATCTCCAAATGATGAATCCCACCAAGGCCACGATCCTGGCGTGGGGATGAGCCAAGGGCCACACGCAGCCCAAGGAGTGCGGGAGGAGGCTGGCGCTGAGTGCCAGCAGTGAGCCACAGGGAGTGAGGACACCGGATTGAGTTGTCTTGGCACTTGGTCATCTTCTCACCCACTGCCACTCGCTGCAAGGGGGACATCAGCACCGGGTCCTCGAGAGGCTGGCAGTGGAAAAATGCCACTTGCTGTCAACCCTGCACCTGTGGCTTGGGAATGAGCCACTGCCCTGCTGCTGCTGGGCTCTTGTCACTCTGCCCCTGCCCCAGCCCTCATGGAGCCAAAGGAGGAGGCAGAGGGCATGGACCATGGCCAAGCAGGAAGGGGGATGGTGACAGTGAGGGTATCCCCCAGCTGCAGCCATGGGGCACCATGTGGATCCTTGGCCCTGGCAGCAGGGGTGCTGAGACCATGGGAGCAACTCAGAAAGAGCTGAGTCCATCTCAGCACTCTGGAGAGCAGGCTGGCACATCCTGGGGATGGCAAGCACAATCCAGAGGACAACTCCACACCAAAGATCCCGGGCAGCTCCACACTGTGTCCCCAGGCTCCCAAGGCAATGGAGGAAAAGCAGCCGCAGGCGCTCTCACTTCCCTCCCTGTGCACCCCAAGCCCTCAGGGAGCTCTCCAGTGGGACAGAGGAGGGATGTTTTCCCCGGGGCTCTTCTCCTGACCCTTCCCCGTCTCCCAGCTCCCTCCCCCCCGAGGCGGACAAGTGTTCGCTTTACTGCCTGGCAACGGGGCCGGGGCTAAGCTTGCTAAAATATGAGTGTTTTTTGGCTGGAGTACCAGAAGGCTGCAGTCCTACAGAGAGAAAAAAATTGAGCACTCCATGCCATGGCTCCAGAAAGGGGGAGAATTAGGTTTCACACCGAGCAGGCTGGACCATGGCATTCTTTAGTTAATGCTTAACAAACGCCCAAACAAAAGCAGCCAACTTCGCTGCATGTTTGTAAAATGTATTCTCAGCAGATTCAGGTTTATTGGAGAATTCGCTCGCTCTGCAGCAAGTGGCGTTTTCCTTTTTTTTTCCTCCTCCTTTAATTTCCCTTCTCCTCCCTCCCCCCCAGCTCAAGCCCTTCTCATTCCTGCTGCCTGAATGCATCTTCCAGCACTTTGAGGGGACATGGCAACCGAGCTGAAATGGGCTTATTTCACCCCAGGGGCTGATGTGAGCTCACCTCCATGGCCCTGGGGTGCAAGTTCTCCCCAGAGTTCAGCTGAGCTGCTGCTGCCAACAGGGAACAAGGAGCCCAAAAAGCCAAGATTTGGCCTCTGGCAGATTCACCCTGAGCACTTGGCTGGTGGCTGTATGCTCCGAGAGGCCGAGAGAGCGAGGAAGGCCTGAGAGTCCTATTTTTGGCCTTTCTTCACCTAACCAGCTCTCTCAGGGTCCTAACCCAGTGGTTCTACCCCATCCAGCATCCCACTGTGCCATGCATTCTCGGAGAGCCCATCATGGCAGAGGATGCCAACAAGCACAGCTTGCTCTCAGAGGCAGAGCCAGCGTCGGGGATGGCCGAGGTGTGGAGGAGGGGGCAGCCCTGTCCAGGGACCCAGAGGCTTTGAAGAGGTTAAATTATGGGGTCCATACATGGGTGTTCTGCAGGAGCATCCCTGAAGGAGCTCCTGCTCTGAGGCAAGTACCTGAGCAGGTCCCGTGTCCCCTGCCAGGGCCTGGTCCCACAGCAGAGGACACGGGTGATGAGGGACACGCTGGAGAACTGGTGGCAGAGAGGAAAGGGGGGGGCAGCAGAGGAGAGGGGGTCGATGCTGGGCTGTTCAACCCTCCTTCTGCTACATGGGAACCATCCGAGCTTTCCCAGGAAAGGGCACCTTTGGCCCTGACTCCTGGATGGGGTCCAAAAGTGGTCACTTAACACCTCCTGGACCCTCCAGAGACCACGGCGTGACACACAGGGGCACTGCTACAATGATGGGGTTAAGTAAACAGACAAACGAAGCCTTCCCAGTGAGCAGCCACTGCCAAAACACACCAGCAGCCCTCAAGTCTTCCCTGCCTCCAAGGAAAAGGTCGAGCAAGTGCGTATTTTCCAAGGCTGTTTTGTGTTGTTCCATTTCTGATCAAGGACACACTCATAAGACTTTCACCAACAAGGTCCTACAGCAGCTGATGGCTCTGTCCCCCCTCCAGGAGCCTGATAAAAATCCTCTGCTTGATTGCAGGAGTAGTCAGAAAGTGATGTCCTGAGCAAGGCCAGAAGGCCAAGACCAAAATGCTGATTTTTCTCCTCATTTCCCTAAAGGCCTGTTCTTTTTGTGTCCCCCCAACCCTCAGTAACAGTGTGCCGCATCAGACAGGCAGTTGGTCCCATCCCAACACCGATGAAGCTCCAGGTTTTAGAGGCAGGAGGGACACAGGTAGGAGGGGGAGAGGCACACACAATACCACATCCAAGCCCAAATGCCACCCCAGTGAAGCCAACCCAAGGACTGATCCCATCCAGCCCACAGCCCAGCAGTTCTGCATCCAAGTGATGCATCTCCCACCAAGCTGAATTTTGAGCAGCGACCCCCCTCATCCCCCCCCATGCCCCCAAGAAAACAAGGATAATTGAAAAACCACAATATCACTAGTCAAATTTAATATTGAGAATGAGTGAGCGGGAGCCAGAGGTCAGAATTAATTACACCCCACCATATTTCAGCACGCTGCCGCAGCTCCGTGTCCTTTCCTTGGGGAGCAGTGCTTCCACAGAGAGGTCGACAGACATTATTAGAAAGGACTGATTTAAACGTACCCCCAGGAGCTTTTCAGCTTGTCTCTTCAGAGTCTTTGTTTGTACTGAGATTAATGGAGAGGCAAATGATGGAAAAGCAAAGTCACCAGGAGCAAGAGGATGTGCCATTGCTGCCGCCACCACCCCGATTTGGCTGGCTTTGTGAGCGGGGCAGGAATAACCAGGAGAGAAGGAAACGCTGTTCATGTCATTCATTTTGTGGATAAAAATGTGAAGATCTTGAAAACTGTTCTTTTTTTGTTTGTTTTCCAAGAAAAAGATATCCTGGCTGAAACCTCCTGCAGGCTGGCTTTCCTACCCCCTTGGGGATTTTACACACACACTGGTTTTTTGACATGCGGTACCACCGTGGGGGAAGGAGCTAGTTTCATTCTGCTCCAGATTAATGTACTCCTCTTGCAAGTCATTATATTTGTTTCTGATTTTTTTTAAAACTCCTGTAATGGAAAATTAATACGGGCACAAACCAAAATTAAACCTTTCTATTTTCCATTCAGATTTTCAAAAGGAGAGTTACAGAAAAAAAAAACAAAAAACAGAAAAAAAAACGAAAGGAAAGATAGAGCATTCAGATCAAACAAATCTCATTCCTTGGGCACAGCCAATACTTTACTGGTTCCAGCCCTGAACAACCTGATCCACATGCAAGTGAGCTCTGCTCCAAGCAGAAGAACTGAGAAGATTTCCAGTCCTTTCCAGCCCCAACTCCCTTGTGACGCCATAAATTCACCTCCACCTTGTACTAACAGGTTCAGAAAGGGATCAGGCAAATCCAGGGGACTGAGTTCAACACCTGCCTGGACCCACAAGTCCAACCTCACCTTTAGGACCCCCTAAATCCCTGACTGCCCAGGGCAGGTGGGCTCCCCTGGCCTTGTGATGCTTTCCTGGAGCATCGCCACTGAGACCAGTGCGGGTGCATGGGGTCCAGCCGGGAGCCTCGACTGCTCTCGAGTCTCCTAGGCTACAATCAAGGCTTGCCTTTTCCTTTATTAAACAGAAAACCCACGTTCCCCCCAAGGACTCTCGAGCATCCAGGGATGCGGCTGCAGGAGCTGCCGTTTCCCAGGCGTTTAAAATTCACCCGGGGGTGTTTGTGCCGACGTGCCGACGCGGCAAATTCTCATTAGGAGGCGGCCAATATCCTGTGGAGCTTCCCGGCGCTCCGGTGGCCATAAAAATCGCTCGGCTGTATAAAAGCTAAACAGAGTAAACTCGGCCGGACACAGGGACCAGCTGCTTCGGAGCAGCTCGGCAAACAGAGACCGGCGGGAGCGCGCCGGGCGCTGCCGGCAGGGAGATAGCGCTCTCCCGCCCCGGTTATTTCTTGCCTTATCTTTGATTTCCCTCACCCTCCGCAGGGTTTTGCATAAATATCATCTGCGTGTGTTGTCAAGTTGTTGGGATGGGGTTGGGGGTGGTTTTTTTTTTTTTTTCCCCCCCTCCCCAACAGCATTTCCACAATGGGAAGCAGCTGTTGTGGCTAACGGGCTGCTCTGGAGCAAAAGCTGTGCTTGCATGGAGATATCTCAGAAGAATCATCCTTCATACATAGCTCCGTGCACTAGAGAGCACTATAACATGTGTTTCCATGAAGTTTGTTAACTGCTCGGCTAAACAGGCGTGCTGGAAGTGCCAGAGGAATATGCTCTGGAATGAATGGAAATACTCATCCAAAAAGACATTAAATTTAAGCCATCTTTTTTTCGCCCCCTCCTCGCTCCGCTGAGCTCGTGTTGCTGCTCCCTCCTAGCGTGTGCTCTCAGGACGGGGGTTTCGGGAGAAACAAATGTTTGGGGTGTGTTTTCCACGCACTCGTGGCACTTGAGGCAGGGATGAGATGACAGATGATGGTACATGGGGGGCATTTCATGCCATCAGTGGTCTGTGGCTGCAGAAGCAGAGCCAGGCCAGCCATGGGCAGCAGCTCATCCTCCATGATCCCTCCAAGAGACCTGCTTCCAAACGACATCTCACGTGTGGAAAACCAGAGCTCTGCCTTTGGTGGGCCTGAGCATCAGCTTCTGGGAGGTACAGAGCACCCTAGAGGGGCTCAGTCTTAAAATGAGAGCGATAAAACCTCAGGAAAATTTGACTATTAAGAGTTCAAAACTTGCTTGAGCTTCTCTGGAGCTTTTTCCTCTTCAGTCTGAGGAAGTTCACATGTTTAGCCAATGTCCTCTTGAAAATTCAGTAATCCACCAGTGCAAATCAAAACCTCTTTTTGATTTCTGTGTAGTGAACGCCTTTCAAGGTGATTCCAGTAGCCCCCCAGAAAAGGCTCTAACTGGTGCCAGTAAATGACAAGATGTCTGAGATCCTGACACCAATCAGAAGAGTCAATATCCATCACTGGGGAAAGATGCTCAAAAGGCTCCAAACTAGCCTAAAGATGCACAGCAGTGGAGCTGGTTAAGGGCTTCCCCATAAAATTATTTCCCTTTGTTCTACCTGCTCTACTTTATACATATATATGTGTATGTATATATATACATGCACACATATATGTGCGCATGAGGTATTTTTTTTCTGAAAAATCTTAGCTTTACACAGAGATTTTTAAACTCAGCCACGAACCTAAGTTCAAGTCCCACTGCAGGGCTGTGCCCAGGGATGCTGAGCCATCTGGCAAAGAGGGACTCGGGTGCTTTGCTCCATCCAGCCAAAGCCCTGGCTGGATGCCATCTCACCACTCCCTACCCAAAACGTTTTTTTTTGGAGCTTTTTGATCTAAAAACATATATGTTTTCTTTTTTTTTTTTTTTTCTTTTCCCTTTACCATTTGGATTTTCACACCAAGGAGTGCTGAGGCACTGGAATGTGCTTCCAGGCAGGAACCATTGATGCTTTTTCCCCCCACACCCCTCATACCTCACAGCACCCACAACCCCCCTGCAGTGGGTTCTCATCACCAAGGCACCAGAGGAGGCTGAGCAGGGACATAGCAGCAAAGAGTAGATACCCCTACAAGAGGAGACAAGGATACAGGGACACCCCTGTCCCCTGTGCCACCACTGGGTTTATGCCACAGTCATAGCTGCAGGGGTAGAGGGACAGTGCCCAGCTTGCCAGGCTACCTGAGACAGGTCCCAGTGCTGTCAAGGCAGCAGGATGAGCTTTTGATGAATTAGATGGCAAAAGCAAACATGCTTTCTCTAGGAAACAGGTTCCTGCCACTCGTCTGCTCAGGGTTATCGCAGCATCAGGGGCAGCAGCCCTTCCCAGCAGCCTCCGTCGGCCGTGGAGGCAGGATATTACTTTGTTGCTTATTCATTTTATTGCTTCTCCTTTCTAAATATTTGCTTGGCAGGGGAAGGATTCCCTTTACACCGTATCTGTTTTTACAGGTCAATTGAATTTCTGGCGCTCTCAATCCCTCTTTCCCTCCAATTGCATTTGCAAAACAAATATTGATTGTACCAATTAGCTGCAAACCCCTCGCAGAAGATATCCCAACGCCTTCATTCGGGAGAAGGCTCTCCCACCAAGTGGATGTGCCAGTGGGATGGGAGTCCACTGCCAGAGTGGCAATGCCACAGATTCCACCCCCAGAAACCAGAAATGCGTCCAGGTAGGAGGTTAGACCTGACCAACTGACACATTCTTGCCAAATCACATCCTTTAAATGAAAAAAAATTAAAAATAAAGG
The DNA here is from genome assembly GCA_013399835.1 of Leptocoma aspasia. Taxonomy (NCBI): domain Eukaryota; kingdom Metazoa; phylum Chordata; class Aves; order Passeriformes; family Nectariniidae; genus Leptocoma; species Leptocoma aspasia. The sequence continues at coordinate 12,917 of VXAX01005170.1, forward strand.
TTTTCCCTCAAAATGTCTTTAGGGTTTGCCTGTGCAGTGCTGGGCTTTTCTAAGCTGCCCCACCAAAAGCAACAGGCACATCCAACCCAAGCACCTCGTCATACTTCATCACACTGATTTCACTGCTCCAGGTTTTACCTGTGACTTCCTTCAAAGATATTGTAAAAATCTACAGCTGCCACAGGGAGAAAGGAAAGACACCTTGGTGGATAAAACACCATTAGAAACTTAGTGGGTTTTGCTCTGACGAAGCCTAAACAAATGTAAAGAGAACAAATGAGATCACTGATTGCACAGGGCGGGGATCCCTCACCCTCACATGCAGAGCCACCAGACTCTGGTGACCCTCATCTTCTGCCAGCTGCCACTGGGACAGGGGCCCCCAGCAGCGGCTGGGATGGCGATGCCAGCCCTGGTGTCCCTCCAGCAGGAGCTGTGACACAGCCCCACGGCTCACAACCCACCGGTGGCCGCTTGCAAAGCGTTCAGAGCACACTGTTAAATGTGTCCTGCCTGTGTCAAAAGTCACAGCCCAAGGCAAAGGCGCAGGGGGTGCCGGTGGTGCGGCAAGGGGGAGCTGATGGATGAGCCACGGAGGTGGGACATGGATCGGCCAGCCTGTCTGCAGGAGAGGGGACCACCCTGCTGCAGGAGAGATGCTGGGCACAGCCAGCTGCTGGTCCATCCCAGTGAGGATTCCCAGGCTGCCAGGGATGCCCAGCTTCAAAAAAGCTTCTTTTCCCAGGCCCCACCCTCAAAACAATGCTGCAAATCCCAGAAAGCAGGGAAAGTTCACATTTCCCTCCATATTCCCCTCCACATCCCCTGCAGCCCAGGCAGCAGGGGAAGGCAGATTGCCCAGCCAGCCCCAGGGTGCAGGACTAGCCCAGCATCAGGGAGAAATGCTTCCCCCCACCCCCCAAAACAGGGATACATTTTTCTCCACATTTCCCTGAATCACAGCTGGGTGAGTTCAGGTTCCCACTGAAGCGCTGGGGTAAAATGAGACAAGAACACACAAGAGCAGTGCCTCCCCATAGCCAGAGCAGGGCACAGGGCATGGCACCCACGGGAGGTCAGGTCACCCTCTGGGCTAAGGCCAGAGCTGTGGATGTATAAGATGCTGGCACACAAATATGAGCCAGTCCCATCTGATGACAGCATGCACACATCCAGTGTCCCGGGGTGGAGGGCGGGAAGCAGATGCCTGCTTAGAGAAAGGAGGGACCAGCCACAAACCACTCATGCTTTTCTGCAGCTTGGACAAGTATGAGGCTGTTTGGCTCCGTGTTTTGGGGCCAGGCCCATCTCTCTGGTTTAAGGCAGCTGAATCGAGCCTGAAGTCTCACTGAGTCAGCCTGCCTGGAGCTGGTTCTGCCACCAGGCTGGTTCATCCCAACATAAAGCCAATGCTCCCCTTTGTGGCTACAAGGAACTCAGGGCCAGGGAGAGGAAGCAGCCCCCAGTGCTGCCGGCTCCCAGCATTTCACCTGAAATGGGTGACAGCGGGTGCTGGAGGCCCTGTGCCCCCATCTTTTCACTTTTCCCCTGATACCACCTCCCATTTTAAACTGATCTCCCTGGGTTGCACCAGGAATGGGATCTCTCAGGCTGGCACGTCCCACGAGCTTGGAAACAACAAAGCAAAGGCAAAAAGCTTGGTATTTACCCTCAATCCATGTCAAATGACACGATGGGAAAACCAAGGTCAGGAGCAGTAATTTGTTTTGCCAGCCTGTCTCCCGGGCGCACGGGGCAGAGGCAGCCTGAACCCCCCTCCCTCACATCAAGCAACACGTGTGCTCCATTCCCTCCTGGTGGCATCCCTAAGAAGACGTCACCGTGCCACCTCCCAGCCTTGCTGAACCCTCTAAAGGTCAGCATCGAAGGCATGTCCACCACATATGGTTATTAGTTCTCCGTGGGTCCATCCATCCCTCCTCCCAGCCATCCTACAGCTGGGTGAACAATTCACAGCGCATAAATTTATCTAGCAGATCTCAGCCCACGTGCTGTTTGCTAACAGTCTATAGAGAGGCTATATTTTATCCCTTTGGGTTTCTTGGCTAGCATTCAAGCTCCTGACCCTGATTTATTCGCAATCGGTCAAGAGCCACATTTCATCTCCATAGGCCACGTCTGCACAGAGCTATTTGGAGCACGTGGCTCCATGTCCCACAGCAGAGCCAGGACACCTCGCCACGAGGCAGCCCCAGCTCTCTGCAGCACCTCCAAGAGGTAATTGGGGTTTTGTGTCCAAAAATAGGCTCTGCGGGGGCAAACCTTGCCTGCTGAGAACAGCGTGGCCGGAACAAACTGCAGCTCTTGTGCGCACGAAGGCAATGAGAGCTCCAGATGCTGGCCCGGGCTGGCTCCCCGCCTGTCCTCATCCCATCTCCCCATCTCTTTGCCTACCTCTCTGCCTATTTATAGGCATGGAAGACCTTTGCACAGTGCCCGAGCAGCCAGAGGGTTGAGTGTATAGGCGGGATAGCAAATGCCAGCCTTCAACTTTCCAAAATCCCTTCCCTTCTGCCTCCCAGGGGAGCTGCCATGGAGAGCCACTCATGACCCTGCCTTTGAGACAAAACCTTGGGACCAGCTAGAAAGTGTCTCTCAGGACTGCATCCATCACCAGCCCGGCCCTGGGGGATTTTATAAAGCACCCAATGCTGGGTCTCAGCAAGTCTTTCCTAGGGGAGCAATCTCACCCACACACGTGAGCATTCCTCTGTGAAACCAAACCAGGTAGCAGAACCAACATGATGGGAGAGGTACAGAGGAATCCCCAGGATTCAGGGAAAAACAGCCAAGCACCAGGGTTAGTACTGCGAAGGATCGGGGTTAGCATCAGCCCTATCTGACATCTTCATTGGCAATTGCAATTAGGGACTAATTACCATGTTAATAACATTCGTAGAAGATAATAAACTGGAGAGGATGGAAGGGAGCAAAGCAATCTGAAGGGGACCCTGGAGAGATAAGAAAAAATAACAAAGGAAATTCAGCTTGGAAAAATGCAGCTTCTGCAGTTCAGGGAAAAAACATCCGGAGCAGATGCTGCGGGAGGAGGAGGAGGAAGGCGGGAGCAGGGAAGCAGAAAGAGGCTCGGTGTGGGAGCACAAGGGAAGGCAGCCCCCTGCTTCCCTATGAGCCGGGTCCTGGGGCCAGAGCAGGACAGCCTGCATGGCTTCACCAGGCAGTGGGAGAAGGACCAGCACCTCACGGTGGCAGAGCATCCTGCTGAGGTGGGCTTTTCTTGTAGGAAAAAGTAATATCCCGAGTAGAACCACTGAATGAAACTTAACTTTGCCTGGAGCTGTTTCCCCTCACACACACTGCAAGCCCATTGCACAGACATCTCCCCTCCTGGCTCCCAGGTGGACTGGCCACATGTGGAAAGGTGAGAGGTGGCAGAGCTGTCACCTTCCCCCCGGGGGCAAGGCAGGGGACAGCAGTCGGTGTGCGGAGCATTCATGCTACAAAAGGAGACCTCCCCACACCCCAGCTGGACATGGAAACAATTCCTCTCCTCCTCTGCAGAGCCTCACAGTGCCTCCAGCTCTCAGTGCACAGCCTCTCTTGACCAGCATGATGTGCCAGATGCCCCTGTTCTCTGTCAGGCTCAAGCCCCCCTTGTCTCCTCCGTCACAAAACCCCCAGATCTGCTAGTGAAAACTGCCCCATAACTGTCTGATGGACATGGGGCACAGGTGGATCCTGAGGGTGGGACACCTTGGTGATTCCAGTCCTGGCATCACTGCCAGTCTACACTTAAGAGTGAAATGGACAGAACTGTTTTTTTGTAAGAAAATCCTAACATGACTCAAATGACCAAAATGAGGTAACCAGAGTGCCTTTCTTACAGGGATCCTCCCAGACCTGCATCTCCTGGCACAAACCATGTGGAGGCAAAACCAGGCAGGATGCAAGCACTCACAGTTGGGAGGATGGTGGGGTGGCAGCCTCTCTCACACTGCTCTGGGTGTCCCAGGACACAAAAAGAACACTGCACAAAGCACTCCTCCAGCAACAATCTCCATCCCTCCATTCCCACGGCAGGAGGGACTTTGCCCATCCCTGACATGCAGAGGGTGAAGAGGAGAGCTCAGACAGGCTCACCTGATCTTTGCAGCTCTGCTGCACCAACAGCTCCTTGTGCCAAACAAAAAGCAGCAGCCAGCAGGACTGCAGGAAAGGGCTGGGCCCACTAAAGCCCCCTTCATCCCGAGACACAACTGCTCCTTTGCCTCTCAGCTGAAGCCCTATACCACCAAACTCCCCAGGTGGGTATCCTTGGGAGTCCCTGTCTCCTCTCCCAGTGCCTGATAATCCAGGCAGACCAACCAGAATCTGAGTCACTGTCACTTGTCCCCACCACCTGGTGACAAGGAAGGTCACACCAGTCGAGTCATGGTGTCTCCTCCAAACAGCTGCTGTCACCCCGGATGTCTGAGCACTCCAGCCCTTCCCTGGAGCATTTGGGGGGTTTAGAAGTACAACCAGTTCAAAGGAAAGCCCAAATTCTAACCCACCAGGACCAGTGCTTCAGCATGCAAGAACTCTGGGCTGTGCAGCTACCACACATCAGGAAGGGGCAAGAGTTTTATTGCCCAAAGGGGAACTGAAGTGGTTCCTGATGCTTGAGTACTTGGAGGCAGGCAGGGAGGAGCTTTTCCATGATTTGTGGGCTGTTCTCAGGCTGTCCCTGCTGCCAGGTCTTGGGCAATTTGATGACTTTTGTTGCAAACTGGAAGAACAGGAGACATATGTGAAGGAGGAAACTTGCATTCCTCTCGCCTAAGAAATCCCTTCTCACTTTCCCCCAAATCACACATACACCCAATCCCAGCCTCTCTGGGCTGGCTTGGACACCAGCTCCCCTCCCACACCCAGATGACCTACTCGTCCAGAAATGGCCAGGGCCCGTGGCTGGGGCGTTATCCTCTTCTCCTTCCCTTCCCATGTCCTGCCTGCACAGCCCTGCTGACAGCCAGGGCAGGCAGAGGAACCCTTCACCTTCCACTGCTGAGCCAAGGAATGGAAAACACCAGATAAAGACAGCCTCTCCCAGCAGCATCAGTGCAAAGGGAACCCCAAGCTCCCAAAACTCACCCCAGCCCCTCCACAAGCTGCATGCCAAGCACCTCCACACCTCCTCCTCCTCCTCCAGAGATGTCTCCAGTGGCTTGCAAACATGGATGCTGTATTTCTCTGTCCCTAGTCCCAGAAAAAAATCCACACCTGGCACTCTGCCTCTAGGAATGGTGATCCCCAAAGCCAGGCAGGGATGTGACTCACTGGGTGGTTGGACACAGTGATGGACGTGGCACACCAGGCCACCGTGCCTTGGTTTCTACAGCATCTCCCCTCCTCAGGTGCCTCCTCTGTCCCTGGAAGTCCTCTGTGGGATGCAGATGTGGGGAAGGACTCACACAAAGCTGAAACACAGCGGTGACATCACCACCTCAGGCCACAGGGCCGTGGATGTGCAAGAAGAAAGCCAAAGCCAGCCTCAGTCCCTGTGAAAGCCTGTGGGGAAGGAATGCACCAGGAGGAAAACCACCTGAGCATGGACAGAGCCCAAATCAAAGCCACACAGAGCCCTCGGATAGGGAACCAACTGCTGACAGATCCTCCCTGCTGATTTCCACAGAGTGTTACCGCTGAAGCTAATGATGTCACCTGCTGAACACCTTGGTGGGCTGATGCCTCCTGGGGTGGGGAATGTCAAGTGTGTTGCCAGCATGGAAAGGTCCCTCCAAACCACATCCTGAGAGGGAGAAAGGAAGGGACTGCTTTCAAAACAGCCTTGTGACCATCACAAGGTAATTCCCACCTCTAACCATGTATCACAGAAAGCATCTGTGAGGCTGATTCAAACCTGCCTCCAGAAGAAAACCCAGTCCCCCAGGGCCACCCATGCTGTCCTGGGGAGCTTCTCAGTGGTGAAAAGGTGAAGCTGAGACCTCACAGGAAAACTGTGGGGAAAAGCCCAGCAGAGCTGGGTTAAGCAAGACCCTGCAATCTGGCCACGGGGCGTTTGCCTCTGCAATCTTGGCTTTGCAACGGGTTCACAGGTCCATTTAACAAAGTGAGACAGAAAATTGGACGCCAACGCCTGCTCAGTGCAGGGAGAGCCACCCTGCTCCAAGCCCATCTTGCCTGGGCCTCCTGAATTTATTTTCCCCCCTTTTAAATGGAGAATAAAAAGAAACCCCAAGCTCGGACCCAGATCAAGCACAACCTCACACATGCTCAAGAAGAAATACCAGCAGTAGAAGTGGAGCACGGTCCTCTAACATAGACTTTTCCATCCCCATTCCCACACCCAGCTGAACACAGGGCTTCCCAGCTGGGGTGGGACTCTTCTGGGTAAGAGGAGAAAAAGCTCCAGGGTGGATCCCACAATTTCCTATTCCAGGAAGGCCAGAACCCCTTTGAACTCTGTCCTTCTGCTGGAGAGAGTGAAATGCAAAAACACACACCCCAGTGCTGATTTAGACTTACACCTTCCCCAGTGTCAAGTGCTGGCATCCTGAAAACATCACTGACCCACACGTGTGCCAGGCAATTCCACAACAGACGGACAAGTGGGATGGGATCTGCTACAGCAACCTTAACAGGCAGATGAGTATCAGCCACTAGGTTTGGTCTTTCAAGCCCCAATGCCTTGCCCCAGGCAGCCAGCAAGACTATTATTAGGACTCGAGGCAGCCTGGCCTCTGACTGCTTTCCCTGCAAGCACTGCCCCGTGGAAGGATGTGTAATTCCCACCACGGTACCCTCATTGCATAGATATTGGATTTGGGAAACACTTTTTTTTTTTTGCTGCAGGCGAAACAGCTCCTTTCCCACACCTGCCCTTTCAAATGAGAGCGGTTTAACACTGTTTGCAGAGCTAAAAAAAACCCAAACCATCGGCATCCCTAAAGCTGGCCTGGCCCCATCCCTCCGGTGCGGGGCGAGCCGAGGAAGAGCAAAGCAGAGGAGGTCACAAGCAAATGAAAGGCGTTGCTGGAGGGGAGAGGCAGCAAACAGCCCCACGTGCCAGCATCTGCCTGTGAAATAGCTCAGCAGCCCCGTCCCCGAGCTGGGGAGCTGGAAAGGAGGGGCTGGGGCCCCCCAGAAACCTGCCAACAGCTTCAGGACAGCTCGTGGCAGGAGAGGAGAGGTGCACTGTACACCAGGGTAGGTTGTGAAAGCGAGATAGGCACCGTCTCCCTTGCTCTAACAGTTAAATATCTTTGTGAAGCATCTCCCTGAGCTGGAGTGAGCTCAGCAGAGGCACAGGACCACCCAAGACACTCCCACAAAAGGCTGCAAGGCACCCCAGTGTTGCTGCAATGGGTGCTGGCAGCCTTAGGCATCCTCGACCCAGCACCAACAGCCCTATCCCAGGCTGCTCCTCCAGGAACCCCTGTGGCTTTACAACGCACCTTTGGACGTAACAGGACCTCCTTTTTCTCTCTGCTGTCACATGTGAAACAAACCCTCCGATAATCTCATTTTCCAGGTTGTAAACTCACTCATCAGTGGATAAGGACACGCGGGGGCCTCCCCTCACCACGCTGCTCTGATGATCTCAAGGCCCTTGATCCAGGGGAATCGTGCCCGGTTTCTGCAAACTATGATCTAACCTAATTCCCTCCATCCCATTACTTCAGAATTTACAACACACAACCTCCCCTGAAATGGTTTCTGGTAAATTCTTTGAAAGCTCTTCTGGTCCTCACATCATCGTCAGGGTCAGCCAGGCATTAACAGCAAAGCATTTCCCTGCCAGGTAGCTCGCTCCCCATAAGCAAAGAGAGTTTGCTTATGCTTTTTAAATTCAGGAAGCAATTAATAGTTGCCACAAAAGCAACCAGTGCTTGTCTTGGGCGAGGGCCATAAAGGCCTGACTTGCCCTGGGGAATTCTGATGCCTCCATCTCAGCAGGCACCTTCCACGAGCGTGGTGGTTGCAAAGGTTAATCCTTAATGGGGGATACCTGATGCTGGGAAATCTTCACGCCCCCTCTAACCTGAAGAGCTGTGACTCCAGCTTCCTGAGCCAGCTCAAGGTGACCATTTCAGGGAACAGCACTGCCAGCATCAAAGCCAAACACAAGGCCCGAGCATCTTCTGGATTTTTCCTCTCTAGGCAAGGACCTCATTGAACTCCCTGACTTTGGGACTTGCAGCTTCAAAAGCCAAAAGGTCACAGGTAATGCTGTGGATGAAGCCAGGATCCCAGCAGAATCCATGGATCTGATAAAAAGGTGGAAAAGCTTTGGTCCCTGGAGCTCAGCATCCTCTGCTCACAAGAAAAAACCAGTCCCTGGAGTCCAACAAAGTCTATTCACACCAAAAAAACCTGCTCCCCAGAGCCCAGCATTCTCTGATCACACCGAAAACCCAGTCCCTGGAGCCCAGCATCTTCCACTCACACCAAAATCCCTGCTCCCCAGATCCCAGCAAGCTCCACTCACACACAAAAAATCCCCAAACTCTGCTCCCCAGAGTCCAGCATGTTCCACTGACACCAAAAAAAACATTCCTTGAGTTCAGCATCCTCCACTGATGCTGAACAACTGCAACACCTGGAAAGCAGAGGCAGAGGCATCCACACCACAGTGCTTCCTCCCTCCTGACCAGCAGAGATGTCTCTCAGGGAGAGAAGATCCACTCGCTGCCTCCCACTAAAAACATCAGCCGGCTGTGGAGATCCCCAGCTTTTAGGAGACATCCCTTTCCATGCTGGCCCCCTCACAGCCATCAAAAAACAATGATTTCCAGGCTCACCCCTCGGCACTAGACTTCAACCAGCTGCAGACAGGCCTGTGCATATCCTCTTCCTAATCCTTCATGCACAATCCCTAGACAGTCCCTGGCTTTTATTATTTTCTGGCAGGAGAGAGCACCACGTTAACCCCGTGTGCAGGCTGCAGCCTGAGCATCTCTCAGCACATCCCAGCTTGGGTCCAAATCATAAATGAAACGTTTGTGTAACAAGAGAACTGGTGAGGGCCAATTGCCCATTAATATTTGAAACGTTTAATTCTTATTTAACAGCCTGTCCCAACAGCCCCTTATAATTCCTTGATACAACGATGAGCCTAAAACATTTATTTACTGATAAAGACCATGGGAGGCTCTTCCCATTGGGATGGATGTGCTTTTCCTGTGGGGAGTTGAAAGCCATGGGACAGACCCTGCACTCCTCACCTCTGCCAGACCCTTCTCTATTCAGCAGTTCCCTCGGCTTCAGGGATACAAGAGAAATTCCTTACTGGGACATGTTTTAAGGCAAGGAGAACAAGGCAATATTGTCTGCAAGTATCCTGGAAGGTCCTGTCCTCGGCGTGATGCTGAAAAACTCTCAGGGAACAGAGCTGCACCTGCCCAAGTTCCGTCTGAGAGCAGTGGTTTGCAGGTGTGGAGACAGCGTGCTGGAGGCACACGAGACACGGGCAGGTTTGCATCCCAGGAGCACATCCTGCAAGGAGACATCCTGAGATGTGGGCTGCAGCCTCTCCAAATGGGAGAAAACTGCCTGAGCTCCCAAGGTGCTGGAGGCTTTGCCCCAGAAGAGAGCAGAGCCTGGTGAGAGGCACAGAAGCCAGGAAGGGCTGCAGCCTCACTAGTTGGGGGTAAACAGCCTCCAGCTCCAAGCCTGAGCTCCTGAGGGGACAGAGGCTTTGCCCCAGGAGGGAGCAGAGCTCACAAGAGGCACAGAAGGCAGGAGGGGCTGCAGCCAGGAGCTGCCCCTGTGGCCCCAAGCTCAGCAGTGACCTTGAAGCGCAGGGCAGGCGGCTGCCATCGCCGGCATCGTATGACCCGTTACAAAACACGGCGGGCTCTCTCAGAGGTTACACACTGCAGGACAAATTTAACACCCGAGAGCATTCCCAATCCCACTGCAAGAATTCCTGGCAGGGGCTCAGCAATCGCCCACTCCTGTAAGTGGCCAAGTGCCACTGCATTGGTTTGGCTCCAGACACACAAGGAGGACCTTGTTCCTTACTTCTGGAGGGAGAGATGCTTCAGCTGATGGAGGACACCAGGCAAGATGATGAAACTCCCAGGAGCAGGTGGGCCTTGAACCAGAGAGCAAGGGGAATGTGGAAAAGATGCTGCTCCCAAATGCTTACACTTGTTCCAGAAAGGTATTTAAGGGCTGCAATTAAAATTTTGCATTGAAGCCAGCCTGACTGTGCAACTCCTCCCAGGAAGTGATCCTTGGGGTGAATGATGAGAGCATCATCACTCAGAAGAGCAAGCAGGTGGAATGAAGGCACCCTCAAAGGATGCCCAGTCCACAGAGTCCAATACCAGGGGACTTCCTGGCCCAGCCATGAGGAAGAGAGGCTCAGCAGGAGGAGAACTTGTCCCAGGCACACACGAGCTCTCCCAGAGCCACGCTGGCTGGTTTTGGAGATGGAGTGGGTGGATGCTGCTCCAAAGCAAAGCTGGGGAAGGTGCAGGCCAGGCAGGGTTAGAGAGCCTCTCCCAGCAGCAGATCTGGTCACAGCTCAGCAGCAGGCCAGACCCTGCCACTCCCTCCTACTGCTCCTCTCATTCCCTTTCCTTTCGGCCGGCCCCAGCCCCGCATTTCTGGAGCAGCAAGAGTCAGCTCTGCCGACGCTGCCGAAGGGCCCCGAGCCAGCTCCGGCTGTAACCTCAGGATAAAAACATCAGCTCGGAAACACAGCAACAGGAAAAACAGACAGGCAGCCACGTGTGTGCACATGAGGACTCCTGAACCAGGAGAGTTCTCACTCTAGCGCTGAGGTTTGCAGTAATGAGCTATTTGGACTCTTGACTCGAGGGGAAAAGGGATCCTGGGTTTGGTGTTTCCTTCCAGCCCCTGGAACACAAAACCAGGACCTGCTGCTCCTCTCCTACACCAAATGCCCACCCCTGTCCTGGCCAGGTGTTGCTGGTGAGGCAGGTGAAGATGCTCAGGGCGGGACCAGGTCAGGTGGGGCTTTGGGTGCCCCCAGCTCCTGATGATGAGAAAAGCCCAGGTTGGAAGCACCAGCGTGGAGGCAATGCAGCAGTGATAAGACAACAGAAAATGTTGTTGGGCCAGCAGCTATTTTTATCTGCAAGGACCAACACTTAATACTCTCCTATCTCCCACAAAATGTCACTTGAGCCCCAGCAGAAAATTTACACCACTTGCAGACAAGGGCTGAAACCCGAGCACGTAATCCCTGCTCCAGTCAAAAGTTTTAGTGGGATTCGCAGTGTCTGGACAGGGGAAGCTGAGGAAAAAAAAAACAAACCTTCCCCTGAGAAATGGTGGCTGAGGCAGCAGGGAGTCAGGACAGGCAGGTCCCCTCCTGGCACCATGCATTCCCCTGCAGAGTCACCTGCCATATCTGCAGGGCACAAGGGACTTTGTGAGCCCTAGACCTACCCTGTGGCCTCATCACTAGTTCAACCAGAATTTAAGTAACCTAAAAGGGTCTTCAGCAGAAAGGGGAGCAGGGAAAGCAAGGCATTCAGCACCCCACTCTCTAAACACCATAGCCCCAAGGGAGATGAAGGGCCAGGAGGAGTGGGGTGAGTCAGGCAGAGCCCACAGGGGGGCTTTGCAGAGGGTCTTCATCAAGATATCACCCATCTTGGCAATCCCCCACTCTGCACCGAGCATCTCTAATTACTGCTAACACTTCCTCCTCTCCGCTCCCACCTCCTTCCCTCTCACCCTAAAGGCCAGACCCTGACGTGCCTGGGGTGTGAGGAAAGGAGGCTCCCCTCACTTCATAAAGCCAAGGTAGAGCAATGCTGTTATTAACAGCAGCCTGCCCACGGCAGGAATACTGCAGCAGCAATCCCAGGGGAGCACCCCGGCACTGCCCTGACAGCAGATGCAATAACACAGCCCCAGCACTGCCCTGTGATATTGCAGTGAGTGCAAACACCAGTGGGTCCTCCCAGGTCCCCCCCTGCATCACAGGCAGTGCTTAGTATTAGGGATGAATAGGGATGACCTGGTCAGGCATGGAGTAGCTGAGATTTGGGACAGCACCCTGCAGAGGGCTCTTCCAAGAGGGGCAAAAGAGCAGGGGTAAAAAGAGCTCCAGGCATGGTAAAACATGGTGCAGCACAGAGGTGCTTAAAAAATTAGGGTACCACGGTAAGGGCTTCCATGGAAACTCACAGGAGGTGAATTTTCCCAGGGATAAAAGGCACAAGCTCATGTGTGTCTTGGAGCTGCCCCCAGGAGGTTTTTTCCACATCACAGTGCCTGTTTTTTCAATTAAAAAAACTGGGCAAAGCAGTTAGGATGGAGGTACAGGCAAGGAGAGGAGCCAGCAGAGGACAGGGCTGGGTGAACCCTGCTCCCCCTGGAAATGCTGCAGGATGCTGAGGAAAGGGGGATGGCCATGGCTTCCCAGAGGGACACAAGCACCTTGGAGGAATCAAATAATACACATTGACAAGGAAAACCCGCTCCACTAGCCCCAGAAATCTTCTCTTACAGCAAGGAGTGGGGTTAAAAACCCTGGGGAATATACTAGAGAAGCAAAACTCACATTCCTGAGATGGCCAAGAAGTGATCACATCTATCTCCTTCCATCTCCAGTTCCTAAGATCCATTTCTGAAGCATCACCAGCCAAGAAACTTTGGCTGATTGGACGTGGTTAAAGTGAAAAACGCACGCAGAAAACCTTATAGCTGAAAGTTAAATAGTCTCCAAAAACATCTTGCATATTTTCAAGGACACTAAGGAAATTCACATTTTTTCCCCCCATATTTTAGACTTAAAAAATGCCTCAAGGGAAAAAGTTATTTAGAACTACTTAGGAGATACAAAGAATAAAAAAGCCTGTAATTATTTCTCTGCCAAGGGCTTGTCAGATTGAAAATCCCCGCTCTTGAACCACTAATCCTCATGGAAAAAAAACCGCAGCTTCGGCAAGATGCATCGTTGGTTGACTTTTGCTGGGCTTTTCCGGCACAAGGGGACTGAAGGGAAAGGCGTAAATTTTGGGTGTCATTTCATCAGCACCTTTCACCCACAATGTGCCTGATACAGGTCCTTGGCTGACGAAGGAGACCTGCAAAGTATCACCCCATAATGAGGCTGCTCTGCCTGAGAATGGTGCTCTGCAGGCATCAGGCCAGGGAGGGAAGGATCACGGCGCTGATGCTTGGACACAGAAGTGCCAAAACAGGCAAAAATAAATCAGTTCAAGGTGGGGGTATACTTACTTTAAAAGCCAAGGATTCAGGGAGTTCCTGGGATGTTTTGTTATGTGGTTAGAAATAGCATAAAGACATTATTGGCAGGGAACCTGCACTTCCTCTGGAGGATGGGGATGGGCCATCCCAGCAGAGCTGGGATTTGGGCCTCTGGCTTAGCAGCCAGATTCATCACTTCACGTCCTCCTGCCGGGATAAGGATGGCATCAGTGCCTCTGAACCTGACTGGCCACGGAGAAACAAAACAATGCCATGGAACTTTTTGTGTCCCACACACCAACAACCCCCCCCAGCCCGGAGCATGTCCCACAGGAGCTGGGTGAGCCACCCAGGTCCTGCTGCATGCCAGCACCCACCCACCTGCACCGCCTGGGTTTGGGGCTGCACAGGGCATCTGGCACAGCAGGGGCCAGAAAAAACTTTGTCCCTGTCATGGGCAGCTTTCCCACTGCCAAGGATAAACATCTCACACGGAGCTACGTTCACCACGCAGGGCCCTTCGCCATCTTCACCCATCTCTGATGGCTTCTTTCATTACTTTCTCCTAATCCATTTCCATAACAGCTTCCCCCACCAACGTGGGGTTTAATGTCCTTGAGGTAATGCACGCAGGAAGCCTCTCCTCCTTTCTGGTTAACCCTCCTTCCCAGATCCAGAGCTGAAACAAGCTCAGACTCAAGAGCCCGACCTACAAGACTTTAAGCTTCATTAAACTTTTACACCAGTCCACTGAGGCTGCTCTCTCAGCCTCTCATAATTACGGGTGCAGAGGGAAGGAGCAGCACCCACCTGAGCAGGCATCAAGAAGTTTCAGACACTTAATGATTTCCTAACCAAGCTCTCACATCCAAAGTGCTGTTTAAAAGGATCTGCTCTACACCACTCCTGTGAGCTGCCGGGCAGAGGAAGATGCCAAGATATAAATAATTCAGGATTTCAGTTCCCCACCACCAACCCAGCTGGTCACCCCTCTGGCACAGGTGAGACTCCAGACACAAAAGCCTGAGCCATCCCACCACTCCAGAGTCCACGAACACCCAAGCCAAGAGAATGGCTGGGTTCAAGGACACGGTTCAGGTGAGCAACATCTTGCTCTCCGTGCAGCCAAAACCTGGAGTTCAGCATTTCCATGGGCAATTCAGAGCTTAGCTTGGCTGAATCCTGTGTGAGCCTCTTCCTCCCCTTCAGCCCTTGCAGGAACCTACAGAAAGTGGTCTGTAAAGGGAAAGGAGGCTGTCATCCCCTCCTCAGCACCCAGCACAGGGCTGGGGTCCTACACACCTGACAACGGAGCACAGCTGACATTCCCTCCTCTCCTGCTGACTCTCCAAGACCAGAAATGGAAAATATGTCCAGAAAAGGTGCCCCAGAAGCATGTTAGAGGGCAGTTCCAACCCAGGCTCAACACAGAAATCATCAGGCAGGAGTTTTGGGGTTGTTCCTCAACAAATGCCCACCTCCATTAGCAGCACCCATGAATTTATTCATCTCAATCACCCCTGTGGAGGCCACTACAAACATTGCCCTCCTCCCATTTAGATAAATCATTGAAGGGGTTAATAACCCTTTTCATAGCTAAGATGCAGTTTTCCAGAATTAAAGGCTTAGCAGGCCCAGCGAATTCCAAGCAGAAATTTTGCCAACAAAAGCATCCCTAAGATTTTACGATGGCAGAGGTTGGAGGCAAGAAATGACAACACTGACTCTTTCAAATAAAAAAAACGTTGCTGCAGCTGAAAACTGCCTTCAGGTCCCTTAACCTGTTTCTCTCTCCTTTCCAAATTCTTCCAGCCAAAAGCTTCCCTGAGCTTTCAGTAGCAAAGAGAAAATTCCCACCTTCCTCTTCCTGCTCAGCCACCTTGAGCAACGCTATGCAGCGAAAAATCAACTTATAGCATGGCCCCACTGGCCCCAGGCAGGAAGGAAGGAGTCCTTGGACACACAGGCTCCAGGTCCATCCAAGGATCTCTGAAGCACAACATCAGAGGAGAGGATGCACCTCCCAAAGAGATCAATTGCATCCAAACAATGGATTCTCCAGGAATCGCCCTCGCCTCTTATGCTTTTAAGACCCCACTTTGCCCCCTTACAGGGCAGGGAACCTTGCCCAGAGGGATTTCAGGGGCTCTCCACCCCACTGAGACGGTGGTTGTCATTCCAGAGGAACAGACGTACCGGGGAGGGGGATTTTGCACGGTGCTGGAGGGGGCAATGGGCCGAGGAGCGACGGTCCCGTGAAAAGGGATTTGTTCCGCTGTCAAGGACGGCGTTAGGAAAAGGAGCCCACGAGGGAAGGAGAGGGGTAGGGAGCGGTGAGAGACAATGTAGGGACAGAGGTGACATGGAGACAGCTCGGGAGGATCAATGCTGAGCCCTGATGGGCTTGCAAAGCACAAGGGCCGGCAGAGGAAGCGTCCTCCAGCATCCTCTGCCCTTCCAGGCGTTCGCCCCGAGGAAGAGCAGGATCTTTGTCTGATCCTGCATGTCTCCTGCATGGAGACTGATCTTTGTCATCAGTCTCCATGCAGGGAGAGCCACTCATCTGCAGCCACAGAGCCACCGGGACCCTCCGACATCGCTGCCTGCTGGGATGTGCTGGGATACAGAGGAGAGGGGTGCTCCTACCGATTTGTGCCTTCTCCTGTCAATCTGTACCTTAATCATGCCAATTTGTGCCTGGGAGGAGCTGCAACACAAACTCTGGCTCACCTTTGGTCAAAGGTAGCCCAAGGTGGAAACCACAAAGGCGAGCGTGACATAAAAATCAGGCAGATCTGGAGACACACAGAGGATTCATATCCAGCGTTCAAACTCACCCAGAAAGATGCTGTAAGCACTTATGATGATTTTCAAGCTAGATTTTTATTTCCAGCTCCATTTAATGGGTGACAGAGCCAACTCTCAGCTCTTTCTCTTGTGTGCAACCATGGTCCATCGTACCCAGAGCAGGCACTAGTGCAGAACACCTGACCCCAAAAAACAGGATCATATTCATGGGCACTTGAAACACTCTACTGAAAACAGGTAGGTGCATGCAAGTACACTGCAGCAGGAGAAAATAAATAATTTGCACTGAACACAACGATTTCACACCTGTACTCAGAAACTCACACATCACCTTCCTGAAAAGTCTGGGGGAGAAACTCCCATTTTCAGCCAGCCAGCCTACAAAATGTGGAACACCTGAAGGATCCCTAACAAGCTTTTTTTAATAAGACCCCAGAAAAATCCCAGATAAGCAAGAAGACAGAGCCACCAGACAGAAAACCTCCCAAATAAAGGGAACTGGGGTGCCATCAGCCCACTGCTGAGCCCTGCACAGTCCCAGCACTGCCCCACGCCTTCTGCAAAAGCTTTGGCATCTGGCTGTCCGTAAATATTTGAGGTGGGAAGCCAGGAATTACAGAACCCCTCTCCTGGGCAACCAAGGTTTGACCATCCTAAAAAAAAAAAAACCCTACAAAAACAAACAGCAAACCTCAAACAGAGCTGCAATGAGATGCCTGCTGGTTTCTCAGAGACATGTAAGACAACACGGGTGCATCCTTTGCCCCTGAGGGCCAACAACCCCAGGAGAAGATAACCACAGACCAGCTGGATTCTTTCTGCCCGGAAGCAGGATTCCATCCAGGATAAAAGTATTGAGGAACAAAATGGTTTGTCATAGGGTTTGCCATGACAGAGAGCGCTGCTAGCTCCCCTCACCTTTCCCCATCTGAAATCCCAAATACACAGAAATTCAAATTTCTCATGAAAACGTATTTATGTAAAAAAAAAAAAAATTAAGCTGGCATGACCCCAGTATTTTTGCCTAGTAAAATCCAAATATTTTCTCCCTGTTTTAAATATCTTCCTCACTCCTGCTACAGAGGAGGTGCTTGATTGAATTGCAGGTAAAGGCACAGTCCTCCAGCCCAGACCCCATCCCTGCTTCGTGTTTGCATCTGCAGAAGGCATGAGCCAGAGACAGGAGAGCACAAAGAGACAAAGAACATCTTGAGAAGTAAAATACCCGGAACAATTCTCATTCCCACCTCCCTCCACCTTGGCTGTAGCCTCCTCTTCCTCAGACATGCTCCAGCAGCGAGTGCAGAGTAACCCCTTGCCTGCACACCACAAGGCTCACCAGAAGTGGGGAACTGTGAATCCAGCTCCAAACTGCTGGGTTTTCCCCCTTCTCAGCCAGAAGCAGGACCTGCACCCTTGTGAGCACATCAGCCCTAGACCCCAAATTCCCTTTTCTCCTGCTCCAAGGCAGAGGGGGCTTTGGGGTCCCCTTTGCCACACCCTGGGGTGAGCATGCAGCATCAGATCAGAAACTGCTGAGGGTTTGGGCACGCTGAGGCCACCCCACTGCTGCCAGCAGGGATGGGGACAGCCAGCAGAGATCAGTCTCCCCGGCAGCACATGCGGCCACCGGCAAATCCTGCCTGCATGCTGGGCAGCCGTCAGCACAGCTCACACCCAGCACCGCCATCCGCTCCCAAATCAGCTGGCTGTGGCCACACCATCAGGGTCAGAGCCTGCTGGAAGGCTCCCCCAGGAAGCACCGAGCAAGAAACCGAACTGTGGGCTCAGAAACGCCCGGCTCGGCAAATCCCTCCCTGCGCCTGGCGGCTGCGAGCAGGTGAAGAACCGGCGAGGCGAGGGCTGGCGAGCTGGGGCAGGAGAGGACCCCAGCTGTCTCTCCAGCTGGTGGAGACAAAATTCTCATCAAAACGAAACAAACCCCTCTTTCTTCCCCAGTCGATTTCTTTTTGGTGCCTTTGTCAGGACTGCAAAAGCCTGAAGCAATTCCCACAGCTTTAAGAGCCCCATCGGGGGCTGATCGGGGAGCATCAGCCCGCGGAGTGGGGAAAAAAAGGTAAAAAAAAAAATCATAGTATGTCCAAAATAAGATGGCAGAAAGCACGAGGAGTCCCAAGGATGCTCAGGTCGTGGCTCTGATGGTACCTACCTGCAGTCTCCAGGATCCCATTGTCAATGGGGTGACCCCAAAGCCACCCCTGTCCCCACCACGAAGGGAGAGATGACGAGTCTATTCCACTGCCTAGCTCCCAATCTGCCGAACCTCACTCGCTTCCAGGCCTTTCTATGAAACATTAATTGTAAGACAAATCTAATTAAGGGCCAAGAGAAGGGGCAAGATGCCAAATCTCTCCTTCACTCCCTTTGGAAAGGGGGAGTCCCACAAGAGAGAGCACAGGGCTTGGTGGAGATGGAGGCAAGGCCTATTGTGCTTGCCATTTCCAGCATGGATCCCGCACTGGCCTCTGTAACACCCCTCTTGCTGCATCCCACTGCTTCCCTGCCTTCCCACCCCCTGCCGGCACAAAAAGTTGACTTAATAACAAAAATGAAAAGAGGCAGTGCCTGGTCCCAGCCCAGCAGTACCAACCATGGCATCCCTGGTGCGGATTCGGCTGCTCCACAGCCACACTCCTTCCAGCCCACAAGGAGTTAGCACTATTCCTCCAGGAGCTGTGGGTGAGAACAGAGAGGTGTTTGCTACAGGAGATGAGGTGCTAGGAGGGGATGGAGAGCAGGCAAGAAGCATGGGAAGCACTAGAAGTAAAGACTGAGAGATGGGGAAGGAGAGACCTCCAAGAGGGACGTTGTGGCACGGAGCTGGCATACACTTTGCTACCCCATCCAGGCAAGCCTGAGTGCTCCCAGTGCCTGGCCAGCTGGAGAAACCCTAGTCAGCATCATCCTCTCCACAGGATGCCCTACAAGAAGGGAAATGGGCCTCCAGAGAGCATGCTGGACTGCAGCTGGGCCGACCTGTGGCTCTCTGGAGGGACAGTTCTCTCCCATCAGCCATGAAAAGCACAGAAAGTCCCACTTCTCCAAGTGAGAGAAGGCAAGCTGCAAACCACCAGGACAAACCCACCACACCACAGGAACTCTCCAGCTGGTGAGACCAGGCTGTGCTAAAGTGTCCAGCACTACCTCCACTCGCTCTGTCTGGGATTATTCCCCTCACAGCCCTTCTGGGCCAGGTAACTGCACAATTACATTCATCACCCACGTTAAGCAGGATAAACAGCCACCATGCTCCAAACCTCTTGCCCCTGTCTCCTCTACAGCAGCAGCTGCCAGAGGAGCCTCCAGCGGGTGAGAGGAGGCTACCCCGAGCCCACAGCTGCATCCGTGGCCTGGCAGGACCATGCTGCCGAGGATTCAGGCTCGTCCCCCACGTGGAGACGCCGGGTGTGATTTTAAAACCCAACGCCAGCAAGTTCCTTCGCGTGTACGCTCTTTTGCACGCCCACCAGGAGGGTGGAAGGATGTTTATCTTTTTTCCTTTGCAACTGGACACGACTTCAGATTTTAACTTACGAAGGAGGAGGTGGCAGCACCCACACGAGCCTGCGACTCCGGGAGCGCGGGATTTTGGAGGCAGGCGAGGAGAGCCCTGCGACGACGGCGCGGAAGCTGGCAACGGCACAGAGCCATCAAGCCGTGCGAAGACAGGGCGAGCATCACACAACTGCCTGCCTCGGCCGGGGAGCCCGGCACGGCGGTGGCGGCTCAGGGGCCGCAGCCGCCCCTCCACTGCCGGCGCCCACATGCCAGGCCTGCTCCGAGATGTGCTGGCCATCTGCTCCTGCCAGCCGGGGCTGGGGCCGGGGCTCTGCGCCGTGGCTGGGGATGTGCCAAGCCGTCCCGCCGTTGCCACGCTCCCCAGCTGCGCCCCCCGTCATGACCGCACCGCTGTCAGTGCTCCTGGCCCCCAGAACCTGCAGTGGGGATCTTCCCGTGCTTCCAGGTCCTTCCCTACGTCCCTGCTTGGCTCTGCTTGGCCCCTGCAAACCTCCTGTGAAACACCACTAGGCAAGAGGGGGCTCAACGATTCCCATCCTCATGCAGATTTTAAAGCTCCAGAGTACCCCTACTCTTCCCGTCGCTTCCAGCACTCCTCCTTGTTTATGGCCGGGTTTGGTGTTTCCCCCCCCCCAAATCTGCTACTACAAGAAAAGCCCATCCCCCTGACCACCACCACAGCTGGGGCATGTCCCCAGGGCCACTTTGTAGTCGGGGAGCCGGCCAGAGCGAACACTGAACCTTGTCATAGTTGAGACTTATCAGGTTTGGACAAGCGCCGGGGGCTGCCGCGGGATTCGGGATGTTCTGTAACGAACGTCCTCTGCTCCAAATAGATGCCGTCCCAGGGGCACAGGCTTGAGCCATCCCTCTCCAGAAGCCCTCCCTGTCAGTGCTGGGGAAACTGCTCCAAGAGTGACCCCCAAGTCCCCAAGTTCCCAGACAGCATTGCTATCCAAACCGCCCATGGACCCTGAGCCGTGGCACCCCAAAGAGATGCCAAGACCTGACCTGGCACCCTCGGCCTTTAATCCATCCCTTTCCAAGTCCTCTCCCAAGTTCTTCCTCTTTGTGAAAGACAAAGAAATGTAAAACATGTGTTTTAACAAATTGCTCCTCGATTTCTAGAGTCCAGCGAGTCAGATGCTCGCCTAAATCTGTCTGTAACACTTTCCATGGGTGTATTTATAACCGAAGGCATAGCTGCCGCCTTGTGCTCTCTCATTAACCCTCTGTGGCCTTGTTACAAACAGAGCGAGCGCAGAGACACGTCGGAAAATTCTGCACCTACTCGTCCCTAGGAAAACACCCCAATGCTCACCATCTGGAAGAGAAATCCCTTCTTTCAGTTTCAAAAAAAAACCCCACAACCAAACACAACTGCAGAACACCGACGCCGTGACCGCGGCAGGTTGGATCCCAACCACTTCTCTGACACCCCCAGCATTCCACACACAGACACCCCAGCCCTCCCACCCGGAGAGGCCTCCAGAGCCTGGCTATGCCGTTGCCACCGGGAGGATCGGCCGCAAGGAGTGTCAGTCACTTGTGATAATTAACCAGCTCGAGATAATGAGCTCAGTCTGAGAGCAGCGTCTCTCCCTCCACGCGTTTCGCTCTCAAATCCCTGCTATCGGCATTGGCACCGCGGCCAAGGCAGGCACAGTGCTCCTGCACCCAGGAAAACGCTCAGTCCAAATGCAGATGGGCATTTGGCAAAAGAAAGAAGGATTTTTGGTAAAGAAAGAGTATTTTATAAAGCTCGTCAGAGCCCAAAGGGAGCAGTTCTTTGGGACTCTGCTCTGCATCCTTGCTATCACCAGGTAAAGACTCACACCAGCGGCACAGGGCGGATGAAAGCAGAAGGGACACAAACCTGCACCCCCGTGCTAAAATAATTAATATTAAATGCAAGGGGACAGTGACATGATGGCAAGAGGCAGGCAGGGGCAGGAGGGGAAGAGGCCAGCAGTGAGTTAGGGTTAAAACCATCACACCTCGGGAAACCGCCCGTCGCACAGCCTGAGCTTCCGGGCTCAGGCAAAAATCACCAACCCTAACGCAACCAGGAAATAACCAGGAAAAATGGTGCTGTACCTGGACCCTAGGAAAAATTTGTGACTTTTTTTCCCGCAATCATCCTTGTCCATCCCAACAGTGAGATAGATGGGCACAGCAAGAAGCCAACTGCGGCATCGATTTCTTTTGCGGCCAAACAGACATCAGAGGAGGGTTTCAGGTTGGAGCCACTTCAAGAGCTTGCAAACTGCAGCCAAGAGTAAAATCCACATGTGCTGCAAGCTGGAAAGGCATTTCTGGGTGACAGTCACCCCAATTTCCCCTTCACGGTCCAAACGAAAACACCGATAAAGCAGAAAACGAGAATTAAATTGTGGTGGAAATGCATGGGCACCAGTAGCCAAATTTCTACAGACAAACAAGCAGCGCACCCAATCTCAACAATTTTTTTGCCTACAAAAAAGCACCCCGTGGCGCAGCTCTCTCCTTTCCACTCTCGTGGCAGCTAATTCTTCCACTCTTTCGTAAACATTTGAAAACAAGGTCACGCGCACAAATTCTGCTTTCAATTTGCCTTGTATCCATAGTGATTAAACTCAGACCCACAATACGAGATTTAAAGGAGGAAAAAAAAAGCAAAAAAACCCAAAAAAAACCAAAACCCCAACTTTAAGAAGGCCTGGAGCTGGGCTAGACCCCGGCACGCTCACCAGCTCGCCGAAGGCCAGGGATGAGAACATCAACGATGACTGTTTTCTGCTATAAAAAAGGGAATTAAATTGCAGGGCTTGGACAGCCGTGCTATCACCATAGCGAGGGATCCGGCTCCCCACCTACACCCTCCTCAAGAAACAACCAGCCCAGAGGCAACAAAAATTTAACGGCTCCGAAACTCGGCCAGGCAGTGGGGTCTGGAAAGGACAGCAAGAGCAGGATGAGCAGGAAAAAACGAAAGCAGCTGCAGGGGAGGAAAGACTCAGCAGCCTTCTCCCCATTCCCACTGGAATGGTTTTTCTTTTTAAAAAGAAAAAGAATTTTCTCACTGTCTTTCCCCCTAACCCCACACTTCCAAAGGGGAAAATGTCAGGGTCGGGAGGCTTTAACACCCAAATCTCTTCACCATCACAGACCCGGATGCAGGAAAAGCTTCTGCGTGACAGTCAACACTCTGAATTCAGCAGGGCCTTCCCTGGTTCCTGCCAAGTGCCTCAGTTTCCCCACCAACCAGGGGGGAGAGCAATAGCATTTCCCTGCCTCTGAGGATATTAGAATAATAGCCTCGTCCAGGACCAGGTCATAACCTTCCTCCTGCAGAAGCTCCATAGGAAAATAAGGCCAGGGGAAAATGCTTGGTCCTGTCCCTGAGCAAACCTGGGGCTACGTGGGTCTCCCAAGCTCCCAACAAAACATCCTCGATTCCCAGGGCACAACCTGAGCACAACAAAACGCCCCTAAAAAGGGGAGAACCAGGGTGCAACGAGACCGCGGGGCAGAAGCACAGCTCGCGGTGCAGCACAGTAAGGGCTGGCACCTCCCGGGACACGCAGGGCACGGGAAGTGGGGAGCAACCGTGGGACACCGGTCCCCCCCACAAGCTTTTGCAGGGCACTGGGGCTTTGTGGGCGGTGAGAACGGAGCGAGGGGGGCTCCCCGAGGGCCGAGCGACACTTACTTCTCATAGTCCAGCTTGCAGTAGAGCTTCTTGTCGCGGTAGAAGCAGGTGGTCTGCAGGGGTTCCTTGCAGGACGCGCACTGGACGCACTGCTCATGCCACAGGCTGTCGTTCAGGCGCAGCAAGAACCGGTCCAAAATCACTCGCTGACACCCTTCGCACACCGACTTGGGGGTCGCGGCTCTGCCTGCGGGGAAGGAGCCGGGGGCTGGGGTGGGCGGAGGGAAGGGCGGCCGGGGAGACGAGCCGGGCGAGGGACGGACCGAGGGTCCCGCGGTTCTCGCTTCCCCCGCACGGGCTCGTGGGTCGCGGGGGGCCAGGGGTGTGCGGGGAGGTGCTGCGGAATCCAGGAGGGACCTGTGCCTTAGGGCAGCTCCGGGGGAGGCACATCGCCCCCAATTTCGTTCCTCTTGGAAAGGCGGCAGCGGAGCCGCAGCTCAGAGAGAGGGCGAAGGTTTGAAACAAATATTAAAACGAAGATAAAAAGAAGAAATGAATTATTTATTGCTCGCTACGAAGGATAGCCCTTCGTTACAAGGGGGGGTTAGGGGGACACACAGTTTAATGCAATCGCGG
>VXAX01005170.1:37685-98589 GCA_013399835.1 Leptocoma aspasia
CAACAACAACAACAAAAAAATCCCAACACCAAAGCGGGAGAGCTGCCCCGGAGGGCTTGTCGCCAGTGATCCCTGGCGCTGAGCGGGGCTCAGTCCGCTCCGGGCGCCGGTTCCGCGGGGCCGCAGGGGGAAGCGGCCCCGGGGAAGCGGAGCTCCAGCTCCGCCAAACCGCATCGGTTTCGGGGAGGAGAAACCTGCGGAGGAACAATCCCGCCCGGCTGGGGAAGATGAAACTTGGAGACTTCCCGCAGCCCCGGCGCTTTCCCGTCCTTCCCAGCTCTCCCTTCCCTCCTGCTTGTGGGGTTTCGCTGTTTTTCGGGGAGTTTCACGGCCCCGCGGGTCGGAGCGGTCCGCAGCGGGGCTGGGGCCGCGTACCTGCCGCTGCCGCAGCAGCCTGGACGGGGATCCGCGGCTTCCCCGGCACGGAGGAGGGCTGGGTTCCCCGTCTCCGGCCGGCGAGCAGGGAAACGGCCGCAGAGCTGCGAGCGACCCGCTCTAGGATCGCGGAGGATGGGAGGCTTTTAGGGGCCTCACCTCCTGTGTTCACCGCTGACCTTGGCACCAGGGGCAGATGCGCTCCCAGCCTCTCTGTGGGGCATCCTCGTCACCAAGTGCTCCCCACACCCAGATGACGTGGGTGATGCAGGGACCGAGGTCGTGTCCTCTGGGAATTCGTAGGAAGGAGAGAGGCCACAGGTTAGCACAGGCAGTTCATCGCTCTGCCAGAATCCCAAGGGAGAGGGAAACACGGTCCTGGGACAGCCCTACTGTATCCCAGTATAATCCCACTGGGAGTTCAGGCACCAAAGCCTTGGAACTATCACACGGGTGAGCGTGAAACAGCTCTGACCACTCACATCCAGGAAGGCTGGGCTGCAGCAGGGAGGCACTGGGCTCTGACACCTTTGTCTTTGGCTCTCCTGAAGGTCTCCGAGCAGCTACCAGTCAGATGTCAGAGTAGCCAGATCCACTGGAGCCACCTTGCCAAGACACCAGTCCAGCAAGGACTGCAGCGTGACCAGGGGCTCCAAGCACTGCATGCTGCTCTTCTCACCTGTGCAAATCAGCTCAGCTTCCCCACCCTGTCCATCCCTGCACAGAGCTGCACAGGGCAGATTTTCCTTACACAGCCAGGGAGTGGCAGCTCCGTGGGGTGGGAATACCATCCACTAGCACTACTAAAAACTGTATCCCTGTGCCGGGCATTTTGCTTGCAGACTCAGACCGCCCACCTGATTTTCTCTGCTCAGAGATGCAGGAGCAGCTGGGAGGGAAGCAATTCTTTCCTGGATGTTGCCACCCCATGGTTTTCCTCCTCCTCCTCTTCTCCATACAAGGAGAGTCTGGAGTCTGGAGATTGTTTCACCTTGCAGCTCCAATGTACAATTCCCAGCTTGGTCTACGAAGATGGGGTTTGGGGGCTGAGGCAAGTGTGTAACACCAGGGAGGCTGCAGGAGGGTGTTTGCCGCTCGTGATTTACAGATCCACAGGTCACAGGTCACAGGTCAGAGGTGTTGCAGCACACCTGGCCTCATGCAAAAGGTGATCTTCAGGTGAACCAGTAAAATATGCAAGAAATACACTGCAAACCCCCTCACTCCCAAAGGGTAACTTCAACGTGGGCAGTGGCCCTACAAAACATGGGGGGAGTATTTCAGGCAGCTCACTACAGCCTCTGAGGACCAGTTTAGCTCACTAATTTATATATATATAAATAAGGACCATTATTAGCTCACTCACAGCTGAACTAGGGGCAGAAGCCCACAGCATCAGCAGCCAAAGAGAATTACAACCAGAGGAAAAGCAGGTCTTCCCTTTCTCCTTCTAGCTGTAGGGTCTGCAGGCAGCCGGGTGTTGCAAAAAGTGGGTGGTGCTGGAGAACTGCATTAAACAGAAGCTGCCAACCGAATTAACAAGGCCACAGCATTGGCAGAGGGGCTGCACATCTTCCCCAGCTGTCTCCCCGCTGGGGCTGCCCAGCTGTCATGTTTTGTGCAGGTCCCCACTGCTCACTGCTGGAAGGGGATCAGCAGCAACAGCTCCCAGGTAGCCACAGACACAGCAACTGCCCTGGCTCCAGGCAGCAGCTGCCAGATCCCTCCTCCAGCATCACCTTAACTCTGCCCAGCCAAGCAGATGCAGAAACACCCAGGAGCAGGCAGGGCTGGCCCCAGAAGCAGGCACGCAGGAGACCAAGGAAGAAGATGGCTATGAGCCACCGCCCTTGGGACAGGAGTCACTGGGCCAGCACCATCTAGGTGCCTCGAATGCCCGAAGCCAACTTGACACAGAAGAAAAAGCCTTGCCCAGCATCAGAGACATTCACTGACACCACTCACCCCTGCAAGGACCACACCTCCCTCTCCTTCTGCCACCCTCACAGCCCTTCAGAGGCATCAGCAGCTGCACAGCCAGCTGGACTGGCCAGCATGGCAGAGAGGCGAGCCAGAGACCAGCCCACAGCCTGATGCTGTCAGATAGCCCTGGGGTGATAAAATCCTCTTGTTTTACCACTGAAATCCACCAGACCAAGCCTGTCTCAGGTAGAGTTGATTGCACAGAGGGCACAGGAAGAGAGGAGAGAGAAATGGAGTGGCAGCCACTGGCCTTGCTTAGGTAGAGGTTGGTCTTTGTCCACTCACGCTGATAAACACCTGGGGATTTATCAGGGCTTCTCTATCATGCTTTCCACCACAATGTACTTTGCCATCGTCCCCTGAAAGAGGATACACACACTGCTTCCCATTGCCATCAGCAGCAGCTCTGGGCAGCCTCCTCTTCCCTGTGC
This sequence comes from Leptocoma aspasia, assembly GCA_013399835.1. Taxonomy (NCBI): domain Eukaryota; kingdom Metazoa; phylum Chordata; class Aves; order Passeriformes; family Nectariniidae; genus Leptocoma; species Leptocoma aspasia. Next base: position 40,475 of record VXAX01005170.1, read on the forward strand.
CCTCTGGTGCTCCAACAGGTCCCAACCGAGCACAGCCTCCCAGCTGGGCCTTGGATGAACAGCAGAGAGCTGGGAGGGGCATAGAGGGGAGGAGCAGAGGAATCAGCAGCAAAGAGAGAGGGGCTCGGGTGAGATGGTGAAGGCAGTCCAGAGCCCAGTCCAGACAAGAGGTCCTTGAGAAAAGGTCACTGCTGGTGGCACGCAGTTGGATTCACACTGTTGGTGTCTGAGAGTCATGTCAGCTCTACAGGATGTGCCCCTGAATCACTCAATTCATCAGGGAGCCCAGAGTCAAACTGAACATAAACCAGCTCAAACTTTTATAGTTTGAGATGTATTTTTTTTATTCTCAATCCAGATGTGCTGTTGTTGGACTCAGTAAAAACTGAAGCAGCTGCTACAGAACCCAAAATCCCACCAGTTTTCAAAGCCCCCTCCACAGAGCATTGCAGAGGGAGCAGCTCAGAATTTATAAATGCTTTGACACATTTGGCCTGTACACCAGAACAAAGCTTGTCCGTGGTGGGAGGGACCTGCTGCTAACTCGGGAAGCTCATGAGATGTGATCCATGGTGGCAAAGAGAAAATGGCCTTGCACCAGTCATTCCCAGAGCCTGGCTTGCTTATTCATCCCAGAGCAAAGGAAAAATTGTCTGAGCTGTGAGGCTGTGAGCGGCTTCATGGGGTAACCAATGACTGCATGAAGTTTTCTTTGGCTAGGTTTTTCCAGGGCTGAAGACTGGGGAAGCTCCAGCCGTGCCAAGCTGCTGTTCTTCTGCAGCAAGTCACAGAAGGATAACCACACCAGTGAGTTATCACCAGCTGCTATGGGATTTGTTCCTTGAGGTGTCCGAAGACTCACTCCTACACTTTGCAAGGCTTGGGGAAGCACAGCTCTCAGACAACACCCCTGTAGAGAGGTCTACAATATGAATGAAGAATCCAAGAGCTGGGACCAAATCCAGGAGATTGCATCAACCCTCAGGTCCCCAGTGACTGCAGACAGAGCTGGGTTGTTCCATGACTTGTTTCCTCTGCAGAGGACATTGGTTTGCTAGTGGCACTTTCAGATGAGCAAGTGGTGTCTCATTCAGAGGCCACGTGGAGACTCATGGTCTCTCTGCCCTGCCAGACACAGGGTGGGGAAGTTTGTGGTGCACTGTGTGTTAAATTTTTTTTCCGAAGACCCAGCAGTCATCTGGAGAAACAGGACAAAGCCCTGCTTAAACTGCAGCCTGGAGACCTTGTGGCCCAGAACCCAGACACTACCCCTCCAGCCTGCTAAGAGCGAGCGTGTGCAGCAGCCACCTCGAGACTTCCTGCCCCGTTTTGGTTACCATATCCTATCACTTCCAACATCAAAATATCACAGGCAGAGGTCTGGATTGTTTACAGTGGATTGAGATCAGCATCAATCAGAAAAGAAATCCAACCCAGCCAGCTGGAGACCAGTTCTTAGAAGTTTACATGTCTTAGAGGGAAAGCCTGAGCAGGCTGGAGGTGACCTCTTGCTTCATCTAACCAGCAGTGTGGTGTGGCAGCATCTCAGCACAGCCTGCGTGCAGCATCCCAAATTCCAATTTACATTGAGCAGGTTGTGTACTTTCTGTATTTAAATACTTCTCTTTTAACCAAAAATTATCTTTTCAATTAAAAATAGCTTCTTGGTCAGTGCTTTTCATGTAGTTTGAAATTCTCCCTGGGTTTTTCTCAGGAGGAAAAGAAAAAGTTGAAGCGCTTTCATAACGTTGGGGTTTTCCCTCTTTTTCTCCGCTCTTTTAAATTCTCCTTTTCCGTCTCTCAGCGAAAAACTGGAAAATGAATCATGTCCCCGTGTGGGAGCTTTAACAAAACGTTTCATTTTTATCCTTCTTCCTTTTCTGTTGTCAGCCCTCCTCTCCCTCGAACTTCCCTGAGCCGGCAGCGTCGCAATCTGTCAGGCGGACAGACAAAGCTGCATCCCACCCCACTGTCTGCTGAGAGGGTCAGGAGGGGCAGATCACTTAACACTACACCTGTTTTATGAATAATAATACAGACAGTTTCGCTGGGTTCCTGGGAGGACATTTTCCCACCAGGATAAGCGCTGCATATTGAACAAATTAATGTCTTTAACTCGTTTGACTCTGGTTAGCTCCGTTGCAATGGGGAGCTCCAGCGGTGCTGCTGGAGCAGGGGAAAGACCAGGCAAGCCTTTGAGGATGGTTTGTTAGAGTGTCTTGTTCTTTCCTTCCCTGCCAAGTTCCACGCGTGGAAGTGTGAGATTATAAATTTGGGGTTTGTGAACCTGTTTCCAGAGCAAAAATACAGAGGGGAAAAGAAAAAAAAAAAAAAAAGAACGGGACGCATGAAGCTTCAGGAAAATGGAATGTTGTCCACGAGCACACAAGGTCTGCGCCACTTTAAAATACTCACCTGGACCAAAATGAAACACTTTGGTTCTTTTGTCAGTGGCTAGACTAGCTCAGAAAAGAAAAACAAAAAACCAAACTAACCAACCAACCATCCAACCAAAACCAAACAGCCACCCTCTCACACATTAAAAACTTACTTTAAATATTACTTTAAAACTTCAAAGGATTTGAAAAGTCCAAGAGTTTCTTTTTAAGATGGTGGAATGAAATGTTTTGATTCACAGCAGCAAGTTTCTCTAGGTCTTTCCTTAGCAGAAACAAGAAGCAGCAATACCTGCCTTCTCTTGGCCAGAGGACTGTGTCCATCAGCACAAGCAGCGATATCCCAGGTGACATTCCTGCCCTGATTTGGGCTGCCCAAGAGTGCCAGGAGGGACCCTCAGCCCCATCCCAAGCTGGACCTGTGACCACAGCAAAAGAGGACACTGCTCTGCCAGGTCCTGTCAGTGCCTCACTCATAGTATTTTATTTGTTTCGTTGACTTTTATTGAGAATGAAAAAATAATTTAAAGCAATTATCTGTACAGGGGAGCAGGGGGATGGTTAGCTGGGTAGACAATCTGTGACCCCCCCAGACAGGCCAGGGAGGGTTCGAGGGGGTGATTTACAGCTGTACAAAACCACGACAATCCCACCGAGGAGGAGCGGAGGCTGAAGGACATCTCTGGAGCTCTCACAGGCTCAGAGCAGAGGGGCAGGAGGCTGTGCAGGGGCACGGGGGGCCAGGGTCTGGCCAGACAGACCCTCAAGTGACCTGCAGGGGTGTCTCCAGCATCTCCATGAGAAAGGTGTCGATGGGGGTGTCTCCAATCAGCTTAAAGAAGAAGAGGTGCTCCAGGCACTTCAGCCCGATGGATCGCAGTGCCGGCAGGCGCAGGAGGAGTTTGGCAAACCTGGGAGAGACCAGAGTCAGAGGCACAAGGAAGGGAGGCACTGGCTGCCCTCCCCCATCTATTTCCAAGCCTGCACCAGCCCAGATTCTCCCCAAAAAATGTTTTGGGGCATTCTCAGACTCAGATTCCCTTATGCTTTCAATATAAACATTTGTTGCCTTCTGTGGAGGGAATATGTACCTTTCCAAAACAGAATTTGGCATTTTTAAAACTTAAAAAAAAAAAAAAAAGATACATCCAGATTTTCCCACCAAGATTTGAACATCTTAACACCTTACAAGACCTACATCTCCACGGCACTGTTTAAATCTGTCTTCAAAAAATCCCCAGGCTCCGAGAGGGTGTTCAGCTGCTCAGTTTGGAGGTGCAGCTGGGAGGGGGTGCAGCCAGCAGCCTGGTCCCTGTTCCCCCTGCCCACTTGCAGTGTCTGTGGTGACAGCGACAGCCAAAACCAGCAGAAGATTCCGCGGGCAGTGGTGGGCACCGACCCAGCTGCCGGCACTTCAAGAGCTCGGCCAGCAGAGGGTAGGATTGGATTGGAAAGCAGCAAAATTCCATCTCAACGGCACCCTCTAGGCTGGGGATTTGGGCACTGTGGCTCAGGCAGGGCCAGCACAGCCAGCCCGCCCCAGTGTCCCCTCTCCAGGGTGGGCATCGCGCTGCCTTGCCGGGGACACTCACCGCCCTGGCTGCTCGGGGTACTTCTGCTTCGTGTAGGCTTCCAGGGTGGCATAGACCTTCTCCCTCAGCGATTCCACTTCTGAGGGGCTGGACAAACCCTTGGCATCTGGTCAAGGGAGAAAATACAGGTGGGGAAATGTCACGCTATCGCGCAACACGAAACGCAGAGACAGAGTGCAGTCACACCCGAGAGAAGGCAAAGAAGAACAAACTTTATTTTGGTTTTCACATTATATAGAGTTCTGGAAACGACCATTGATTGGAAGGTGAAGTTACCACCTCTCTAACCACACTGGTCAATGACAAAGTCCATCAAACCTTTCTCCTCCCAGGAGAAACAATGAAAAACAAGAAGACAGTTAGAAAAACATGTGCATGTTTACAAAAACAGTGTGAGAAAATCTATCACAAGAATGAAAACATCAGAAGGCTGAAAAAATGAGAGTGACAGGGAAAGAATCTCTGCAGAGGGGTGTTGCATGAACATATTACAAGTTTCCCTGCATGCAGGCCTGCAGAAAAATTCTTTTCATAGGAAAGCATCTCTTACTGTCTTTTTACTCTGTACAAGTTTCTATAAACAAATCTCTAATCTGTGTTCAAAGACATTTGGATTTCTCTGCCTGTCTCCTGATATGAGAGATAGGAGTTTTCTTTCTTTCAACCTATGAGGTGAAAAGTTGTTATCTTTGATTGTGTAAGCTATTCTGGCATTCCTTAGACAGAGCTTGAAGCAAGAGCTTCAGATGCTCCAGACTGGGCAGATAATAACTCAAATCCTTTGTATTATAGAGTCATATTAATAAATCATATTTAGCCTTGTGATATTATTGTCAAAAGTCCTTTGTTACTGCATGGACCACAACAATAGAGGGGGTCTTTCCACTGTGTGCACAGGCAGGGAGGACTCGCTCCCTCTCTAATCATGTATCCAGGGACTGGGACAAATCTTGGTGTACTGGGAGGTGTCCCTGCCCCACTCCAGCGGGATTGGAATGACATGATCCTCAAGGAACCTTCCAACCCAAAGCATGAAGTCTGTCTGCAGCCCTGATGCTCGCTGTCACAGTCACCTGCTGTGGCCCAGAGGGAGTGCTTGTCACCTGGGACTGTCCCCAGCCTCGGACTTACCTGGGTTAAACAGGACAATGGCTCGCAGGCACCCCAGCTCCGACTTATCCATCTGCATGTCTTTCATTTTGGACACCAGCTCCGTCAAAACCCTGCATGTGGGGGACATGGGTGAGCAGACAATCAGAGACCAGCTTCTCCACTGAAAAGCATCTGGGACAGGCACTGGGAATACCCTCAATCTTTCTCTGCAGGAAGAGAGGCATCTTAGAGGCACAGCCATGCCCCACACTGCTGTTCTACAAGTGCATCAGCAACATCCAGGGACCTGAGCATCAAATTTGTTCCTGTTCTCACTTTGTTCAGCACACAGCACTCACAATTTGCACTCACTCGAGGAAAACCACATGGGTTTTCTCCACTTTTTACTGTGTAGTGCAAAACATGGGCACTGTCCTTACACGTGCCAGGTGTGTAAAGAGTGGTGAGGCAGTGTCCTGCCAGGCAGGGAGCAGGCATGGCAGGGACAACATGCATGCAGTTGTTGCACAAGCAAGTTGGAGCTTAAGGCTTTGCCATCTAAAGCTCTTGGTGAGCAATATTAGGCCTAGATACAGCTACAGCAAACTAGAGAGAGGAGCATTCCTCCCCCTGCACACCCAACCCAACATCTGCTTCTGCAGCTGCAAATCCCTTCCTGCTGTGCTTTTACCCAATTCTTGTTTTTTTAAGTCAGTCAAACACCCCCTGCTCATTCCAAGCTACTTCTGCCCCAAACCACAAAGGGTTTGCTCTGGTTCCCCTTAAGGACATGTTTCCCATTCAGAGGGGAAGGAAGGCAGAGCCAGCCTGGCCACCCCTGTTGGGGGATGACAGCAACAGGACCATGTACCTGTCAAAGATGGAGCCCACGCCAGCACTGTGGGCACTGCTGCGGTGCACGTGCAGGCCCGTGGCCAGCAGGATCCCGTCCTGGACCGACACGGAGCGATGGGAGAAAGAGGCAATGAGCAGCTCATTCCAGCCTGCAAGCACAGGAGTGCAGGACATGTGAGGCAGTCCAGCCAAAAATCAGTCCACTGCAACGGGTGGCCTATCCCTTGGAAATATTTGGAAAATGCTCTCAAGGCACATGGTGTGATTTTTGGGGTTGTTCGGGGCAGGGCCAGGAGTTGGACTTTGATGATCCTTGCATGTTCCTTCCAACTCAGGATATTCTATGACTCGATGACCCTGACCAGCAGCAAGCAAGGAGCAGAAAGTGGCTCAAAGGGAAAAAAATAAAAATTACAAAAAAGAAAGGGGGGGAAATATTCTGGGTTTTCTTCCTAAAAAACCATATTCCTAGCAACTGCAATCTCTTTACAAACAACATATTCTATTGCCCCATCCACAGCCTCTGCCAGCCTCTCATCGTGTCTCAGAACGGGAGATGCAGGAATGGATTGGCTCAGGATTGCACATTCACCATCCAGAGCCTGGCACCGAGCCCAGAGAAGGGACAGGGGTAGCAGGGACAGCTACAGGTGGAGGACACTACCTGCCCGGAGGAGAATGACTTGGTCTTCCAGCGTCAGGTCGGAGAAGTGGGGGATGCGCTTGGCCCACTCGACCAGTGTGAAGAGCTGCTTGTCAGCAGCATGGCAGATGTTGGTGACAGGGTCGTTTGTCTAATCAAGAGGGGTATCAAAAGGAAAAGAGCAGAGGAAGAGAGGAGAATTCTTCAGTTAGAAAGCTTTGAAAATCACAATCTGCGCCGCACACGGTATCGAGTTAACGATACTCGACGCCACAAGTACAACACTCAAACTGCCAAATCATCTCAGGTGAGGGCTGTTGGGAAGAGCAGGTATTTGTTACCACTATCCCCTCTGCAGCCAGCCAAGTCAGCTTGATGCCTTGGAGTGGCCACCTAGAACACAGGCCAGACAAGATTAAGAGAGTAAAAGTGGGTGTTTATTAAATGCCTTCAACAGGCACACCTGGGGCAGTCAGAAGCTTCCGAGGGGCTACACTCAAGACAGACGATGGTCATGATTTTTTCGGACAGATATAAGTTTGGTCCATTTACATATCAGTGGTTAATCCTCCAATTACAACTTCAGGTAATGAAGTCATATACTCCCAGTTTGTTCCCCTCCAACTCACTTTCATTTATACTTTTTGGGGCAGGAAGCAGTAGGGTGTCCTTGAGTTCCAGGCCCAGAGGAATTGTTTTGTCTGACCAAAATGTGAGGACAGTAGGTAACACTCTGTATGGAGTTTAGAGTTATACACTAAAGCAGTACAGGTTTTGAAAAATATAAAAGCTAAAATCCTAAGGCATCAAGCTGGTTGCTAGACTTTTCTGTTTGCTTGTTGCCCTTTGCAAAGCAAGTCCCTTGTGGCCAGCTGCAGTCCTGCTCCCCACAGCACATCTAAAAGCCAGAGAGCAGCCCCTGAACGGGCATGAGCAGCAGTTTCACCCAAACCAGTAAAACCACAGCAGTAAACCTGCTGTGTTCAGCTCCACCCCAGTCTTGGTCACAGGGGCAGACGAGAAGTGTTGGGCTACACAGGTGTGAAAGCCAGCACAGGGCTCAGACTCCCCAGCATTTGTTTCCCTATCTACTCATTGAACCTAAAGGAGACTTGGGAAAAAATGCTTGGAGAATAACGTATAGCCTGTTTTCTAGTTGTCATGCAGAGCAGCTCCAAAGGAGAAACTGTTGGCGATTTTTAGGTGGTGTGGAGCAAAATCCCCTTGTAAAGTGCTTGTTGTTCACATGGCGTTTGTCTGCCCAAATCCCAGCTCAAAGCCCCTCATCTCTGGCTGCAGGTGATGCCAGTGGCTCTTACCGAGCTCTCCGTGCCCACGTCACTGTACGCCTCCGTTTTGGGCTCCACTGCCAGCTCAGCTTCCAGGATCCTCTCCACGGGCATGTCCTCACTGCCACTGCTTGTGGACTCGGCCTCGTTCTCACTGCGCTCCCTGCTCCTCTGCCTCTCCTCCTGCACAGCTGTGGGACACAAACACGGCTCTACATCCACAGCAACGCTCATCTGCTGACAGGGGGCACCCACAGATGGGATGAGAAACCCCCTCAGGAGGGGGAGAACAGGAAATAAACTGGTATTTCAGATGTACACCCATTAAAATGGCTGCTCCCACACCAACAACTCTGAGGCTGCTGCATACCAGTAGCCTCCAAATTTGACAAAAGATTGTGATTTCCAAAGTATGAAGCTCCACCACAGACGGAAGAGGAGTTGATGCCTCCAGGTGGCAGCCTGGACTCGGCTGTCACTAGGTGCTGGAGGAGGCAGGAGGGACCCAGTGCTCACATACAGGTCTTTTGTGCTCTCAGCGTGCTTCCAACAGTCCCAGTATGCTTTCAACAATCCCACAGCAGCCAGAGCATCCAGCAGCAGGGCTAGACAGTCCCGAAACTCCAGCTGGATTCACACATGCTGCTTGTCTCATTCCTGAGCAAAATCCTACCCAGTCTGGCCCAGCCCTGGCATCACCTCTCCCTCTACCACCTCTCTTCCTAATGCTCCCCATTGGAAAGTTCCTTCTACATCAGTACCCCAATACCTTCACCCCCTTCTCCCCTTGCTGTATGTTTTCCAAAATAGCTACTGACTGAAGGCACAGAATCATGATATTCTCTCCAAAGCTCAGTTATTAACTCCCAGGGCTGCTGTGTGTAAGACAGCTCGGTGTAGGACCTGTGTATCTTGTATGTCAACCCTTGTGTGCAACAGAAGTCCTGGCTACATTTATTTTTTTGGAGAAATCCCAAAGGGAAAAGCAACAATCCTGCCTAAGAAAAGAAGTGACCAGCAGGCATTATATTTGCTTAGCTCACTGCTGGGAAGAAATGGCAGCACCCAAGGAGATGGATCAGTGGGGCATCCAGCCTGGTGCTTGTGAGGGAGAGCAACAGAGGACACAAATATATGCCAGCCTGCTGGGGGGAACATTTGTCCTCTTTAGAGTGATGGACAGGAAAAGCCATGCAAGTGTTCTCTGAAGTCACCAAAATCTTACTGGAAGAAAGAACATGGCAAGGAAATACCAGTCCTATCACTCAGCCCCTGAACTCAAGCTGCACTCTGTCCCCAGTTCCTGCAGCTCCCAAAAAGCCCTTGTGATTGCTGCAGCCAAACTCCCACAGGATCCACCAGGATCCTGGGAGTTTAAATTTTCACTCTCTGCAAAAGGAAGTTGCATTAACACCCTGGTCCTCTGAACCACTTTGCACCTGGCTGGAAGAGGGAGCTGTGGCTGGGATTTTTTGATTCCAGCCTGGCATTCTGCAGTCCCCTGCTGCCCTATGAGCTTGAGGCAGCACAGCTCAGGTGATGCTACAGGACAAGGGGACAAGGATCAGCTCATGCCACAGCTGCTTCCCTGGGCTCTGCCCTGCACGGTTTGAGCTCTTGCACAGGGGGCAGTTTGCATGTTCCACAGGGGAACAGCATGGCCTCCAAAAGGGACAGCCACACTGCCTGCTAGCATTCAACCCTAAGGGCAGCTCTGTTACTTTATCTTAGAAAAAAAAAAAAGAGCTTAAATGCTGTGTTGGTTGTCACTTCCTGACCTTGCATCTGTTAGTATAATTTGGGAGACAATCCAGCTCAGCAGGTGAGACTAAGAGTGGAAATGACAGAACACTATAAAATAAGAGATAGGAATAAATCATTCACCCTTATCCTCCAGTACAAGAATTAGGTGGTGACAAATGAAGTCAGCAAATCAAAAACAAAAAAAGGAAGCTGCTCTTCACAAAGGAGACAAGAAGGCTGCAGGACCCCTCACTGCTGGGTGCTGTCCTCAGCAGAGGTTTACAGGTTTCCAAGAGGTCCAAGCCATTAAGGGTCACTAACTAAAGGCAAGGTTGGGTCAAAAGCAGTTAAAAGCTTCAATACTCACCAGTGTGTGTGTGTTTAGGTGAGAAGAAAAATACATTGTAAGAGCTTCCCCATCAGTCTCTTCCCTTATCAGCCCCTCTACTTATTAGGAAAAAATTCTTCACAGAAGGGGCTGTCAAACGTGGGAACAAGCTGCTCAGGGAGGTGGCTGAGTCACCATCCCAGAGGTATTTAAAGGACAGGTAGATGTGGCACTTGGGGACAGGGTTTAGTGGTGGAACCTGCATTGCTGGGCCAATGGTTCAACTTGATCTTAAAAGTCCTTTCCAACCTAAAGTATGATTCTCATTTCCTTCACGTAATGAGGTCCAAAACACCCTGATGCTCTCAATGTGGGTTTTTGGGATGCACCAGCCTCGGAGGGTCACCAAGAGCCTGATTTATCCTAATGAATGAAGGAGAATTTCTCCAATCCCACTGCTTCCAGCAGCCCCAGCCCTACCTTCTCTCTTCATCCCCATGGCGAGGCACTTCTGATAGCGGCAGTACTGGCAGCGGTTGCGTTGGCGCTTGTCGATGAGGCAATCCTTGTTATCCCGGCAGGTGTAGATCAGATCCTTCCGGATCGTCCTCTTGAAGAAGCCCTTGCAGCCCTCACAGCTGTACACCCCATAGTGCTTCCCTGGGGAGGCAAGGGAATCGGTGGGCAGGCAGGTATTTGCCCTTCCTTCCAGCGTGGAGGAGCTCAGACCAAATCCAAAGGTGACAGAAGTGGCTGCAGGGTATCACCTCAGCAGGCCTGAACTGGCTTCAGTGAGTCTGAGCAGCAGCAGTGACCAGCAGCTGTCAAACCATAGGAACACTGGTTTTTCTGTGATAAGGAGGAGCTGCTTGCCAGTGGAACAGCCACAGGCAGCAAATGGGGTGCACTGGTATGGAGAGGGTCTGCAAGGCTCACTGGGGTACGAGAGAAAACCCAGACACAGCCAGAACCCAGCTAACACAAAGCACAGGTAAATGGGAACGCAGAGATTTTGATAAATTTACCTTTGGTAAACAGGGACAGAAGGTAAAATGCAATTATACACACAAGGGAGAAGAGGCTTTTAGGTTTGCCCACTTTTGGGCACTAATCTGCAATGCCAGACTCAGCCACGATCTTGCAATGCCAGTATGGCCCCAGTGAGCCCCCACGCTGTTCAGAGCTGCACAAGCCTTGCTTCAGAGCACCAGGAGACTTCTCACTGCACAAAGCCTTCCCAAAGAAAGAAAACCTCCTACCTGAGGACCTGTCCCCACAGATGGCACAGATGTGTTTGGCTAGGGATCCTGGACTTGTGGATGGATAATTCATGTTCCCCATCCCCGGGAGACCTGGCAAGGGCTTGACATCCTCCGAGCTGCTGACATTGTTCAGGACATTGAGCTGCAGAAGCAGAAGCCACAAGACAGGTTAGAGGGGAGAGACTCACATCTCAGTGAAAGCATCCCCAAATGGAGCTGACCCTTCCCTTGCTGCTCCTGCCAGGCTTGTCCCACAAGCTTATTCCCAACAAGTCCGTGGGTCTGCCGTGGGCAGACAGACATCCTCTGCTGAATCCAGCAGGCACTAAAGCAGGCATTGCCTGATGTTGTAACCAAAGCCAGGACTAAGCAGAGCTGGAAAAGGCCAGGCAGTAACCTCAGTTGCTCAGTTACAGCCTCCAAGCCATGAGGCTGGTGGGATCCTGGCTGCTTCCTTAGAGGATGCTGATCACTAGCTAACAAGCACTAACGGCTTAGTAAAGCAGAGCTTTGCAGCCAGGTGATTTGTTACAATCAAACCTGCACTGCTGCATGGCTAGGGAAGCTGTAATGGTGTTTAAATTTTTTTTTTTTTTAATGTAGTGGGTTAGCTTCCCTGACTCACGATATCTGCATATACACATGCAAACATGGCCATTTGGTGACTCCCTGGGACTTAGGTTCCCAAAGGCTATCACAGGTGGCAGATTTGGGGTTACCAGATTATAAAAAAAAAAACGAAACGGGATCGGGCTGAGCATCTAAAAATCAGCGGCTGCAAGATGCAGGCAAAGGATGCAGAGCCCCCAGCTGAGATCCCCAGGAGCTGCTCCTGGCTGCTGAAGTTAAAGGTTACAAACCCACACTGATTAAAGACCAAAACCTGACATTGCCCAGGGCTTCATTTTATTGCTGTTTGCTTTGGAGCGTCGGGCAGGGCAGGGAGGATTAAGGGCCATTGAGCACTCTTGTCAAAAGCTGTCTGGGCAGAACAATGCCTCTCCAAGCCCACCATCCACCATCAAATCACCTTCCCCACTGTTGTGAGTTGAGGGCTGGGGATGGTTGTTCCATCTCTGCGTTTGTTTGGAACAGTCGTGCCAATTTATCAGCTCAAATTCTTCTTCCCAGCAAGAAGGCAGAAGCAGGGATAGAAAACAAGGGTTTGGATGAAGACCCAGCTCGAGCCTTCATTCCAATCTCTGTAACATTTAAAACAGTAGATTTCATGCATGTTGCTGAAAGTTCTCCATTTGCTCCAAGAAACTGCACATTTCCCACAAAAAAAAGGTAATTTCCACAGTAAATTTCGGTGAAGAACAAGTGTTCATCCCATTGGAATTTTTGGACCTGTCATTAGAAAAATAAAAAAGTGAAGCCTGTTCTCATCTTCCCTCAGTGCTATCCCTTCATTTTCAAAGCTTCAAAGGTTTGAATAACATGGAAAATAAAAATTATCCAGCAAAAATCAGGAGCCAAGTTGTTTTGCTCCACTAGGAAATATGAGTGCATTGGGAAAAATTGCCCAGGGGAACAGAGGTTCGATCTCCCCAGCAGAGACTCAAACCAGGCACTGGCAACTGTAAATCCTTATGCTTCAAAATCCAGGCCAAGGAAAGGAGAAATAAACCCCTTCCTCCCCATAAGTGTCCATCATCTTGGCAAAATGTTGAGCCAGGAGGAACTTTTTATGGTTTAAAATGTTACTCAGAACTCGGGTGCCACCTTTTCTTCCTCCCTGTCTGCACTTTGAAACAATAAAAGGGAGAGAGGGTATATGGGAGGGGGACACACAGGGCAGTTTTAGCCATCAGTGTCCTTAGAACCTGACTCCTGCAGGTTAAGTGCAACCATGTATGATATCTGGGACAACTGCTTGAACCCAAATCCATTAGCTGCCTCCCTGCTGAATCCCCAGGGCCCAGCTGTCTCCTTGCATTAGAGGCAACACAAATGGAACCTTCTCCTCGGATCTGGGAACTTGGCACAGTGCCCAGGCTGGGGAAACCACTTCCCAGAGCATCCCCAGTCCCAAAGGAAAGGCTTCCAACCAGCCACTACTGCCACAATTTCCTGTCCAGCCATCCTGTCCTTGATGTCACGGGCACAAATACCGTCAGATCCAGGGGGAACAGCTGGGTGGTGCAAGAGGAAGAGGGATCCTCCAGAATTCCCACTGCTGACAGCTGGGGCCCACACAGGAGTTGAGGATGCTGGGGAAAGGTGAGCCAAACCTCATCCTCTTTTAGAGCTCTTCAGGGGCCTCCCCATACCATCCTCTCCCAGCCTTCCAGGCACTAGGAAGAGCTTCAGGCATTCCAAGGAGTAGCAGCAAGGTATGGGGCAGAGAAGGCTCGGGGACCATCTCCTTGCTTTTTCCTCAGCAGGAGCCACGAGGCTTCTGAGCACTGCCTACCTTCAGGTCCTACTAATAAAACACAAAACCTACTAAAAAACCACAAAAATTCTGCTCATAAGAGGCAGAATTTTCATTTAGATCTGGATGCCCAGAACATTTCAGCTCTCTGCCAAAATGCCACACTGCCAGCAGAAATCCAGGCTTTTGGAGCAGCATGTCTCCATCCCACAGAGCCACTCTGGGAGGCTCCCAGCCCATCCATGGCTCTGGGGAGGCACCAGCCCTAACACCTGGGTCTCCCCCCTGTCTGGAAGGGAAACCTCAGCACCCACGTGAGCACAGGCAGCAAGGATGGGAGTGCTTCATTTTGCTTCAGGCCAAGTTTATATGCAACATAGTAGGTGGCTGGCATTTAGCATTAACATTTGTCTCTCCCTAGAAAGTCTGTCTCCCTTCCAGATAATGAAAGTAAGCAGATATGCTTTAGCAGGAGGGAGGGCAATGTTTCACGTGCTGCAGCCCTTGGCTATCCTGTCTGTTTCCATGTACAGTAATTACACACTGCAACAGATGCAGCACAGGGGACCTGGACTGCACCCACAGTGAGAACAAAGCTGGAAATTAGCTCTCTTCCATTATTATCCTGGAGGGTATTTTAAAACTGGTGTGGCCTCTGTGTCTGTGCAAGGGTGATTCATGCAGATTCACGTGCTAGGAAATGTTCTTTCCAGCTGAGCTGCCTGAGTGGCCAAACTCCCCACCAGCCACCCCTCTCCCTCAAGTTTTGGCACTTGACCCACCCTGAACACTGAACTGTAGCGAAGAAAGCGAGCACATCCCCACCTGTGGGCTGGCGTGTGCCACGAAATTCACGCCCGGGGCGGAGGAGAGAGCGACGGGGTGCGAGCCCAGGGAGGAGGCGATGACCCTGTAGGGCGAGCCCAGGGCGCTCACCGGGGAGCCGATGGCACCCATGGGCGACGGCAGCGCCCGCGAGGCGTTGGCCGGGGGCTCCAGGTAGCTGTGGGGCCCCTCCACTGGGTTGCCCGTGGAAAGGCCTGAGGACAGGCTCATGGACGTGGAGCTGGTGTGCACGGGGGAGTCTGCAGGGAGAAGCAGAGAGATGAAGCACGCTGGGCGCACAGCTGCCCAGCCTCGGTTGTGTCAGCTTCAAATGTGGCTGTGCCCACCCAGCCGGAGAGAGATTTCAGATATTATAAGTAAGTCTCTGAAGAAAGGAATGTAAACATTAGCCATGTTATGGGACAGTGTCCTTGAGTTACATTAATGCTAAAACTACCAACAGAGTCAGATAAATTGCCATACAACCAATCAGCTTTAACTGCAGCGAAGTATGATATAAAAACCGCGTGTTTCAAATGAAGATTCTCTTTATGCCGCAAACCGAGTCGGGGTGAGTTTCTGCCTCTCTCTCTCTAGCTCGACTGCGACACTTAAAATGCCAGCCCAGCCTCAAAACCAACCAGCAAACCATGCTACAAAGGGAAAAGAACAAAATGTTGGTTATAGCACAGGAGAATGAGTTATATACAGCAACAAAACTTATTGTGGAGATAATGCTTCATAACAAAATATTCCTTCTCCACTTCGGTGCCTCAGCAGACCTGGAGGAAGGCACCACTCCCTGCTACAGGCTGGTTTTCTCTGAACTCTTCCCTGAGGTCCCATTTCTTTTGTCCAAGCCAGCTCTAGAGACAGCACACTTCTGAAACCCTGAAATCCTCACCAGCCAGCCTGGAAACCTCTGAATGTTCCATGTGTCTTATGAAGCACCTCTCAAATCCTTGAGATGGCTCTGGCCTTGCACTCCCACGGCTTGGCTTAGTTTTCCCCCTTCCCATCCATGTGTGTCTCCACTGTGCCTTTTCATATGTTCACTCTCAAAGCTGGATGCCAGCATCTTCCACAGGAGCTGGAGCAACACAGCAATGGCTCATGACACGCTAGCAATGCAAGTTTCAGGACAAGGCAGCCACAAAACAATTTGTCCTTTATTTTTCCTCATTTGTACAAATCAGAGCAGAGACTTTGGCCACACAGATGTAGCAGGGCACACTCACAGCTACAAGGACAGAGGGTTGCCTCCCTCCACACCAAAGAGCTGCAGTGCACATCACCCAGCTGAGCCTCACAGTAGCCCCACGAGATCAGTCTGCCCCTGAACCCTGCTGAGGAAGAGGTGCTGTACAAAAACAATATAACCCTGATCATTGCCACTTCAGGGCAGACTCTGAGGCTGAACAGCGCAAGCAAGGCCTAAATATTGTCTTCTGTAAGACCAGCCTCAAATATTCACAGGATATCTAGGCATCAAATGCCCACTAGTCCAAATGGGTCGTGTATCTAGGTGCATTTTAAGGATTTACATGACCTTTTCTCCCTCCCTTAGAATTTACCAGCCCTAGTTAGCATTAGCTGTCATTAACATTTCTGTGAACCATTATTTCTCTGTTGGTTTTTCAACACAGGAGATCATTCCCTGGAGTGGCAAGGCAAAGATGTTGTGTGGGAAGGTCACACAGTTGGTTTTTCATAGCTGGCACAGAGGATACATTCTCCCGTTGCATTTGCAAGTAAGGCAGCGCTTTGGTGTTTTGTTTGTGGTTTTTTCCCTCCTTTTAACATTATTGCAAAGTTATTTACGTGACAGTGTTTGTTATTCTACCTGAAGTAACAATCAAATTTGATTCAAAGGGAAGATGCACAATAAAGACGGGAAAAGGTCAGCTTGCTGAATAACATTAAAGACATTTGTCAGAGTCAAGGAGGACTCGATCCGCCGTTATCAACCCACTTCAGACTTAATTCTGCAGAGGGAGGGGGAGAAAAGGTCTTTGTCAATTCTTGCTTTGGCTTTTTGGATCAATTCTCCCAGTGGGAAAGCGATGTGCAGCCAGAGGAAGCCAGCTCAATGACAACAGCAGAAGCCTCAGAGGCAGCGAGGCGGTCTGGAGGCAGGGCCAGGGCTCCTGCCTGCTGCCACAGAGCCACCCCACATCCCCCTGCCACCATCAGGGAGACACACAGCCTGTCTTCTGTTAGCAGACAGCAAAATCCCTACCTTGGAATGGATTCCAAGTGCTCAAGTCCTTCATCCCAGGGACAGAGTGCCTTTAGCACTGGGCAGAAGATGTGCTGTTTGCCTGGATCCCTCCCTTACCCAAGCAAGCACTCAGCTCACACAGGCACCTCAGATGTTTCCTGGGGCTTGAAAGGACCTGACTGGGGCCATTTTCACCTTCAGAGAAAAGCAAATGCATTTTTCATCACCTGTGGTACCGTAACACACAGTCCTCCCCAGCATCTGTTGCACAGACCTAGAAAGAATTTGCTTTTACGCCTCTTTAAATAACTAGGTAAACAACATTGCCTTTGAGGATTCCTCAGCTTGGAAAATAAGTCATTGCAGGGGACACTGGGTAGAGATCTATCACACCAGGACAGCTGAGCAGAAGAATGATTCTCCATCCTTTTCCATTAACACAGAAAAGGGCATATTTTGGAAGTATCATGCAGAAGATTTAAACCAATAAGAAAAGACACCCAGGAGAGTTAACTGTTTGCTTTTATGGCAGACCTTACAGAAATGCTGTCACTGCTAAATTTCTCCATTAGAGAGGCTCCAAGTTCCATCAGGACCCAGAGCAAGGCTTTGACACAAGGAGGCTGCTGGTCAGTGCAAACCCCACGGTGGGCTCGTGCCCCTGCCAAGGGGCAAATGCTTCAGGGCTGTGCCCAGGGGAATCCCCTAGACCCCAGGATGGGATCAAAGGTCAAAGCCAGGAAACCTAGAGGGTTTGCACCTCTGTTATCCCAGCAATGAGATACCGAAGAGGAAGTGTGAATGCACCAAGGAGTGTTTGCTGGTGGAGATGGATAGATAAATGAAAATACCTACTGGAGAGCACAGAGGTGTAAAGCCAGGCTTTGCCAGGGCCTGATGACCCAAACCAGAGTTAACATGCTCGTTTCTACAGTGCCTGGCTACACGGTCCTGCCAAGGCCCTGACAAACCCCTTGGTCAAATCCAGCAGTGTTAACTTTCCACTTACCAAACGACAACTTTATCCATCTGTTACAAATTGGAATAAAGCCCCCATTTAAAAAAGCACAACAACTACAACAAAAAGCCCACAAACAATAAAAAACTTGGACTCCCAGTCCCTTTCTGCGATAAGTCTGCAAAGTCATTCCCCAGGGGAGCAGAAATGCATTCTCCTGCACCTGGGGAAAATCCTCTTCTCAGCTTCTCATTTTCAGGCTGGAGTGCTCAGAGAGGATTATAAGAAATGACTGTTAGCAGACTATCAGTTTGTGAGAGGAACAATTTTCATGGCTGAAAGGTGTGCAGGAAGAGCCATGCCAAAGCATCCTTGACCCTGGGGTTAATTATTCGCTCAGCTGAATACGCTCAAACTTGTTTCAGTTCAAAGAAGCCAGGGAGGTTTGGACTGTGCAAACAGCCAAGTTTTGAAAGAAAATAATTAAATTAAATGACTAGCAAGAAAATACTGATGGTCTGTGTCCCACATCTCCCAGCAGAACCCAGAAAGGTCTTGGGTTCACCGGGATGGAATGGCTTTACTCGAGGTATTTTCTCTCAGCATTTGGGAGACAGACAAATGGCAGCGGAACAGGGCTAGAGAGGAGCTGCTCTGGAGCAGGGAAGCAGCTCTGGGATGGAGCAGGGTGGGCTGGGGAGCCAGGGCTCAGTCCTGCACGCCAGCCCCAGCCGGCCACCCCCGCCTGCGCGGCGGCACCGGGCACAGGTGACATTTACACAGGCCTGCAGCGTGTCCATCAGGTAATGCGAGGTGACAGCGGGGCTGGGGACGCCCCGAGCACAAGGCACCAACCACGCTGGCCATGTCCCCATGCCAGCTGGGGAAGACCAGCTGGGACCTGCATCGAGCATCAGGGCTCGCTGCCACTTTTCGCCACCCACTCCGCATTCATCGTTGGCTTATTTCTGATCCACATGTGGGGCTGTTTGTCCTTCTTCCCCGTTTCCCTTCTCCACATTAATGAGTGGACAGGTAGTTTCCTGTCCAAGCTCAGGGAAGCTCGATTTTGTATTTATTTCTCCCCTAGAGGAGCAGGGGAAGGGAGGACAGGAGGATTGTGTGGATTTTCCAGTATCTCCACTGCAAACATGCACTGCCCAGAGAACCCAGTGCCTCCATCAACTCTCCATAAGCTGCCTTAAACAGAAACACACGCTCCAGCCTTCTCTTTGAAGGATGCAAAGCTTAAGAAGGAAGAACTTGCTTCTGGGTGCTTCACTGTTTCAAAGTGGCTCTGCAAATTACAGCATTGCTTGTGGCAGGGAGCAGCTGGACACACACGGATACAGTGTCCATACTGTTGCTTCAGCATCCAGAATAAGGATCATATCCAATGTCAGCTAAGGCATCTCTGCTGACATTAGGAAAAAACAATGAGGAAAGACCCCAAGAAACACTCAGTTCTCTGCATTTTGAAAATACTGCTCTTGAGGACATAATCAACAGCATTACCCTCACCCACAGGCTACTGAAGCTGAGCAAGCACACAAAGCTTTGATACTCGACTTCCAAATGTGTTTTATCTTCACTTTAGCAAAATCCTAATCCAGGAGACTTGCATGAATATCCTCCTAAATCAGGAGTAGAAGAACACCATCAACATCACAGCAGATGTGTAGGTGTCCAATAGATGCACCTGCAGAGCACAAAAGCTCCAGGTCCATCACACCAAGGCTAAACAGCCAGGTCTGGGCTAACACAGCGAAACTGAACCAATGTGAACTTGATAAAGGCACTTTGGATGCACCTCTGTGCTCCAAGCACTTCACAGGTAAAGCTGAAGAAGGTGTGGAAACCAAGACTTCTCTTTTGCAAGAGCGCACAAGTGACCCCAAATACCTTGGTGAAGGCAGTAGGAAGAGAAGGAACCAGGCTGCAACCAATAAAACTATCTTGATTTTCACACAGATAATGGCAGCAAACAGCAGCTTCGGTGGTTACACCTGAGTAGAAAGAAAAACCAAAATGCAGAGACCAGAAACATCCAAGCACTACATACCCTGTCTGTTTAACCACCAGAGGCTGCAAGTTTGTTTTGGCTAATGCCCCTTTAGCTCTAAGACCCTGCAAAGCCTTGAGAGAAATACCCACGTTCAACACCAGGGTCTGACCTCACCTAAGGCCTAAAACAATCCTTGAAGATCCCTGGCAAGCCTAGAGATGATGATACTCTCAACATTCACAGTTTCCTTTTTAATATCAGAGAGAATCAAAAGCTGGAAGTCATCAAATAATGAAAAACACTGATGCTCCCAAGGCTTCAGAGAAAAGGTTCATTTCATTGACACAAATATTTAAAGGTGTGAGCTGCCCTGCCTGACACATGACTTTGCAGAAACTTCATCCTCTGGAGATCAGGAAGCACTGAGAAGTGGGAAGAGACAGGCAGAGAAGGGCTGATTTCAGGAGAGGAGCACGAGTGTGCGTGGGAGGTGCAGCCTGGCAGACAGCTTGTCCTTGGAAACGACCTTGAAAGGGAAATACCTGTGAGAAACACTCCTGAAACTGGCTGCAGTTATGGTAGCAGGATACCTACAATAACTGGAATCAAGCGAAGTTTTGCTGCTATGACTGCAGAAGTTGTTTTTGTTTAACACACAGAAGATGAACCAAAAAACTCTTCCCTTTCTGGTGATATTTTTAACTGTCCAAGCAGATTCCCACAGACAGTACAAACTACCATGCTAATATCCCACAGAAAGGCTAGTGGGTTTGCCTTGCTTTTAAGGTCCAGTAACCTCTGTGTTTCTATCTTCCTGCTCAACTCCATGCCAACAAATAATGCAGTCTTCCCTGACCACTAAAAACAAGGAGCAAAACTTTCAGGAGCTGTAGTGGCACATATGGGAGCAGGGGTTTCTCCAACAGGGACCTACACAGGGCAGCAGAAAGCTTCCCTCAGCTCTCCAGGTGGTGGGAAGAGCTGCTTCCTCTCTTCTCTGGTAATGCTCCTGTGCCTCTCTTGCAAACAGAGGCCATCCAAAACCTGGCCACAAGAAGCTGTTTGTCATGTCCAAATGTCCTTGGACATACTAAGCTATTGACCCACTGTCCAATTTCAGTCAAATCAGGCCAAGACCTCAAAATAGCATCTGCTGCTGAGCCTGCACCAGGGAAAGACTCCTTTAGCAACTACACATCGAGTAATTAAAAAAGAACTGCAAGCCAAATTTACTCACCCTACCAAGGTATCACATCTCCCCGGTGACCACACTAACACACAAGAGTCAGATAAAGTTCCTCATCTCCAAAAAAAAAAGAAAAAAAGTTGTTGAATTTGAGGCCTGAAGGGTTTTTTTCCAGGATTGTTTGATCAGATTTCCCACTTGGCCAGCAGCCATCAGGAAGAAACATGCACAAATTCCTACAGTTGTCTTTGAACTTGTGGAGAGGCTACAGGTCCCCAGGAGAATGGGTCCCACTGACTGCAGGACCTGTGGTTGCCCCAGGCACTGAAGGCAAATGTCTCTTGCTTCAAAAGAAAAATTTTTACAAAATATAAAACTTGCTTTTCCTAGATGCTGCAGCTGCCCAGTCACTGAATTTTCTCACACCTTTGCTGGGTCAAAGGGCTCTTTTCCATCCTCACATCCACAATTACAGGGATGGACACAACAAGCCATGACATCCAAGGAAAAAAAGCATCCTGCAGGTCATAAAACCTGGGACCATCACATGTGGAAAAGGTGCCAGCCAGGCAGGCAGCAGAGCCACTCCAGGCACAATCTGGGTTTTCCTCTCCCTATCCCCTAAACGACCTGGCCTAACCCCACTTTGCTCGGGAGAGCTGACAAGATTGCAGCCGGAGGTGGTGTGGCCACAGGCCAAGTTACATGAGTACTAATAAAAGAGACTTTGTGGAGGAGCCAAGTTAGTTCTTGTCCCCAACCAACTGTGCCAGAGAGTGCTCAGAGAGAGAGGACAGCCAGCACAGCATCTTTCCTTGCCCTGGGAGCTGGGCTTTGGGTGACATGCATCCTTCTGGAGAATAAAAACATGTTTTTAAGCCCTTTCTTCACTCCTGTAGCCCAGCCTTAGCGTACATCTCCTGCTTTAGATGTCGAAGAGTGACTCATCTGAACATTCTCCCTGCTATTCTACAAACTCATCTGTGACACCTCGGAGTCTGATTGTCTTTTTCTCATCAGAAATCATGTGCTTATGACCAAGTTGTGGATGTACTTTCTCAGACAAATTTGGTGGTGCTATTCAGATGTTTAAGATGAAAGTGAGTGTTACACACACCATCAAAAACACGTACCATAATTTCTAACCTGAATGCAGATGTAATAGCTACCTGGAAGCAAAGAAAAAACCAGCAAGTAGACGCTTTTTTTCCTTTTTTTTTTTTTTCCATTATGCTGAAATTGAATCCCAGAATTTCAGAGCTAAAGGAAATCCAAATGCAAGAAGATCTAGACACGCTGAACAGCAGAACGTGCATCACCTTAACTTCGCCCTCAAGCAACACAGTGCAATGAATGCTGCAAGCTGACAGCTGAGTGTGGGCACTGCCCTGGCATCCTGCTGTTCCCCCTCATGCACGTCTAAGAACAGTTTCACGGCTATTTCAAAGGGTGGGGGAGCAGTAAACACCAGGAGCACACGGGCCTGATGGAGATGCAGGCTGCCTGCACGGCTTTGTGGTGAGGACCCAAGGCAGTGGAAGATCCCTTCTATCCATGGTCACCACGATCTCTCCTCCTCCAAAGCCTGGCTGCCCTCTTGTACAGCCCACAGGCCCTAAAGCTGTCTGACCAAAACAGCCACTGCTTTCTCAGCCAGCCAGAAACCCCCTCTGCAGACCCAGCCACCCCAGGACAGGCAGCTGCCACATCACCAAGCTGCCACAGCGACATGGAAGTCCTCTGGCTTTGAGGGGAGCGTGGCCAGGAGTGGTAAACTCCATCCAGGGAGCACAAGACAGGACAGAGGGACTGTTCTGTAGCATCCCAAACAAAACTTGGCCAATGCTTTTGCATCTCTGCCAGGCATTCACATACAGAAAACACCTCAGTTTCTAATACCAAGTTGGAAGCAGGTTAAAACACCAGTTTAATACTTTAAATGGAAGTTAAACTCCCAATATATTGAACTGTTTGAGAACACCCCCTTCACCGTTATTGGTGGAACAGAAATCCCTCTGCTCCTATTAACAATTTCCTCTCCTAGAAATCTCCCAAAGGCTCTGCTGAGTGTTGTCACCCTGGTCCCCACAGGGATCTCTGCCTGGTTCCTATGAAGATCAGCTTGAATGTCACTTATCTTTTGGTTCATAGCAAATTTGGAATAGAAATAAATTAAATACAAATAACACTTTCATTGTTTTGTTCTTATTGCAGGAATAGGAGAGAGTTCAGCTTGTCTTTGCTGGGTCCTTAAAAACACCACTGAGCAATACATTCTCCCAATGAGTCATCCCTTTTCTGCAGAAACAGCCTAAAAAGGTATTTTGGAAAGTCGAGTGCTTGTGAAACTTGAGGATAACTTGATGCAATACCAATGACTTTTCTGGAGTTGTAGAATTACCAGAGGTGAGCATCTGGTGAAAAAGGGAGGGGAAAAAAAAATACACACATAGTGGGGCCATCCCATGTGCAATCCGATGTCTGCAGGAACTGCTCCTCCAGCAGAGAAATAACAGGCTGATGTACACTGCCTGGGGGCTTCCAGAGCGAATCCTGGAGGCGTTTCCCCACCTTGAAGGGCTGGGAACAACTTAAAAGAGTTTTCCAGAGGTATTAAGACTTTGCACGTGCCTGCACTCTAAGTTCCATCAGCACTTTCCTCAGCAGTCCATAGGTGGCTGCTCCCAGCCCCTCGCAGCCAAGCGCTCCAACCTACAGCTCCTCAACCCATTCCCCTCGCACATCGCCCGTGTCAGGCCGAGGGGACTTCAGATAAAAGCAACTTCAGATAAAAAATAAAGCGCGAGCAATGGCAAAGCCCATTTCCCAAGAGCAGCCGCGGTTCCTGCAGCCAGGGCTCGCTCAGGGCGGAGGGCACAGGGGTGTCGCAGCCCCGGCCCTTCGCCCCCTCCCTGGGCAGCCTCCCTTGGCTAATCTGACACGATGATGGTGGGACCTGTGTCACAAGGGCAGGAGATAGCCCCACAAGGCAAGGAAATAGCCCTCTTGAGATTTTCTCGGGAGGTGCTTTGTGTTTGAAAAGTAATTTTTTTCCCCCCAACAACTTAATAAAAATGAAATCGGAAAGATGCTTACTTGGTTTGATCCTGTTCTTACAATGAAGAGATTCAAGCCACCACACACAGACACAAACACGCATCTCCCAAATGATCCACTAAACTTCAAAGCGGTTTGACTCAAGCCTGCAAAATTTCAGGCAGCCTGGCTTGGCTGTGCAGAAGTTCACAGCACATAAAACCACAGGACAGCTTCAATCACAAGCACACGGGCACTGTACGTTACAACCACATCCGAGCTAGGTTAAACACGTTTTTAAATTCCCTTTACACCCCCCCCCGCCGCCACTGTGGGATCAGTTCCTCCACGTAACCCAGAAGGCAAACGCAAGTAAAATACTTACTGCCAAAGCCCGCAGGAAACTTAATGAAGTGAGGATAATTCCCATACATGTTTAATCTTCAGTTCATCGCTCGCCTTTCTCAACACAACTGCCTCCTCCAAACTTCAAAGCTGCCCGGAGCGCAGCGCATCCCGCCGGGGTCGGGGCATGGCTCTGCAGGAGCGGGGGCTCTCGGAGGGTGCCAGGGCAGCTGCCTCCTGCCGCGGGCTCATCCTCGCTTCACGCCGGCAGCAGCTCGGCCTGAGCCATCCTCCTGTCCCCTCGCTCAGAGCCGGCTCCCGTGCTCGGCTGGCTCGGCTCCCTGCCAATTCCCGGCGCACCGGCCAGGGAGCATCACCGCCCGGCTAAGGCCGATCAATGCACGGCGGCTCCGGTATAGATCCGGAATCGGGAGGAGGGGGAGAGGTTAACTTGTTTAGGGGAGGAGCATCGTGGGGAAGGAGGGGGGTGCTTTGCTTTTCCACCAGTGAAGACTCGGCGCGGTGTGTTAGTTACAGCGGCTCCGGCCATGTGGACGGCCTCTCTGGCCAGGCAAGGGACCAGTTCCACATCCACGCTCGCATCCCACACCAAATCGTGCCCCGGCTGTGCTCCCGAAATCGCGTCACGGCCCTGTGCTGCTGGACTGCAGTCACCCCTAGGAAATGCAAGGCTCTGGAGGACCAGGACCTCCCTGGGGCTATCAATTCCCATCCCCAGCCCCACCCAAAGGAGTACAAAAGACACACAAACCACAGCAAAAGCCTCATTAACTAGTTGCTAAAGCTGTACGGGGTGAGAGGAGGTGGGACACGGGACAGAGCCCGGGGGCTCAGTCCATGGTGCACAGAGTTCACAGCCAGGGCAGCAGAGCGCACTAGGCTTCAGACAGCCCCAGAACTACATCCACACCTTCAGTCTGATGCCCAGCCCTCCCGACAGTGAAGTTCAGCAGGAAATGCGTAGAAATAAGCAGAAACAAGCAGCCAGTTGCCAGGCCGGGGCAGAGCCACATGCAGTCCCCAGCGCTGTCCCCTCCAGTGACCGGTGCTCCGAATGAGGAACAGCCCCAGTTCCCTGACTGGCGAGCCCCCAGCCAAACTCGTACAGCTCTGGGGAGAGGCAAGGATACAGCACAGCCCACTGGTTCTGGTGTCTGATCTGGGAAGCCTCAAATGAAGCCACCCCAAAAGAATGGAGGAGGGAGCGATTTTGCCGGAGCTCTGCACTTACACGTGTGCTGGAGGAGCAGGTGGCTTGCAGACCTGTCATTGGCACCAGCCACACGGCAGAGCAAGGGGCTCAGGGCTAGCAAGGGCCTCTGCCTTCCCAGGGGAACCATGGGGACCACGGGGAGTATGGCATGCAGGCAGCAAGACAAAAAGAGGGAAGAGCAGATTAGGATGTTTGGCGTCCTGCAAGAGCCTCCTGGCACCTGGCTTCCTCCAGGTCACCCCAGGACCCATTTTGCCCTTTGGCACAAAGCATGCTGGAAGGGGAAGGCATGGAATCTGCCAGGCCAGAGCTGTTCAGAGCACCCAGCAGCAGCTCAGGCAGATGCTGACTGAGGTGCAGTCAGCCCTGAGGCATCACGTCTGCAGGAGAAGGAAAGGTTGTCCTTTTTAGCTCTGTTTCTTCCTTTGCTCTCAGACCTTGCCATATCCATTTATCTCCAGCTAGAGTTTAAGCAAGGGAAAGGGTTTTTCCTCTCCCTTACATTAACAACCTTTATTTTAAAAAGATGATTTTATTTCCTCCAATTTCTGCTTTGCATCTGCGTGTGAGGACTTGGTAATGTGCAGTATCGGGAGGATACCATGACATGGATGCACAGCTCTTTATGGGCAGCAGGGACATCAGATCAGCTCCAGGACTTAAAATTTACCTGGGAATGGGAACCTAACATTTGGGAGTGCATCTCCACACAGCAGAACAAATGGGTAACCTGCCTGCTGTCAGGAGCAAGGAGATTTGCAGGCAGTAGTATCAGCCTTCTGTATAGCCCATTAGCTGTGGCCTAGGTTTACACACACCTTTTTTTCTCACAGTTAAAAAAGAAAACAACCAAGAGATCAGTATTCAGAGTAGGTTCTACTGAGGCAAAAAAACCACCAAGCAACTGCAGTCTTGCAGGGGCAATACAAACAGCAGAGATCACTCTCGTATTTTCTATCTGGCCACCCTTCACATCTCATTTGTTTTATTGCACAAAAAAATAATGGCACTGCAGAACTGTTTTTAGAGGAGGAGAGGCAGCTAAGCACCAATGCCTACACATCCCTCTCACTGGCCACAAGTTTTGAGCTCTGGGGAAGGGAGACCAGGGGGTTTGATGACCAGCATGAGAGCACAACACAGCAGCATCTGACTGTGTGGTGCTGTGTCCTGTCCCTCTCCTGTTCAGCTGAGCTTGTGTCCTTCCCTGCCACCACCCCAACGTACAACAAGGCCATCCCCAGTGAATGTCCTCGGCTCAGGCCAGTGCTTCAAGTGTTCACTGCTGCATCCAGGTGCAGGAGATGTAGGCATCTCCATGTTTCAGTGGAGGCTGCCCCACACTCCACCCTGTGTAATCCAAGTGGCGTCAATCCCAGCAACCACAAGGATTTCTAACCTCTTGGTAAAGTTTGCTGTTTCAGGATAACACTGGCTTTGCCTCCAGTGCTGTCCTTTAACAGCCACGCTGGGGATCCTTGTTAGGAGCAGGAAGCAAAAGCCAGGCACAAGGCAGGGATACCTCAATGCCCTGCAGGCAGAAGCCCAGGGTGCTGCTGAGGACCAGGCTGCGAGGTGGCTTGTTTCAATCTCCTGATAGAAAATTGGATTTCTCAGCAGGGCAGGTTTTTTTCCTCTGTCACAAGACTGAAAGAAACATTTTTCAATCAAAAAAGCCTAGCAAACAATCTGCTTTCAAAAGAAGTGATTTTTCACACACACACACATACACACACACACACACACACACAAACACACACACACTCAATAAGATCCAAAAATTCCACACAGGAGAGGGACTTTGTGCAGCCCCACACACGACCTGCCTGTGAAAAAGGCATAGCATATGATTAACTTTTTGCAAATATTAGAATGAATACTACATGTGTTATGTTAGAGAGTTATGTTGTACTAATTTTTGTAGTGCTGTATTAATTTTTAAATGTAGGTTTTTTTGTTAAAGCATAATATTAAAATAAGAGCCATGTAATGTAAAATTCTTTCTGTAACTAACTCAAAAAATGAATTAAAATAACAAAAAAATTCCTCACCTAAAAAAACCAACACGAAAACACCAAAAAAAGTTATTGCCTCTTATCTTTACCTTCATAGACACTCTAAAACCAGAGAAGATTAGAAGACAAGAAACAGACAAAAAACAATCATATAACTAAAAAACCCTTTGTTTAAAAAGGAATGTTTGAATCATATATAACAAAGTATAAATATGCAACAAACTATTGCTTTTAAGAAGTAACCCTTATAAAGTACAGTGTGCTTTTCCCCTTAAGAGAAGCACCCAGACATCCGTAATTCTTTGCTTTTTATTGTCTCTTTTATTGTCCTAACCCTAATTATCCTAATTTGTATTACATTAAATTTTTACTATTAAACTTTTAAACTTTAAAAAAAAGGCAAGTGTGAACCGTTTCTCACATGCCAGAGGGTTGTATCTCTGATCTGGAGTCATGGGAAAGCTCTGGCATGATGGGAAGCCTGCCTGTCCAGCACCCATGCAGAGATGCAGTGTGGCCTTGTGCCCCTGGTCTCCAGGTGCCCACCAGCACTCAGAACTCAGGTGCTGCTTTGAGACAAATCCACTCTTGCACACCGGTTTTGCTTCCACCTGCGTGAGTCTCACCTCCCTGCCATCCCAGCCTGGCTTGTCCCTTGCCCTCAGGCTGAACAGGAGGGTTTGTGCCCTTGCCAAGCCGTGGGACAGAGCAGGGGCAGGGCCAGCTGCATGCTGAGTGCAGCTCTGGGAACGGGGAGGTGTGAGCAGCTTTGCGTTCTAAGCACCAGCCGTGCCGAGGCTCAGCAGAACCATTTATCCTCACCCACCACGCGGGATCTCAGCAGCTCTAATTCCATGCTAATGAAGTTTTAGTAGGGAATTATTTTTATTGATCTGCCCAGAGCAAAGAGCCTGATTTTAGACCAGCTCTGCCAGTACCTCCTTCCCCACAGCTCTTTTCTTTCTTTGGGAGAGGAAAGAAGACAAAACAGCTCTGAGCTCCTTAAAAAGGTTGGCAGTCCCAAGCAGTAAGTGGATTACTTTATTGATTTTTAGCAGATCTGGGTTAGTGAGTGCTTAGCACTGCAGAACACATGCACACACAGAGCAACTTCAAGGAAACCCCTCCAGGCCCTTTCCTCAGGCAAATCAAGTGGCAGGCAATTAATTTAGGAGACCGCCATGGATTTTGGAGCGTGGAGAAGTTCCAGTCCCTGCACCCAAGTCAGTCTGTGACAGGAGGAGCCAGACCAGCCTCTCTTAAGCAGCACTGCAGGACCTTACAGAGGCAGCCTCTCACTTTCTTGTAGAGTAGCACAGTTCACAACTTTAGAGTATTAAATGCTTTTTATTCCCCTGCCCATCCTCATTGTTGTGTAAAAAAGAGAAGACATTATGACTGCCACTGTTAATTTAGGGAGGAAAACCATTGCCATGCTGCACCCAGATGGGGTTCAGTGCTGCCAGGGGGCATCCAGCAGCCAGGCATGGGGGCATCAGTCAGAGCAGGACTCCTGACAAAGCAGAACTGTTCAAGCCAACCGAGATGCTAACGTTGTGTTGGGATCCCCAGCTCACTCACTCACCTCCCAGTTAAATTTCCAAGGCCACTGTACTGCAGATAGGATTTCTGCAGTGTGATGGAATAGCATCTCAGAGAACTCCTCCACCAGTACCACTCCACCAAGCCTTTTAGGATGCTGATCTCTGGAGCCTGACTGCATAAAGGGCTACAGGGGCATAATTTTATCCCACTTTGTGCCAGAACCAGGAAAGCTGGAAAGTTAATATGGTCCCTTTTCCTTGAACTAGGAAAACCCCAAATATGTTCAAGAATTCCATTAAGCCCCACCCCATCTTTGTATAAAGGCAAAGGCAGTCTATGTATATACTGATGCCATAGGTATGACCAAATAAAAAGGTTGCAGCTCTTATAATCCCACAGCTGCACATTCATCTTCCTCCTGCCACACTGCTCCAGAGTGACAGAACTCCAGGGAAAACCCACTTCCTGTGGGGTGCTGGTGTTAGAGCTGGGGTTCCTTTCACATGGCTATTGAGGTGCAATAAGGGCTGCCAGGCTGAGTGTCCAAGAACCAAAATGCCCATTCTCTGCCCTGCTGGCCTATGAGGGTGACACAGACACCAGGTGAGGACCAAACAGGAAGACAGTGCCAGAGCAGGGACTTGAAACTGGACTTCTCCGGGCTAACAAGTGGATTGAGCCAACCTCATCCATCTCTTGCACTGCTCCATGGCATTGGCCTGGGACAGGCAGAAGTCACCAAAAGCAAGTGGCCTCCCCTGGAGATGGAGAGGAAGGGAGCTGCTGCATCAGCCCTTCCCCATCCATCCCTGCCCTTCCTCATGTCCAGCAAAAACCACAGACACCAAGCTAATGAAATTAGGCCCAGAGCCCCACCGGGCTAATGCAATTACTGACAGCAGCACATTCAAACAGCAGCACCACAAACACATCTGCAGGAACACAGCCTGCCCTCTCCTTCTCCCCAGGCCTTCCCTCTCTCTCCCTGAGCCCCACAGCTGCCACCCAGTGTGAATCCCATCCCCAAGGTGTCAGGGCCAGAGCCATCATCCCCAGTGCCAGGCTGCTCCAGGGAGGGCACTGCCTACCTTGCAGAAATCACCGTCCCAGGCAGCCAAGCGCAGCCTCTGAGGGCAGATTTAACCAAGCCTGTTTAAACCTTGGGAGACCTGCAATTAGCAGGACCCTAATGAGGCCCTGGACACTAATCAGCGGTGTCACCGAATCCTCTTACGCCTGCCTAAGCGCCTCCAGCAGCTTTGCTGGTTGCGGAGCCCAGCTGCCCAATCCTGCAGGGAATTACCTCCTCAGACAGGCACCAGTGGTGGCACTTAGATCTTTTGACACAGATGAAGGTAAAGCACTCCCAGGCATTTGTGCAAGGTGACAGAGATACCTGACAAGGCCTCTGCCCAGCCCAGAAGGCACCTGGGCCAAGCCCACCCTGGAGATGCACTGGAGTTGATGCCCTAGGATTTAGCTTTGATATTTTTCAGATCCTGTATTGCTTTAGGGTGTAACTCTAAAACTCCATAGCCTGTCAGCTACTGTTCTCCCACTTTATTCAGGTAAAACAATTCCTCTCTAGGCCTGAAACTCAAGGACACCTTATTGTCTCAGGCCCTGAGAGATGTAAACAACAGTGAATTGGGGGAGCAAACTTTGAGTAAATTACTTCATTACCTGAAGCTGTAATTGGAGGATTAACCCCTGATATTTAAATGGACCAAACTTACAACTGTATGAAAAACTCCTGACCATTGTCCATCTTGGGTGTAGCCCCTTGGAGGCTTCTGATTGCCCAAAGTGTACCTATTGAAAGCCTTCAATAAATACCTGCTTTATTCTCTTAACCTTGTCTAGCCTCTGTTTTAGGTAGCCACTCCAAGGCATCAGGGTGAACAAACATGGCAAAACTAGCAAAGATATTTTCATGCTAACGCTCCCTGAGATGCAAAGGGCAGATTTACACCTGTCAGCTGTACCACCAAGCCAAGCTCACGCTCCAGCAACCCTCAGTCACAAATAAATACTGATTTAGAGGCTTCTTTGACTACCTAGAAACAAACTACGTAAGTGAAACTCGGCCCCCATACCTGTCTCTACAGAACTTCTGGGAAACTTTCAACCCCTTTTTTCCCCCCTTGATCCTGCTCCATTCTCCATCCGGGATGCTCCAAGAGAGTTTGGAGGCCCTGAGTGAGGCTGGCAGGTGACCCTGTCACGCTCCTGCGCGCTGGCAGCGGCTCACGGGGCAGCAGGCGGCTCCCCCTGCGCATCCGCTCCGCCTCCCGCTTTCTGCTCCAACAATGCACTTTTGAATATCATGCGGGCAGCAGAAACAACAGGTCCACTATAACGCCGAGATATCCTGAGGCAGAAAATCCATTCGGAGCCCAGCTAGAGAGAGTCGAGTCAATTAGACACTTTTCTGGGGCGTCAAGCTGCCAACAATCCCGGCCTTTGTAGCAGTGAAGAATCACTGCCTATGTGCTTCCCAGACACCCCCCCCCTTGCCAGAGCAGAAAGGTCAGCAGCGTCATGGAAAAGCAGGCAGCAAAGTATTCCTGGGAAGGTGGATCCAAAAAAGTGGCCATTTGGATCCTCTGGAAAATAATACTTTGTCAAAAGCATCGACTGCTTTGGGTTTGGGCTTGCGAGGGAAGGAGCGAGCCCGTGATGCGGGAGATTTGTGCTGCAGCACAAAGAGGTTTGGGCATGCATTGTATCCTGAAGCAGTGCTGGGGTCAAGAGAGTGGAAGCTCAGAGTCTGGGAGTTCACAGCTCCCTGCCTGGTTTCAGACAGGTCACTCCACCTTTTCACCTTTCTTGGAATAAAGATCAGAGAGACAAAAAAGGAACCACAGTATTCCAGCTGGGAGAGTCCCCCATCCCTCACACTTCAAGGAAAGCACCTTATTTCTCTTGTCCATGGTACAAGACAGCAAACTGTGCTGTAAAACCAGGATTCCAGGTTGGATGAGCACTGAATGAAGTGAGGATTTCTATGTGCAAGTGCTGAAGTCGCTTAGACCCAAAAGCAGGTCTCTGACAAAAGGGCCTTGTGTCCAAAAAAGATTTTGTTGGGAAAAGGACACTCAGCTCTTAAGTACACCTTGACAAGTCATTTGGTGTTCAGCAAGGGATATTCAAAGGACAGGTGAAGAAAGGTTTACTTGATACCTCCTTGATACCACCCTGCAAGCAAACTTTCCAATCAGAACACCTGAGAACACACAGGTTGTCTTTTAAACACAAGCCCATCTTTAACCCTGCTGTTCACATGATGTGAAGCTGAGATTTCTGCAAAATGCCTGAAAACAGTTAGGTTATCTTCCTTCAAAGAAAACTACACCCTGACCAGGATTTCCTCACTCCTGAAAAAAAAAACCAACTCAAAAAAAAAAAGGTTCTCAGAGAAATCTTGAAAGCCATAGCCCATGCAATTTCCCAGTTTTCAGACAAAACATCTCAACAGAAGGTGTTCCTTGTCCAGCTTAACCCTCCATTATTGCTTGTAGGGAAAAGTACTTTTAAAAAAATTTAAAAGGCAACCCTCAGTCACAAATAAATACTGATTTAGAGGCTTCTTTGACTACCTAGAAACAAACTACGTAAGTGAAACTCGGCCCCCATACCTATCTCTACAGAACTTCTGGAAAACTTTCAGCCCCTTTTTCCCCCCCCTTTATCCTGCTCTATTCTTCATTCTCTTTTTGCTGGGAGATCTGGATTTCTGTGAGCAGACTTGTTGGCCAGAGGCTGAGCTGGGTGACCCACAAGGCATCTGCTGGACCTCGCATGGCTCGGCACAGGCTGGGGAAGGTCTTGTCACTGCAGTGCCCTGCTCAGGGCCACCAAGGGCCCCCTCCTGCATCCTCCCTGGCAGGTGGCACAGCCTGCTGTGCAGCTGGGGGGCTTTGCTTGCTGCTCTCATGCTGTGCATCCCCATGTTGATGCTTTTACATTTCCTCCTGCTTCAGCAAGTGCAAAGCTCCGGAGACAACCTGTCAATCTCCATCATGTCTGGCTGCCTCAAATGGTCTATTTATACCAGACAGGCAAACGTGGCTGTCCTGGAGTTCAAGGTAACAGGGCTTATTTCTGCTTGGAGTAGCTCCTTTCTCAGGGGAGAAAGGCTGGAGGCATCCAAGAGGAACAGCTTCACATCAAGGGCTAGCACCAGTACCTTCATGGCTGAGGGCACAGCCATGGGTCCCCAAGGTCCCAGCCACAGCAGCCAGGCCCCAAAAGCCCAGAAGGTTGATATCTATCATAAGTCATCTAATCCCAGGCCCCTCTGGGTCCTGCCACAGGAGAGGGGATCTCAGCAGGTCCTTTTGGATTTCTGATTCCTGTTCTCTCCAAGAAAGGCCACAGCTTCAAGCTTGTTCACACTGGGTTTCTGCACTGAGCTCTCCTCCCTGGATCAGGTGGGAGCATCTGACTGTACACTGTCAAATTAATGCCACAGTGAGGGCTCCAGCTTTCTCTGAAGCACTCCTGTCTCTCCTTACATGTCTCCAACAGAGCCTGCTCTCTGGCAGCCAGCAGATCTGGCCCAGGATAAAGCCTGCCTTATCAAATTGGCCCCATTACAATAATTTGAAAAGATCTGAGGAAGGAGAGGGCATTTATGCCAACTTAGCACTATGGGTCACATGGCCACAGGGCTTTAGATCTGGACCAAGGGCCCGAAAGTCACATCCACCAAATCACCATGGTGCAGCTCCAGTCAGCACTTCTCAGCCAGCTGCCTTTGGAGTTTGGTCCTTGCTCCAGTCAATGAGGCATTTTCTATTAGCCACAGGGGGAAGCTGCCCCTCTCACAGGATTCCTGGAGCTCCTCAGGAACCAGACAGCTCACCTGGATCCCACCTCCACTTCACTTCTGCAGGTGCCATTGGCACATTAACCCCTTTTACAGTAGATTTCTTCCTGTCCATTGGGTTCCCTGAGAGCAGGGAAGGAAATCAAATACCACTAAAACCCAAGGTGTCCTCAAGAAGGAGGGAGGGGCAGGTTTCTCAAGGCTTTGCTGTCTCCTCTCATGCACAAAGATCTCCTGTTTTTGTAATGACACAGGATTCCTGGGGATGGGCCTCCTGAACTCCACTCAGGAATTTCAAGCAAGCCTTGGAATAAGTTTCCATTGCTCCAAATACCCCAATCCAGCAACCCTGCCCATGCAAGCCCCCAGCTCACACCTAGGGTGCCTCGGACTCATCAGGGAATAAAGGCCCCACACCACACCACCACCCCCCAACCAATAAACCAGACCCAAAGTAAAGTAAATTAAAAAGTAAAAAATAAATCTTTGCCCAGAGATGCAGCCATGGCCATGCTCTGGTGCAGATATGCCCACGCAGCCTCTCCACGAACACCAGATCTGGAGACACAGCCCAGGCATGGCAACTGGGAGAAATGAAGCACAACCCAGGCAATGAGGCATAAAATGATGTATTTAAGATGAGCAAACCCAAATAATCCCTTCATGAAGTGGCAGTAAAAAAAGGAGGAGGGGGATATAAAGGCCTCAGCCCTCACTGTCTCTGCCTCCACTGGTGGCTCATACCACTTCACTCTCTGTAGTTTGTGTCTGTCCTCTAAGCCATGCAGGCATTTCCACTTCACAGAAAAGCAACAGGTTCATTTTGAGGTCATCTCTTTATGGGTACGGCCAATTTCAGCAGACTCTGCCAGCCCAGTCTGTTTGAGATGCAGAGGACCAAGCCTCCTCTTTGCCTTGCCCACATAGACCCACAGCTCTCATCTGTGCCAGCAGCTGTCCTTCCCCCAGGACTCACCTTCCAGTGGCAGCCAAAGGGAGACAAACACAACGTGAAACTCAACCAAGATGTTCTCCAACAAGCAAGGTTCCTCTCAGTGTTTCCCTGCAGAAGATGTTTAAATCCCTTCACTACCCTGTGCAGCTGAGGGGTGGGTAAAGAGCCAGCTACAGTGAGCATCCCTTTCCTCACCAATGCCCTCCGTTGCCTTTCATATTCTCTTCTCAAAAGCCACACGTTCCCCTGCACCAAATGGAAAATCCACTGGTATTTAAAGCCATGGGAGCATGACAAAATTCCCCATGCCCCAAAGAAAGGAACAGCCCTGGATCAAGGCAGGGACAGACCGCAGCACACACGACAGCCCGACAGCAAGGAGCAAGCACATATGGAATGGGATGTGGAATGACATTTGCTGTCAAATATCTGCTCTTTGCCCCTCAACCCCTTTGCAGTAGAAAGAGAGGGAGAGAGAAGAGCACCAGCCACACATTTTGGCCCTGTCCTTTCAAGCCTCTGAGCACAAGGAGCAGCCTCTGCACAGCAGAAGCAGAGAAATGACCTGGGATGATGTGGGCATACTCAAGTACTGGCACTGCACTGATGTGCACTGACTTAAGTCAGCTTATTAAAGCAAGCCCTGAAGATCAGCTTTTCCACAGAGCTGTCTCCTCTGCCAGCCAGACATGTCCCAGCTGAAAAATCAGGAGCCCAGTCTCTTTTCAGGCCTTAAGCTTTCCAGACCAGCAGCACACCCTGAAAGGTTGATAAATTCACCAGTCCTAGGGCACAGTCCCAGGGTCTGTCCCGATGGTTGCAGAGACTGGCACTTCCCATCAGATAGTTTCCAAGCACAGTTTGGGAGTCAGCACAGGCCAAGGGGTGTTCCCACCGGGAACTCTGGACATTTGAGAGCCAAGCCATATCCACACAAATTAGTCTCATTTAATATGACTCGTTTAAGTAATGAGGCTTTTAAATCACACCTATCTACTAAATCTTGCAGACCTGGTACCTAAAATCCAGGGCAGCAAGGACCCAACACTTCAAGCATGCCATAGACTGTGCAAGATACACCCCTCAGTTGCTCAAGTATTTCCCTGAATCCCCCAAGGCATCTGTGCCCAGTGGGAAGCTTTGCAGAAGGAAAGATGCCACAAGCAGAGCAGACCCAGGAAACACATTTATGTGCCATGCTTTGGCACACATAACCTCCAACCTAGGATAACCAAACAGCAAGGGAAGAGGAGCATTGATGAACCCATGGTTAGGTGAAATGGAAGAGCTAAAAGATCAAGGGCCTCAGCTGACTCCAAGAGACTCTCTGACAAACAAAGCTATCCCATTTGGAATGGCCAAGAGCAGCCCTGGTGCCTTTTCCTGGATGGAAACCAAGCAATCTGTGTGGGCCTGGCTCCCACAACCCCAAGCAAGGAGACCCAAAAGCAGAATCTCAGTCAACGTTCCCCACCTCTCCCCCTCCTCTAGGAATCTGCACCTTTCTGTGCATTCCATCACCTTCAAGAAAGAATCTCCCAGAACCTCCCCTGTCATCTGTAACCCTCCTTGGAGAAGAGCCTTGCTGGTGTCTCTGATGAGCACCTTGCACAGCCACTCCCTCAGAGCAGCCACATTCCTGGCCTTTCCAGCAAGTGAGCAGTAACGAAAAGGTAATTTACATCCGTCACCATCTGCGTGGCCGTGGATGGGGCCAGGGCTGCCAGAGAAAAGCCAGATGTGCTCTGCAGGGATGTTTGTGCAGATATCATTACAGATTTGGGGGCAGCCTGTCCTGGACCCACAAGGTTATCAGTGATGGGAGACGCTGAGCAGCTCAGGGCAGAGGCTGCTGGTGGGTACCTGCTGGAGGAAGGACACACTCTGCTCCTATCTTCCCTGGATGCATATCCAAGATGGATAGACCTTTGGCCTGGCTCTGAGTGCTTTTTACATCCAGGACAAGCTCTCACTTGGCCCACACAGCTCTGACTTACCCCAAGTCCAAATCCCAGCGTACACACGGAGGGCAAAAAAACAAACCAACAAACAAATAAATAAATTCCCAGACCCAGCTTCAAACCCCAGCATCTCTTTTTCAGCCTGGAGAAGAAGGCAGGGAGGATGCTTGACTCGAGATGTGATGTGACCACTCCCTGCCATCCCACTGAAGCCACCTGCCCCATTCCCTGCTGAGCAGGCACAGCCAGCCCCGGGGCACGTGTGGCCCTGTGCGTGCGGCCGGTGACGGATGGCTCCCCAGCCAGCACATCAGCCCTCCCCACGGGCTGAGGCTCTGCACGAGATCCCTGTCAGGGGCAGGGAGCATCGCCCAGCACAGAGCTCCTCCCAGCTCCCTCTGGCCTTGGGTCAGCAGCGCTCAGCCCCGTGTGATGTGGGGTGGGACAAGGCACTTGGCATCTCATGTGCTCAAGGTGCTGGTGCAGCTGTGGAGGGAGGGGTCTGTGTTGCCCAGGTGGTGATTTTCCAGGGGACAGGTCCACAAATGCACCCCCTCTTCCCTCAGCAGCACTCAGTGCCCTGTTTCACCACCCAGAGCGTTAGCAGGGGGAAATATTCACATGCTCCAGGGTCACTCTTGGCTTCTCTGGTCACATATCCTTAAGAAAACCCACCCTAGAGCATGAGTCAGGCCCAGGCTGCTTGCGAGCTGCCATTCCCCCAATAACACAACGCCATATCCTGGCCTGAAAACCTGCCCCCAGCGCCCTGCTGTCCCCTCCTCGCCTCGTGTATGCCTTTAACAGTTTGCTGGATTACCCATTGCAACTAAAATAACAAAGCTACAAAAGAAGAGGGCAAACAGACGCGATATTCTGCAGCAATTAGGGCTAAACGGGGGAACAGGGAGCAGGGAATGAATGGACAATGGGGAGGGCAGGGACCTGGCAGCCCTGGCCCGGACAGGCCGGGCACGAACTGTCCTCAAGAGGCCGGGTCCAAGCCAGGGAGCAGCGAGCTGTACGTAAGGAAAGCAGGGGGGTGAAAAGGGTTATTTAAACAAGCACAGGGCAGTCCCCACAGGGCCTCCCTGGCCGCTTGGCTTCATCACAGAGTGTCCAGGGAAGAGCAGCTCCCGCTTTCCCCCCTCTCCAAAGCCTTTCAGGTGGCGGGGGG
Source organism: Leptocoma aspasia (assembly GCA_013399835.1). NCBI lineage: Eukaryota > Metazoa > Chordata > Aves > Passeriformes > Nectariniidae > Leptocoma > Leptocoma aspasia. The sequence goes on from VXAX01005170.1 coordinate 78,346, forward strand.
ACGCTGGCAAGCTTCGGTGGGGTCCGCTTAGAAAGGAAGGAATCCATTAATCTCTCTGGTAATTACTGCCACATATGGATTTGCACAATTACACTTTGTTAATTGGTTATTACAGGCAAGCCAGACTGATTGGGCAGAACGGCTGAGTTTTAACCCCTTCACTGCCCCCCTGGGCCAGCCAAACATCGAGGCAGCCTTCCTCCCAAAACAGTGCTGTACTCTCCTGTGACCCTGCTGGCTCCTGTGCAAAGGACCAGCAGGCACAGCTCTCAGCACCCAGACAAGACATCTTTGCCCCCATGTCTTCCTTTCCACTGGGGGTCCCAAAGAAACGGACCCAAAGGGAAAGGAGTGAGCCTGCACTTCAAAACAGCCCAACTCCCCAGGCAGCTGCATCTGCTCTGGGTTTGCAGCAGTACACACCATGTACTCCCCAGGGTGCTGAGGGATGGCAGACTCAGATTTTGTTTGTTTTTAGAAGGAGACTGAGATTCCTTGTGCACTTCGGCTTTGTGCCCTCAAGCCCAGCAGGGCTGGTGCCAACGACTGAAGAATCCACCCCTGAGTCTGCCTCAGGCCCTGAGCTCAGCTTCTTCTACAGAATTTGCAGTGTAATGTTTTTATTTCCCACAAACACTCAAAACAGAGGCTTTACTCTAGCAACAAATGCATACATAACCAGAGTAATATAAGCTATAACAAAAAATTCAGATTAAGCCCTTGTAAAACTCCTGACAGCACAGGACTTCTGCCAGTTGGGAGTGGAGGCAGCCTGGCCTCCCCACAACGCCACTGTCATCTTTGCCATCCCTCACAGGCAGGTAATGGACCATCCAAAACCTGTCCCCAAAATGTGCTGTTCAGGCTCCAGCAATGTTTCTGGAGAAAGCTCAGAAGAGGCAGGCCAAGGTGAGACCAATTTCTGCCAGAACTGTATCAAAGGCTTCCCGTTAAAAACCTGTATCAAGAAAGGAGCTAAGACTGTCCCAAAATCCCCACAGGGCAGAAGGGCTCATCTGAGGAGAGAGCTGTGCTCAGCTGCCACTGACATCAAGGACAGAGCAGGCGTTGGCATCCTGGTCCTTCAGAGCTGCTGCACTGCCCCGTGGACACAGGAGAGGGCACAGAGGAACCTGCTCCAGACAGCTCCTGCCTCTGCCAGGGGCAGCCCAGCGAGGCAGTGCCTTCTGGGCAGCAGGATATTGCTCAGCCCAGGCAAGGGACTTACAGAGACACCAGGCACACGGTGAAGGCTTTCAGCTCAGCTTCTGAATCACCCCAGCAAGCTACTGCAGCAGGAGCAAGGAAAGAAACCAACACCACAGCAAGATGAGAGAAATCTAATTCCAAACCACCCTCTAGCCTCATCCTGTAGGTAAAAAAAGTCCTTGAGACTTCACCCGAAGCAAAAAGTATCTGCAAACAAATACATTCCCACCCTTTCCTCCACTGCTGTCACTGCAGTGATGCCTGCTACAACACTCTAGGTTTGGCCTAGGAGTAACCTTCTCACTGGCTAATTAAAGTGCTGTTAATGTTCCATCTCCACTGCAAGGAGCAGCCGAGTAAGAAAAGGCTTCTCCCTCGGAGGTCACTGGAGTTAGATGAGAGCTGCAGCAGGAGTTGTTGCTGTTGTTCCAGTCACCTGTGGTTTCCCAGCTCCCTGACTTCAGACAGACATTTCCTTCTCATGCAAAAGCCAGCTCCAAGCTCGCTGTCTGAAGGGGACCACGGCAAAGGCAGCATCTCCCAGCTCCCTGCCAGCATTTTTGGGTGTGCGTGAGCTTGTCTCTGAGGAAGGGAAAGGCAGGCCAGCCCAGGAAAGGTTGCAGACCTCTCCCCTAAACCAACTGCCTCTGCAGCATTCAGAATGAATCTTCAGAGCTGTCAGTGGGAAGATCGGGCAGAACCTGCAACTGAGCTTAAAAAGGTCAGCTGGGAAAAGTCAGGATGGGAAGGATGCTCACTTATTGACAGATGCAGAGTGGAAGGGACCAGCCTGTGAGTACCTGCAACTGGTTTGGGCAGCACACCCTAGACTCCATCTCTGGGCTCTGCTGGCTGCAGCTGGTGACAAAGCCTCTGTGGATCACTTCCAGACAGCAGACTCTTGGGTCTAAGCCTGAAACTGAGACTGGGGCTGAGCACCAAGCAGGGATCTTGTGCAGCCTTCCTTCATCCTGAGGGGTGAAAATAGGCTGACAGTTTTTTAAAGCTAGAGGCAAGGAGATAATTTTCTCTGTGTCCTTTACTTACACATCTGCCCAGCACAGGTTGGTTTTGATTCCCAGAGTTCAGAACTTGTGCAAAGGTTACTTTGCATCTGACTGGGTCAGTTCCAGTGTTGTGCCACTGATATATAGTAATCAGGCACACAGTGTGCCTGCTGATGCTAATTAAACTTAATATTGATATGGATATGTGACATATTTACTAATAAAGTAGCAAGAGAGGTAGCTGGTTTATATTTCATGTGACTTGGAAATATATAAAGGCAAGTGAATGTATTCCTTTTTGTCAGAATATTGATGCACACATATTGCAAAAAGCTCATATACAGCAGAGGTGGTGAAACACATTGAATCAGGTCAAAACCCAAGCCAGGTTCAAAGGGATCTGAAATTAATTAGGCCATTAAGACAGTTTTCCAGTGGAAAGGAAAACTCTCCTCCCTCTCTGTACATAGGCACACGTATTTAATATATTTGACAAAATCAATATTTATCTAGGGAGATGTTCAGCTTTTAGTGAACCATCACTTTGTTAAAAGTATTAATTATTCTCATGGAAAACTCTTGACTAGCTCTATGAGTAACTGCACCTGTTCTTTTTTACCCTTTATGAGCTGATTGCCAGAACTCCTTTAGTATAAGCCATCAATAAACACAGTATTCCCCTCCACACCCTGAAAACTTTTCTTTTCCTCTACTGCAGAAGGAAAACACAGACTCACGGGTCTGGAAGAAACACAAAGGAACAAAAGCTCAGCTTGCCCATCTTCCTGCCCCAAATCAGAGACCTTCAAGGACAGAGCTGCCACCTCCTTCCCGAGCCCATCTGTCCCTCACACCTCCACCATTCCTGTTAAATAGCTTTTCCTAGTGTCTGAATTCTCCCACGGTGGAGAGTGCAGCACAGCGTTATGAGGGTTTCTTTCCAAAATCTGCACCTGAATTCAAGTCTCATAAAGGCTCTGTTCAGCTGGCACTGATGGCTACAGGAGCAGCATGCCCAGGAGCCTGGGCACACCCCACAGCTCTTGGCAATGCTCACGGTGGTGTCCCCTGCAGCCTCCCAGCCCACAGCTGAGCCCGGGGTCAGGGCAGGACTTACAGAAGTGAGGAAAGGATCCTGTCTCCAGGGAGTAAGGAGCCTGCATGCCCGGCTGCATTTCCAACCTGTGTCCTGTCTCTTCAGCAGACTCAACCATGAAGGGAGGTTTGGGATCAGCTCCCTCAGCAGCTCTGGGCTGTTAGAGAAAGAAAGGAGTATTTACATGTTACAGAGCAGCATCTTCACAATCTGTCCCAAGTTACAAATTTACCTCCCAGACCTTGACCAGGGCTGGGGTTTCCTGTGTTTGCTCTTCGGGCTCCTGTCTCTTTGGAAAGCAGGAGATGTTGCAATGCCAGGGGGAGGGCTGGGGAGGGCTGGGCTGCCTGGGAAGGGCCCTGCCACACCAAGCAGTCGGTCTGCAGCGGCTCTGCTGACAAAGTGTCTCCTGGAAGCCACTTCTCTTCTAATCCCAGCTCCTAAAGGAACGAAACCGGGCCAACAACTGCCATCCATACGGTCTGAGCATCTGTCTCAGTTCTGCTTTCCTCCTTCTCTGCCAGCTGACTGTTTTTTCTCATCTGCACCAACTCTACCTGGTAACAAGCATCGAGAAGGTGGCTGTGTCAGCCACTTCACCACTGGACTCCTGTGGAGACCAAGCATAGCTGCTTTTGCCTCACTGAAGCTGTGTGAGGACAGTGGGAGCAGGTGTGAAGGCAGCAATGTTCTGTACACATTCCTGGGCAGTGTCCCTGGCCCTTGCAGGTGACCTGGACAGACCCTTGTCTCCAGGAGGCTTTCAGAAAACAACCAGCCTATGCTGTGACCGGTTTTTCTGGTGCTGAAGTTAGAGCCCCTGGCTTTGTTCCTGTGCTTGCTTATCTCTATTACATTCTCTAACCATGCACAGACATCTTTGTGTTTGGATTTTGCCAGTCCTGATGGAGAGCTACAGGCAAACAACATTCCTCTCCCCTGTCTGAACTGATAATCTTGGTATCTCATCTCCTTTGCGCTCCCCTTCAGGCTGTGTCAACACCACCGGGGTTGTGAAGGGCAAGACTGCTCTGCCTCCACTGCCCCATCCTGTACACTGTGTGCTGCCCAGCCCAGCACAACTCCACCAGGGATTCCTCTGGGGTGTCAGCCAGACCTGCAAGGAGGTTTTAACCACCTCTCTCTCCTAGATTTCTCCACTTTTACAGCAACAAAATGTGCAGGTTCCAAAGTGCAGAGTGGTCTGAAGATATTGCCCACCAGAGACTTTCAGGATCTGGAGCCTCTGAGATCAGCAGCCAGGGCACTGCCAAAGCCAAGTTAGGCCACACAGCCCCTTCCACACCAGTGCCAAGTGCCAGGACATCTCCTGCAGGAGAAGCAGCCACAGGGAGCCCAGGCATGCAGAGCTAGCAAGGGTGCCAAATCGATGGTTTGGTTTTGCTCGCATTTTCAGGAAATTCTTAATCCAAAACTGCAACAAATTCCTCAAATTCAAGTCTTCATGGAGCTGAAACCCTGCAGGGTAGTCCAGATCGAAGCCAGGAGATGAGAAAAGAGACTCCTCTTTAGGAGCCATAGAAATTCAATGTGCTCCATCAGCCACAAGCATTGCCCCTCTAATGTCCTTGCACTGCTGTGGGTAAGATGGATCCAAACCCCTTCCTTTCTTTCTTTATTTTGTTTTTACCCAGGAAGGGCTGCCCAGCAGTCAGATCACTACTCAGGGACTCCAGATCCCCCCTGAACCTGCCAGTGACCTTTCAGATCCACTCTGGCTTGCCTCCTCAGTGCCCACAAGCAGCGAGATTTTCTGAGCCCTGCGCTGTGGTGCTCAGATCCCTCTTCCCATCCCTTTCCCTTTCTCAGACCTAACACATTACAGCAGCTGCCAGGGCATGGAGCTGCTCCAGAAATGAATCTCCAGTGTGACATGGCGCAGCTTTAATTACACAACAGGAGCCATAAGAAAGGCTGCGAAACACGGCTCTCTCAAAATCTTAAATCTCCACTTTGTGTGGCTGCGAGCAGAAGTAGCAGGACATGAACTCTCCAAGCACACAAAAGAGCTGAATCAATGTCCTGTTGATACAGTCCAGCCAAACAAACTAATGATGGACAGGACTGCGGGTTTTCGTGTGCTAGGGAAGTATTTACAGTGATACCAAAGGAATTATTTCAGCCCCATGGTGACAATATCCACCCACTTCCTTATTATATTTTATTGATCTTGCCCTAAATACATGTGGCTGGAGGAAATGATGCATAAATTACTAACAAGTTAATTTCTTGCTCCGACACAGACCCACAACAGCCCTTTGAAGGGGAACCAGGAAAGACAATGTGTGAAAGGATAAAGGCAATGAGACAAGCTTGGATGTAATAATCCCATGTGAATGATTATTGCTGCAACTAATGTAATCTAATAATGAAGAATTTACACCAGATGTCCCCCAGAATATGCTGGGCAGACTTGGGATTCAGCAGTGGATCCATTTCTAAGGAGACCTTGTTAGGAGGGGAAAAAAATGCTGTTGTCTGTTCATCAAATGAGAGGTTGTAGACCTTTATAGTCAGAGTTGTAACAAAAGCCTGCCTTGCAAAGCTTCCTGGAAGGGTGTTCAGCAGATCTGATCGGCCATTTGTTTTCAGGTGAAATTTAAGGGGTTGAGTTTGGCCTAGAAAGCTTCTAACAGTCTAGGAGCAGCCTGTTTCAGGGCTGACACCAGGATCTCCCCTGTCTCTCCCTGGAACTCAGAGGGAGCTTCTGGAACTTCAGTCTCCAGGACAGGTGAATAAAGAATGGAGAATCACTTCATTTTATTTATTTTGAACTTGAATGCCTTCAGCTCTCTCAAGTACATCCTTAAAAGAGTGCTCCATCCCTGTCCTGGACATCCCTGTCAGCTACCAACTGGGCATTGATTTCCATGGTGTGTTTGGCAATCAGCCAAACCAGAGACCCAACATCCACATGTCCTCCTCATTCAAAAACCACTCTGAGCTAAGTGTATAAACAGGCACAAACCACACTTTTTACCCTCCCTCCTTGCCTCTGTTGCTTATTCATCACTTCTTTGAATGTATTTTTTACAGGTATTCCAAACACCTTTTCCAGCTGCACTTTAGGGTTTGAACTGCTGTTCATAATTCCTCTTTAGTAACCACTGTTATTTAATTAGCTCTGTGGGATGAGGGGGGAAGGGAAGCTTTAGCAAGATCCAGATCCACTAAAACACAAACCACTACATTCAACTTGAAAGATTTGTTTAAGCCCCATTAACTTAATTGGGACTTAATTACTTGTTCATTGGTTGTTCCTGCAGAAGACCCGGAGATCTCCTCAGTGAACACGTGTGACACCAGCACTGAGTCATGGGGACTGTGTGAGCATGGTGTGATTGTGTCCAAATTGCATCCCCTGTGCTTCTCCTGTGATCCCCCTGGATAGTGGAGGCTGCTTGTCTGCTGAGATCTATTTCACAGGGGCTCTCTGATCCCAGCCCGTGTGCTGCTGGGCTGTCCCAGCAGGCACACAGCTGCTCCAAAGGACTCTGCAAACAATGACACAAGCACAGCTGCACTTAGGACTTGCAAACCCTGATTTTTGCCAGTTTGTGTGTCAGGCACCGCCATGCCTAGAAACGACTTGCAAACAGGACCAAAGATCAGGCCTAATTTTAGTAAGCCCTTAGGCTCTGCGTCCCCTGACTGGGCATGCTTTGATGAAACACAATCATCGGATGAAAGAAAGCAAAAACCCAGCTGGCACCTGCTGGGAGGGCGGGGAGAGAGAATCTGGCAGACAGGAGGTTCCTACAGAGATTGCCAACACTGCTACACATCTGATTTGCTTTTTTGGGCAGCAGGGTGAATCCAAAGGTGATAAACATTTGGCTTGGCTGGCCAGAGAAGATGTGCCCGCATCAGACACTGCGCTCACTCTCCCCTCTCACTGGCATCTCTGCACCTCTCAGGGCAGCTCCTTCTGCTGTGCTTCACATCTCCAGCCCTTGAGTTTCAGCGAGCATTGAGGCTCTGCTGGAGTGAAACACATCAGGATTTGCAAGGGAATAGCTGCTCCCTTGCAAAGAGCCGGCTGGCTGGCTGGACTGCTCGCCACCAGACATCTGGACAGCCAATTTCACATTTCAGCTTGCAGCACAACACAAGGGTTGTTGTTAGAGGATACCTCTGAACCTCTGGAAACTTAGTTATCGGTAGTATTTTTAGGACAACAGCTTTATTTACAGCTCAGTTCCAAGGAAAGACAAATGTTTAACCAAACTGGCAATGACTTTGTTCTCCAAATACTTTCAGTGAGGATGAGTGTCTCTGAAGTGAGAAAAACCTTGCTGTTGTCTGAGCAACAAAAGAGGTTAGTAAAGATTCTTTACCCTTTCTCTTGCTCTGAAGTCATGAAGAAAGTGCCACAGCCCAGCTGTGCTCTTTAACCAAAGTGCATTTTGTGTTCTTTTTGCACCAGTTTCTTTCTATAAATACCCAGTGGTTTCACTGTGTCATGGAACATGCAGGTGGCTCAATACATTCATCAGGTGACCACCTGCAGCCCGAGTGACTCAGTGACCTGCAGCAGCAACCAGCCAGCCACCTCCTCTGACACAGGGCAGGCAGACAAGCCACAGCCCCGGGCTGTGATAACCCTTGTGAGCTTCCCAAGCCCATTCCTTGCCCCCACTCTCTCTCCAGAGAAGCCCACAGCACCTTGTTGGAGCGGTGGGCTGTGGAGAACCTGTACCCTGGGCCCCCCAGCTGGGTTTTGTGGAGGGGGTCTGCCCTGCAGGGCCCCTTGTGGGATGGAAGGGGCTGCTGAGGGCATTTCTGTTCTGCTCTCCGTCCCAGGGAACGGTGCTTGCCTCCACATTAGGAAAACATGCAGACCTTCGTGGAAGCTACAGCAATTAGGTTAATTAAGGGCTGGGGCAGGCCCATATGTTTTCTGATCTGTTGTTTTTTAGGTCCTCTATTGCGCCTGTTCCCACAGCATCCAGAGACCCTGAAGGCTTAGGTTTTCCCACTGGAGACATGGGAACAGGATAATGGCTGTCCCAGATCACAGCAAAGGCCTGTTTGGCCTCCCATCAAGCAGCAGAAAGAGAAGGCAGGGTGGTGAGAAGAGGACATGTCATTCCTCTGGTACAGGTCCTCTGCTCTTCCTGGGAAGGTCCCAGAGCTCTCCTCTAAGGACTTCTGCATCCTTCTGTCACCATCCCTGGAGGTATTTACAAAACATGTAGATGTGGCACTTTGGGATGTGGTTTAGTGGGAGTTGGCACCCAAACCCCTGGTGTGGCTTGGAACATCCTTTCAGACATGGGGTGCCACTGCAGTGGGAGCCACCCAGGTTCCTTTCATAGAGCCTCTGCTTATTGCACAGGGTGCACAGCACCAGCTTCCACCTGCAGAATAACCCAGTCTGAGACAGGGGTTTGTAGTAGACAACTTCTCAGGGGTCTTCAAATCCTATTTTCCAGGATCCTCTGACAAGTTCTTTCCTCAGGTGTAAGCTCAAGGAGAAGTCTGCTCTTCAGAGTTAATTTTGCTCATTGAAAAATCTGGGGGAGCCCACGTTCCTAAAACTCCTCCAGACAATTCATCCTTGCAGAGTGCATTTCTCTAAGGCAGAATCACTTTCTAGAGCTTCATGGAAGTAGAGTACCTGCTCTTTGCAGCCATCTCCCATTTCCCCTGCTCATGCAGGAACATGAATAAAAAGCTTTTAAAGTCTGTGGAGTCTCCATCACCCATTTCTGCCACAAAAATGCTGACCTGCAAGACTTTCTCCCACTTAGGAGGCAGGGAAGGATGTTGTGAGGGTTCATTCACCATTTAATGGGCTGAGGAGCAAAATGTGCCCTGTGTGCATGCAAAGAAACAAGAAGCCAAAGTGACAAAACAAAAGCTTTGACTGATCATTATAAGTGTGTGTGTGTTATTAGCTTTGTCTGGCAGCATTTGAAACACTTTTGTCAGTGACTAAAGGAACCACTTCTGAATTTAATGCAGCCAAACTGGATAAATAGCAGTCTGGAGAAAATGAGGATCTGTGTCTGATTTCCTTTCAGCAGTTATGTGACTTCCACGAGCCCAACACTTGTAAGTAGTTGCAGTTGCTTTACAAGATACTTTTTACATCTAGTAAGTTTTAAAAATGCAGATTTTAACCTCAGTTGAAGGAAAGGCACGGATTAGAAGACAGAATAGAAGAACCTCTGCTGCATCTGGTTGTTTTCAGGGTTGCAGTGATCAAAAGGGATCTGCTGTGAAGTAATAGAGATTTTCTCCATGCTCTGACAGTGACCCAGCAGTTCCTAACTTACCTGCAGAGCTTTCTTCTGCTGCCTTCAGCAGGAATACAGTGAGGACTGGAGAGGGCCCTTTCTCTCAGTCTTAGGATAGGACTTTCCAGGACAGCCCCCACTGTCTTTCTGCTCAAACTGCATCATTTCCCCACAGGATATCTTGGTTGTTCGTGTAATGACAGCATTCCACCATGTCTGATTTTCATGTTATCTGGATTGTTTGCACTGACACGAGACGAGGTAAAGCAGGGACATTGCTTTTTCATGCTGTGTGGGCTATGCTGCATTTTCACCTTGGTTTGGGCCAGGCTGAGCTTGATTTCCCAAGATCCTGAAGTGAATACATCCTGCCTGATTGCAGCCCCTCCTTTCCCAGACATCATCCTATGGAATAAGCCCTGAACAGAGTGTTTTCTATCTCCCCTTTAACCCTTTTCCTTCCACCCAAGTGCTCCATGGCCCAAGGCCTGCTCCAGAAGGCATGAATTCAGTGTGACTTCCTCACCCTGCCCACTCAGAGGCTGTCAAAAGCCAAAAATGACAGCACTGGAGTGCCAGAAGCAAGCAAGTCACCTGCAATTTCACACCTGCCATCGCTGCTTTCATGGCAGCTGGCGAGGCGAGAAGCTGATGAAGGTCCCACTTGGCCCAGGCTGAAAGTCAAAGCAACTGTTGAGCTTTTCAGGGAATGTCCTTCCCTGAAGTAGGAAGGCAGGTAGAAAACCTGCTGGCAGCTGCCTGGGGGCATCTGCTGCCTTGCTTAGGAGGCATTTGTGCTTTTTGCACGCTGTCCTGTTCTTGGCAGCAGCTTCCCTGAGCTGGAAAAAGCACTGGCCATCATCAGCTGTGGAAACACTTTCTAGGCTGCAGATTTCTTTCTGTGGAGCCACAGAAAGTATTGGCCAAGTCTGTGTCCCTTCTAAGTGAGGTTTAATAGTGCCAGGTGAGTAGCAAAAAACATCCAGCAGGTTTTGACTCCATTGGTCAAATCTAACCTGCAATTTTGATTGTTTCTTCCTACAGGTGTGCAGGAGAGAGGCCATAAACGCAGCTAGGGAGCTCCATAGGACACCTGTGCAAATGCTGTGACAAGCTGGGCTCTGGTAGCCTGCCTTCCAGAGCCCAGCTTGTCACAGCCTGCCTGCCTTCTCCTGCCTTCCACCAAGTTCCTGTTGCCCAGTACCAACAGGAACCTGTCCTGCCTGTGGCTGGGCAAGCCCAGGCTGTATTTCTCATTTGATGTGAGTGATGGCTCCCAGGGAGCAGCAAACTTGTGGACTTCTCTATCCCTGACCAAGAGCTCATCACAACAATTTGCTCCTCTAGGCCTGTGGACTGAAAACCCCTCACCAAACACCCACCACCAGCCACACGAGAGCAGGATGCTCAAGCCAAGGGAAAGGAGCCAGTCCCCTTCAAGAACCAGAGGAATCCAAACAGCAGCAAGACTCAGGACAGAAACCAGACTCACAGAGGCCTAAGAATGTTGCATTGCACAGACACTGTGTTTTGCAGTCTGGCCTCCTGGCCCTAATATCCTCTGACAGCTCTCAGAGCAGGTTATGGCTTTGGATCACGACACCAGCTCCTGCGGGAGCTGCTGCTCCAGAGTCCCTTCTGCCAGGCCTCAGCACAGCACGCCAGGAGCTGCAAGGATGTGCAGCCTCAGGAGTTTGGAGCAGTGACTTATCTTCACCCAGAAATACTGGGTCCAGCCTAGTCCTTAAAAACTTGTTGGAACCAGGGCACAGGGAATATTTCTCTGCCTGTATTAGGGAGCCCTGGTCCCCAGCTGGACACTGCTTTTAACCTTCGTCCCTGGAAAAAATTGCCAAGGCTTTGGGATGGGTGAAGTAGATAGCAGTGTGTGATAGTGATTCTTCACTAGGTGAAGAATTTAGGGTTTTAGGATTTTAGGGTTTTAGGGTTTTAATATGAGGGTAAATAGGGGACAAGATGGAGGATTTTGGGCGTTGTCTCATCTCCTTCTTGTTCTTCTTCTATTCCATTTTCTGTAGTGTTAGTGACACAAGGTTATTGGCTAGAGATAGTAATGGCATAGGTGCTACATGAATAGATTAATAGAAGTTATTGGTAGAAAAGTAGAAATAAAATACGTGTTAGAAAGCAATTGGATTAGGTATCTTTAAAAGGCCTTGGTTTTGGGTGCTTGGAGTCCATTTTGTACCTTGTTTCTCATATGCTAAGTCTGGTGCAGACGACATATGAACTTCAAGATAAGAAAAGAATAAACAATAGACCGAAGACAGAGAAGATCCACAGTCTTGCTCGTTTTTCACTCTTTGCCAAAGAACTCACAAGGGAACCACCTCCAAAGGGCCCAGGGGGTAGGTTCCCTCTGGTGTCGGGGGCTCATAACCCCACAAAACTGGAGTTTTGGAAGGCAACTTCAGCCAGGCCCTTGCTTGTTTGGTGGCTAGTTACCTATGAAAACAGAAGACACAAACCCAATCTGTGCCTTACACTGTCCATGTCACCACAGCCCACAGAAACACTCACCCCAAATCAAACCCTGCCTGTGTGAGACTTCTAGTGAAATTTTGTTTCTAACTCCCCATCTGTCAGACTGCAGAAGTGAAAAAGCTGAAGCCACCCCGAGTAGCTCGGTTCACCAGGAATGTGTTAAGTTACGCCACAAACTCCATCCCCTTGCCAAGCAGCAAACACACAAAGCTGTGAAAGGACACGCGTGCCTCACAGTTAATGTCACCTTCACAGCTTCCATAGGTCACAGCACAAGCAGACACCAAAACAAGATGCCAGGCAGAACACAGATCCCATTCCGAACAATGCCATGGGCCCAGGGAGAGATGAGGAATTTAAGGGAAGCAGAACAACAGGAAATAAGGAAAGTCCCTCCAGCAGAGGTTCCTGTGGCCCATCAGTGGCCGCTCAGCACTGCATAGGGAGGAGTGACACAACGGAGTGACTAAAGGCCTGCCTGGCAGCCAGCATTCCCATGGCCATTGTTGCCAGCACGGGAACTGCACAGATACAAACAAGAGCTGTGTTCCCAGGGACTGGCAGAGACACATCCGCTACAAATAAAATGACTTGCTAAAGCTCCTCAAGGCCTGGACGCACCGTGCCATCCTAACTGGTAAATCATATCCTGAGGCAGGAAAAACTGTGCCAGGAGGGGATAAAGAATCAAGCAACCTGGATGAGCACAGGATGAGTTTTTGCCTGTGCCCTGGACTAACATTAATTATGAGGACAGATGTAACTTGAGAGTCACTGCAAGGAAGGAGATCCCCTTCAGAGAGTCTTTGTCTGGCCTAGGGGATATATGGGAGAAGTAGAGGATGAATCCCACTCAAATGTGATCTCACTTGAAGAGCGTTGCCTCTAGGAGTCACAAGGCTTGGAGAAAGAGGAGGAATAATTTTATAGTTTCTTTTCTGGCAATAAAGCCCCTGTAAGATCCCAGGGAAAACTGCTAGAAGCACCAGCTCCGGTCAGGAAAGGAGAAGCTGAACTGCCCTGGGCAGTAGGGTGGGATCCATGCTGGATAAGCAGCTCTCTCCAGAGGATGCTACACGCAGGCCATGCATGTAGAGGACAACAACAAGGGCAGGCCAGGGGATCCGTGTGCTGCTTTAGCTCTCAAAACAGCTCCTGCAGGGATTCAGAGCAGGGCGTTCCAGGCTAATCTCTCTGTCCCCTCAGGGAACCTGAGGATTACTGCTCTACATCTGCTCACAGGGTTGGGCCCCACCCTGTCAGGGCAGTGGAAGTGCTGACAGCCACTCTCAGCTCTTTAATCGGTTTGGGACAAACAGCAATGGGTTCTGTCCCCTGTGGAGCACCACCTCTTAAGTGACTCCCTCACTCACAGGCCTGATGGCTTCTCTTGAGCCTTGGCTGGGGCAGGAATGCACCTCAGAGTTTGTCAGGAAGGGCAGGCTGCTGGCAGCAGCTTCAGAGCTGCAGGGCAGCTTCCCTGGTTATCTCAGGAGTGGCAAAGGGTCAGCCCAGCAGTGCCTGGCCACCACTGGTACCTCCCTAGCAGCAGCCATGGCAGAGCATTTGGCTGCAGCCCAGACCAGGGTGGCATGGAGGTCCCTAGGCAGCAGTCAGGGCTGTGCTTTCAACAGTAGAGCTGTGCTAACTCTTTGGACTTCCCAGCAGAAAGGGCTGCAAAAACCTGGATGGGCTCAGGGGTTTGTGCTGTTACTTATACGCCAAGATCCCCGATTTGCTTCCCTTCCTGCTCTTCTCTCCCTCCTGCACATGCCTGCCGGAGCTCGCTGCTGGCCCAGGCACCTGAAACACACCACTGATGCTTCCTCCTCCGTTTCAGACCTGGGGATGCTGGTTTGGGATCGGCTCTGGCTGTGCCAGTCCCAGGCATTCAGCCCCATCTGCTGGCTGCTCTGTCCTCGGCTGCTGTGCAAATACGGGAAGCTCCAAGGGAAATTTAGGTTGGACGTTAGGAAATTTTTTTTATAATAAGAGTGATAAAGTACTGGAATCGTCTGCCCTGGGAGGCGGTGGCGTCACAACCCTGGATGTGTTTAAAAAAGGATTGGTTGGCACTCAGTGCCATGGTTTAATTGAGGTGGTGTTAGGGCACGGGTCGGACTCAATGATCTTAAAGGTCTCTTCCAACCTAGAGATGCTGAGATTCTGTGAATTTCTAGTAATGGACAGCCTTGCTTTTAGCCAGTCTTCTCCCTACCCTCACATTATTCTGTTGAAGCCACAAGTCACAGGGCTGACCCAAATAATTTAAATTATTCACATGTACAAATAGGGAGTGTTAAATTGAAAACGTTTTATTAAAAAATTTTACAAATAGGACAATACATATTGTGTTAAATGAAACATTTTTAATTTATAATCATAACTTAAACATAAATTAAGAGAGACTAATTTGAAGACTATTAACAGCTCAATCATATCATATTTTCAATACATAAACATACAAATCTTAGTCTTCCATTTCATTCATAAACATTATGCAGGCATGCAGTCCTTACAAACACTTCCAATTTATTTTAAAATAAATTCTGATCAATTGATCAACAGCCACAGACCTACTCAAGAACAAGTATTTTACAATACATGTACAGTTGAAAGCACAGAAATATCCACAGTAAAAGCTGCTCAAATAAATATGTATGTATATACACATATTACAGTACAGAATCCCACAGGGATGAGATAATTTCAGAACTACCTGCTGTGTTCAGAAACCAGAGTACCTTGTGTAAGCACTATGGTTCCTAGTGCTGTTATAGTTAAAAAAAGCTATCTTAAGTTTTCTCAGAGATGCAGCAGAAACCCAAATAATTGCCCAAGTCACTGCAGGCAAATCTATTGACTGGGACATCTTAAAATAAACTGAATTCCACAAACCAGATCAATAGTTTCAAAGCTGTTCAGCAAATGTTTTTTCATTCTGATTCTTCTGTTTCTGCAAGCATAACCCCTGTGACTCCAGAGGAGACACCTCCAGCAGTGTAGTAAGTGATGTGAAATAATGCATGTCTTCACCTCACCTCGGTACCTTTGAGTGGAGCAGAGGAGGAACCAGCCTCCTCTTTGGGCAGCAGTGCACTATTTACCCACCATCTGGACAGGAGATGGCAAGCTCCCAGTTTAGGATAACTACATGGCTGAATGTAGGCAGGATTTGGCCAGAAGGCCAGAGTTTTCTGTTTGTCTTCAATGGAAATACCAGACAGCCTGAGTTCAAGATTTCTGAATCATATACAAGGTCAATCATCTTGTCAGCAAAAGGTAAAAACATCTGGACAGCTGCTGATTTGCAGGCAGTTTCATTCTCCAGAAATCTGAGATGTAAGTGAAGGTGGCTGCAATTCCTGCGGAGAGAAAAAATTCCTCCATAAATCAGAAAACTGGCAGAGATTTGTATTTGCTCTCATCTCAGAGGAATTTTGTATGCAGCAGGTAGCAGAACTGCACAAAAGTGTTCTTAATACCATTTGCAGCTGGACAGAATGCTAAGCACAGTCATCCTTAAGGAGCTAAACAACCATTTCTACAGCAATAAATCTATCAGTCTTGTTAGGAACTTCCATGCAATGCCAAGATGTATATTAGGTGTCCCAAAGCACATATTGCTGTGTCAGTGATTGTATAGCAATTAGCAGCTCTGATTGATTGCTTGTGTGATTAAAAGGAAGAGAATTTGTGAGTGAAGCCATCACATGTGCTTACCTGAAACACCTGAGTTAGACATTCTCGCCAGCAATTTGGAAACTACCTTCACTGGCTGTTTCCTGCCAGTTCCTATAAAACAAAAAGTGAAAAGTACTTTAAGGACAACAGGTTTTTATCAAATGGATTTTAGCAAAGTGATGGCAGTGGTTTTTTCATGTTGCTTTTTAAGACACAACTTACCTGAAAGGAATAAACTTCTTTGCTGCAAGAAGAATAAGAAAAGGTATTAGTATTTCAAGACAAAAGCCCTAATTCTTGTTGTCTAAATATTTGGGGTTTACTCTTCTTTTCCTTTATTAGATGTTCATCCAAAAGCCAAACATGGCATACATGGAAGGTTCTTGAAAATAATTTTGGAATTTATCTAAGTATGGGAATTACCACTTTTTCAACAAGCAAAGTATAGACCTTTGGAGGTTTTGGGTTTTTTTTTTTCCCCCTCCACTGAAAATTTTTCAGGAAGCTAAATAAAGCAGTGGAGCCAGAGCAAGTGCTCACCTTTTCTCCGGAAGCGCCTTGCAAGCCAAAGGAGGAATGATGCTGTGGACAGCAGAGAGGCAGAAGTGGCTGCTATGCCCACAGAGATGTAGCTGGCTTGGTCAGAGGCTGAAAGGATGAAAAGATTTCAGTGAGATCAAGGGGCACGGGCAGTCTTTGAAGCCCTCTCTCCTTCTTCCCTTTCCTCGTGCTCTTCAAGAGGAACTGCAGCTTGTAACACTTGAGTTTTCTCTTGATGAAACAGGACAGTTCCTGTACACAAGGTAAAAAGCTGACTACTAAAAATTACCCCATCCATTGCCAAAGTAATGGCAAGGCAAGACTCCCTACGCTGGGGTCTGTCTCTAACCTCCAGCCCTGCATAGCAATTTGTGCTCCTCTTATTTTTGATGTTGCAGTTCATATTTTAACTCCCTGTGTGCTATCTTCCTCTTTGAGCAATCCTGCTGAGATCAATGAAATTATTCAAGGATCTAAATTCTGTTCAAGCAAATGAAAGTAGAGCTGAGCGTTTAGGACCTCAAGCAAAAGCATTCCAGGCAGGCCAGGGGTGTTCCAGCTGAGGGCAGTGACAGAGCTCTTACTGCCTTGAATGAGAAGGCAAGGCTGAGCTTTCTGTCCTTTGAAATTACAGCCTCTGAGAGAAAAGCTCTGTGAGGTCTTTTGGCTGAGGAGTTCATCCAAGAAACTATCACACCAAATCAAAAAACCTATAAAATTTTCCACTGAGAAACAGACTTATGAATGCAGATTTCCCCACAAGGTTCTGTTTCTCTAGAAAAGCTTTTTTCTCTATTCACATGAAAAAAAAAAAAGCTTATCACGAGAAATATTTTGTTTAAAAACCAAACAGAAAGAACTGAAATCCAGTTGCATGTTTTTTTTTTTTTTTTAATATATACAAGAAATCAACATCTTCCACCAAGATATTTTAGGATTTTTCCTCTCTTCCATTTTCAAGCATAATGAGTGATTTTGTTGGGCTTTTGAATTCATGGACTTCACTATATGTTCTAGCCCTCTGGTTGCTATTACCACCACTACCACCCTTCCATGCCTCATCTGACTAAAAATACAGTGCCACCTCTCTGTGGCTGCTCACAGGCAAAATACCTTCACATGTGGGCAGGCTGGCACTCCAGTTTCCTGAATGGCTGCACTCAAGAACACGAGAGCCATTGAGACTCCATCCTTCAAGGCAGCTGAAGTGGCAGGAGGTGTTGTAGGTGAAGATCCCAGCCCCATGGGAGCAATCCATAGAGCCTTTCTCAGGAGAGCTCAGTGGTTCACACTGTATGACTGAAACACAAAAAGATATGGTTAAGAGTCACTAAGGACTTTCCTGTCTTTGGCTCAATTTTTTGCACTAGTAGATGCACAGTTTATTTTCAAATTAATTTGACTTTGGGATGGGAGCTGCTCAGAGCAAGCATTCCAAGGCACAGCTGCAAACATGGGAGCACAGAGTTTAGTTTGGAGTCAGGGCCCTATAGGAATATGGATTTCTGTGTGTTCCCCAGTGACCAGAAAACAGCAATTTCCAACACTCTTACCTTTGCATTTGGGCACTGGCTCTGACCACTGTCCCTGTGCCGTGCACTCGGTGCTGGATGAGCCCTCCAGGACATATCCCTCACTGCACTGGAAATCACAACGTGAGCCAAAGGTGAGGTCTGCAGGAGCGTGGTCACAGCTCACAGAGCCTTCTGCTGGCCGCGGGACAGCCTCACACCTCACAGCTGCAGCACAAGGAGCACAACAGCTATCAGCACAGGTGCTTCAGGACAACAGCACGGCAATGCTGACAGCCCCGAGGGCTCAGGTGAGCAGGGGTAAGGAAATCACCTGCACAGGCTGGCTGCTGCCTGTCCCAGGCCCCAGAAGAACCACACTGCAGTGTAGCTGGTCCTGTCAGGGTAAATCCTTCCTCGCAGGTGAACTCACAGGTGGTTCCCCAGGTGAGCTGCACAGAGGGATGGGAGCAGTTCACAGCCCCGTGGACAGGCATTTCCAAGGCAGGACAGGTCACAGCTGAAAGGCACAAGAGACAGCACAGAGCTTAGCTTGCAACAAACTATAAAAAGTTTTTTTCTTTTCTGAAACTTAGCAACACACCCACTAAACAGGAGCAACTTTAGAAAGGGGTCTACTATGCCACTATCTCAGAAAGCAGACAGAAGGGGAAGTATTTTAAAATGGGAAACTGGCTCTTCAAGCAGGACTGTTAATTCATCTGCAGCTCATGACAGCAACTATTTATAATCCAAAAAATCCCTATTTTGACTGCTGCTGGGTGACTTTTGATGCTTTTATTTGCTTAGAAAAGTATCTCATTCTAAGCCAAACACCTCAGAAAATGATTCCTACAGTCAGGAGTAACTGGCCTGTTGAGAGCAGTCTCACAGCTAAGCCATCTCAATTCCCTGTTTCCACCTAAGAGTTGGAAAAGTCTTTCCCTGCAAGGAACAAGGCCAGAACATTCATCCTACTCATTTCACCTCCTCAGGAACAGAGGCCTACATGCTGAAATAAAATAGCACCTACACCACGTAACGTGTTACAAAGGAATTGGCCCAACTTCCCTTTGTACCTACTGCCAGAGCAGCACTGAGGTGTGCAGGGCCATGTACAATGCAGAAAGCTCACCTTTGCATGCTGCCACAGGAGCAGACCAGATCCCAGAAGAGGTACAGTGGACAGATTCCAGTGCAGTCAGCTCATAGCCCTCCTCACACTGAACTGTGCAGGACGAGTTGTAGCTGAAGTCCCCCAGTGGATGGTGGCACTCAAGGCTCCCATGATCAGGTTTATTTAGTGGATCACAACTCTTAACTTCAAAGAAGCACAAGAAGATACGCAGTCAGTCTTTTTGGCTGAGCAGGTAAACCAAGGAGCCAAACTGAATACTAGACAGCATGGGTTGGTCAAAAAAGCAGGATGAAATAATCTTACCAAACTCGCATTCAGGCCCATAGAACCCAGGGTTGCAATGGCAGGTGTGGTTGTTGATAGTCTCTATGCATTCTCCATGGCCACTGCAGAGAGATGGGTTGCAAGAAGCTGGAAAAAAAAAAAATAAAGCAAATTATGAAAGAATCAACATCAGCCACTAAGGAAACCTGGCTAGCATTTTGTTTATCTTTCTGACACTAAACAAGCCCTGTGTATAGCAAAAGAAAATCAGAGGATTTGGTATTTAGTATTATCTTGTCATTTCACAGAATTCCTGAAATGCACACCTTTTACAGACTAGCTCACAGTAAAAGGATTCTGTTGGCTTGAAACTCCAAGACCACTTGTTCTGAGGTAAATGTTAGATGAAGTTAAACAACTCATCCCAGCCACCACCTCAACTCCCCAGGGTCACACTGGAGTAACCTTTGTCACGCCGTACCTGTGTAGCACAAGGCGACCTTCTTTTTCTCACACTGCTCATCATTCCATTTGCCATCATCCTTCCCTCTTTTGATGTAGATCTCAACACAGTCCTCGTTGTTCCCTTTGCCATTTGGCTCTCCTGAAGCCCAGTTTCTTGCTTCTGCTGTCAGTTCTTTGTTAGTTCCAGTCCAGGTCCACACATCATTAATTTTTCTGATTCCAATCCAGTAGTAACCCGGATTGAAGGGTAAGAAGGCATTGAGATGCTTGATTTCCTCCTTGTTCTGGATGGCAACCAGGTTAGTATACTTCTTTCTGCACCACAGTTCTGCTTCCCTGTAGGTCATGTTTGTGTCTGAATAATGGTATGTCCACCCATTCACCCCCTGCAGCACTGTAAGTCCTAGAATGAGAAGATATCCAAAAGTTGGTGTCTGACTTCTCCCCTCCTCTCTCTCTAGAAAAGGACATTTAAGCTCTATAAATACTGCAAAGTTGTTAGTATCTGAAAATGCATAAAAACTAGTGGTAATTTAAAAACAATTTTAATAATTATATTTTA
>VXAX01005170.1:98760-121536 GCA_013399835.1 Leptocoma aspasia
TATTTTATAAACATTTTATTTTATATTTTTATAAAATGTTATTTTATAAACAATCACCTGGCAAGCTTTAAACCAGGCAAGTCAGCTTCAAGTACAGGGACTTCAGCCTGTGAAACTATGTCAGATCACACAAAACTTTGAGACTATAGGAGCCAATTATGGCTTTGACAGGCAAGCAGGAAAAACGTGCCATTGCATCCAGAGGTGGTTCTGTGTGAACACAGCCTCAGGTTAATTAGGGCAGGTTCAAAAATTCTGTTTGATGCTGAGCTCAAAGAGAACAGTCACACTAATATTGCCATCCCACTAGTTTTCTACACAGAGAAATTCACACTTACCATAGGTAAGAAGAGATAGGAACTGCAAGCAAATCATGTTTCTGAGAGTTTTCTCTATCTTTTAAGCAGATGGCTATAAGAAATCAAAGAAACACATTTGTAACAAACAAATAGTGAACTGTTAAAATTCCATATAAACTACTGACCATGCAATTTTTACTACGTACTTTTAAACAAGTAGGATTTCCACTTCTAGGAAATTATTCACTTTAAAACTATTTTTAATATCAAGATACTTTAAAATGTAAGCAGCTTTTAAGGAAGATGAACACAGATTTCCAGCTGTCCAGTTCTCCTTTAGCTGGGCAGTGGAACAGAATAGCAGAGTCCATTTCTACTCACATTTTGTAGCTGCAGTGTCCAGGTGACAGAACTCCTCTGCGCTGCTTCCCAGAGACTGCTTTCTGTGGCTAAGTGGATGAACTCAGCCTTGAAAATCAAGTTCAGCTCCAAGTGTCTGGACTCTCTAATGCTCTGCCTTTTATTCCCTCAACGAGCCTGCCCTCCACGAGATGGGAAATTCCATGTGGAAAAGAATTCCTTGGAAAACCCCAGGATCTGACCCTCCAACACGTCAAGACGGATGTTTCCCCTTGCCAGACCAACCCGCCCAGAAAGACGCACTGTGCTGACAAAGTGCCAGATTACAAACTTTTACTGACAGAAGCACACAATTCCAGGATATCAAGGAGGAGGATGACAATTAGCTTGAATTAATTGCATGAATAAGCAGATTCCAATTTTTCACCTGGCATAATATTTTGCAGTAAGGAGGCATCAGTTCTGGTATCTCAGTAGGAAAGGCACCAAAACTCAAAGCTGGTTAACCAAGTTGGAGTAAAAATGGAAACTGCAGCACTGGACAAGCCCTTCCTTATGAATCTCAGCTGTGCAGAGCTCTCATTTGTGGTCAGGTTTGCCAGCCTCAGGATTGCTGGAACTCTTCACAATACAGGTTCATCAGTCACTTGTAGCAGTCAAGCTTGAAACGTGGACCTTGCTTTGAAGAGTCCCTTGGACAATATTCTTCAATGTCCTGTGTTGCTATGAACATATTATAAGTTTCTCTGTGTGTAAGCCTTCTGATCATTTTCCCATGGGAGAACATCCTTTTGCTGTTCTTTTTCTCTGTATAAGCTTTCTGTAAACAAGATACTTGGTGTTCTTCAAAGACATTTTACAATTCCTCAGCTCTCCTCCTTGAGAGTGGGGGAAGGAGCTGAAAAAACTTTATCTTTCTGATATTGTAAGCATTCAGGACATTCCCTGAACAAAGCAGCAGCAGGAGCATGGAGAATGCTCTCTGCTGAGCAAATATAGAAAAATACTAGAATTATGGAGTCATTTTAATAAATCATATTGGCCTTCTGATATTATTGTCAGAGTCCTTTCTTCAATGTATGGACCACGACGATAGTCCTGATCTCAATAGAGTCACAGCACCTGAACAGGGGCATATAAGATTTCAGGTGGACAATACACTAGGAATTCATGCACATTTATTGTGTGTACCCTGATTAATTACACTGCTGCATAAAGCTTCACCATTATGGATGGGATTCAATGAGGCTGAGCATGCAAAGGATTCAACAAGTGCTGGCAGTGACAGGAGACCACAGGGCAGCACCCACTTCATATCTGTAAAGCATAGTTAGAGTTTATACAGTGCATGTTAGAGCTCTGATTTTGGAGCCTCAGCCTGTTCTTACAGAATAAAAATCAGTGGCTTCTGGATTCCAAGCTAACAGCAACTGGTATCGCCCAATTTTTTCAACCAAAAAAAAAGAACTGTCAAGTAGCCAAAGATCTCTGCCCATCAAATAAATTATCTCAGAAAAGAACATAGAATAAAGAGTATATTCTAAAACAGCCTTAGTTACTAACAAATCAGGAGAGTTGACTAGAAATTGCAACAGAGTCTTAGAAAAGAAGTCAGTTACTGAAGAGAATGAAGATTAAAAACAACACACTGAATATTAGTAGGCAGAGGAACACTTTCTAGCAGGTGTGAACTAGCAAAGCTAGAAACACAAATGGGCAATCAAGAAACTCTGGAAAGCCGAGGTTAGCTTTTGGCTGGCCTGGGCAAGCCTTGCTTAGAAGCACCAGACTTCCTGAGGCTTCCAGGTAAGCATCAGATCAGGGCTGCTGATTATTTAGCCTCAAACTGGGAATGAAAACTCTTCCTGTTTGCCAGCCCATCTCTGTTAGGAGGCTTTGCCACCTGGAGAACACAGACAGAAGCTGGTATTTTAATCCACCTGTACAGCACATTATGCAGCGGGGCCTAATTTCACAGGGGTTCTGTAAACATTATTCTACTACAAACTAATGTAAAAATGGACGTAATGTAAAAATCAGTCTTGATAGGACAGGTTTGGGGTTTTTTCCTTTTTTTCTTTTTTTTTTTTTGTTTGTTTGTTTTTGGTTTTGGTTTTGTTTTGTTTTTGGTTTTGTTTTGTTTTATTTTATAAAGCATTGATCAGCTGTTATAACTGTATGCACAGAAAATTTATAGACAACTTCAGGACAGTTTTTATGCTCCCAGGCGCCAAGAGGCAGAAAATGCTACACCTTTTCCTGGAGATTCCCTGTTCCAAGTCATTTAATGAGCTTCCTACTGGTAAGCACTCATCCTTCTCATGGCAGAAACTCTGAGGAAAACTCTGAGGAAACTTTATCAGAATTCATTTGCCAATGGAATCTCCGGAGGAAGGAAGAGCTTATTTCATAGTTTACAGTAGTCTTCCTTTGCAGAGACTGTCTGAGACCTCTTGTCTGCAGCAGATAAAGAAAGCCCCACAAAAAATAACAAAACACCAAAGCCTACATGAAATATGCTTGTAAAAACTCCAGCCTAAAAAAAGACTGCTTCTTTTTGTTGGCTGTATTCCCTTGTGCATCATTGACATGGGGCTCTTTTTGGTTTTTCCCAGGGAATTCTGCTATCCACTGATTATATTCTTATTTCCCTGTAATGTACTGGAAGATGAAGGTAAAATTCTCAGGAAAAAAAGAGAGCCCAGAAATTGGGCTCAAAACCCCAAAATAGAGGTTCAAACCTCATTATTAAAAGTCAAAGGCACTTAAAAACTTCAGGGGGACTGGGATTCTTATGAACAAAAGCTCATGTTGGATGCTAAAGTACATATATATTTCAGGAAAAATAGCTGTGATACAGTTACTTAGGTTGAACTGGAGATAAAAATGCTCAAGGTAAATAATCAAGCTAAAAATGCCATGCAGCCTGACCTTAGCTGCTTTCTGTGTTACTTATTTATTCTCTTCTCAAAGTTATTTCACATTCATGCTTTTTTACTCTTTTGCCAATTGATTTGGGAATGTAAGATCCTCATTTCTTGTGCTGTACAGAGCTGGGTGAAGTTGTTGCTCTCTTCTCATGCTACACGAGCACAGACATAGTTCCTTAAAATTAATACAATTCCTCTCTGCCAGAAAAATAGGAGACTCTAAAGACAAATGTTTAGAAATGCTGAGCACTTCTTATTCCTATACACTCCAGACTTCCATTTGCACAAGTGAAAGCCCAGCTTTTTATAGGGAACACTCCAGACCACCTCTTTTCTCTTGCAAACAGAGGTGCATTGACAATTATGCAGCCACAACTAATTTTCCAGTTGGAAGGTTCACTTAAGAGGCCACTATGAGACATAAAGGTTAAGAAAGGGCTATATAAACATATTAAGAATAAAAACAACAAAATCCGGCCAGGTCTGCCATTTAAAGGACAGCAAGTGACAGAGGACATGTCAAATTTGTTTCTAGATAAAGGAAAGTTAATATTCACTGGAACAGTGTCATGCATTGGGAAAAGAGAACAGGTCAGATTATGGAGTGAAGACTGTTTAGGTGGGCTACAACCAATCAAGCTACAGTTAAAAGATCCAAACCCTCAGTAATTAACTTTAATATGAGAAAAAAGGTGTAAAAAGGTGGACAAAAAGCAAATATTGCCTCTCTGTATCTCAGAAAAGAAGTTCAAGGTAACTAGAAGCCGGGCCTTCCACGTGAGCACCTAGAAAAGTCGCTAGGACATTGAAAAATATTAAAGAAAACCATTGAAAAATCAGCAGAAGGCTGCTAGCTTGTCAAGAACAGCTGACATTGATATGATTGATCTGTTCCAGGCAGATCAACCTGGCTTGTGCCTCAAGGCTCTGTCAGTAATAAAGAAACAATAGTGCACTATGCTTTGCTATAATTCAGATTTTTGATATTGTCCCATGAGACATTCTAATGAGGAAACAGGTGAAACAATGCTTAGCTGAAATCACCATGAAATGAGCACACAAGGGATGGAATCACTACTCAAAGGGTAGTTTTTCAAAGAACACTGTCTGTCCAAGAGAACTGTTTTATTCCCACCCCATTGTAAGAAAGGGTGCTTGAGGAAAGAAATCTTTACAATCTTCTAAAACCCAAAAGGTGTTTTAGAGAACTTAGGAGGCACGTGATCAACAATGTTTCACATCCACTTCGTGCACAACAAGTAGTGATGGATTGATTTGTAGTGACAAAGTTTTAATTGAAAATTTTCCAAAGAGGCCATGAATTGCTGAAACAGGGGTTTTGTAGAGTCTGCCTTTCTGTTGGAAATTTGTAAGTTTTGGTTTGAGGAACATTTTTTTCAGTCTCTCTATCAGAATCTCAAGAAAATTTAATGCAGTGGAAAATTATTTTACTTTATCTGAAATTTTGTTGAACTTGAAGAAATCACAAATCCAAGACAAATACAGAATGTGGTGGGATCCCAGTAAACAGAGTATATAGATTTACATTTGTACATATAGAAAAAGAAAGAGATTAATTTCCCATGTCTTTTTTAAAGATTGGTTATCTACAAGATTGCATCTGCATTTACATATCAACAGACCAAAATAGAGCTTTAAGTGCCACCGGAGTGATCCAGTTCCATCTCTCTCCTAGAAGATATTTTTGTCATTCCTAAATTAAAACACTTGATAAGTATTTATTTCAATACATAAGTGCTTTGTATAATGGACATTTATCCCATGGCAAGGAGTCATAGAACCACTTGAAACTCTGAAATAGTGGAAAAACCTCCAGCTTCACCCACAGTAATACTAGGAGAGGAAAAGTAAGATATTTAGCCAGCCTTGAGGGGGGAAAAGGAGTTCTAGTGCCAGTAGTGAAGGTGTTTCCTGTTTGGAGAGGAGCTTGCAACACTTAATTCTTTAGAAATTAAGAGACAAAGGGTTTAAGGCACAAATTTTCCCTGAGGTCCAGATGGGAAGAAAAGATAATTTCTGAAAATATACTCATCCCTCAGCCTCTGTGTCTGATTAAGTGTGAATAAGGTAGGCAATGCAACTGCTACAAATACGCTGGAATTTCTCAAGGCTGCCTAAGGCAGTCTCCACTCTGTCTGGACTGGAACCTCAGGAGTCAGAAAATCTTATCTCCACTTCTCATTTCGGGAATTCTGATGTGACTCATAGTGCTCAATTTCCTCCAAACAGGCAAAAATATACATTGAAGAATCTAACCTAAAGCTGGGGGGGTCACTTGCACTGGCCAGGTGTGATTCAGAGCATTGAAACATGAAACAGCCAAGGAGCAGAGGAAACAACAACTCACACCTCGAGTTAAGATCAAAGCAGGACTGGCCTTAACATCACACACGGGCTGCCTGCAGTTGCAGGTGGAACTGATCCCATGCAGAACTTGATTATTTCTAATTCCACTGTTGGAAATCGTGGCAGAGAAGCTCTTGGAGCCTTGTCACCCTTCATGTCCGCATAGAAGGAATAAGTACATAATGCATGCATTGACTGTTCATTTACTGTCCAGCTCTGTTCCATGGCCCCATGGTCCCAGCAGGGGAGATGTCCCAGAAGTGACACTGACAGGGGATGCTGGCTCTGAGGAACAGAACAGTTACAGTTTTTGGCAAGTGAGAGGAGTGAGAGCACGTTTCGGGATTAGGAGATTAAGTAGGTGGTTGAGACTGTAAAAGTGATCATCATGAGATACAGATTTTGTTCTGCAGATTCTTTGCTGTGGGGTTTTTTGGTGGTCCCCACAGGGCTGGGAACCTACCACCGGGGCCCTTTGGAGGTGGTTCCCTCGTGAGTTCTTGGCAAGGATGAAAAATGTGCAGGACTCCCTGTTTCTTGGTCTTCAGGCTGTTTATTTTTCTCTTAAGTTTAGTACGCTGTCTACACACCAGACTTAGCGTATGAGAAACAAGGCTTGCGTGAGGCAGTTTTGCAGCGCAGGATTTTACAAGGCAAAATGGAGCAAAATGGCTGGCAAACACCCAAAACCAAGGACTTTTAAAGCTAATCAGTCCAATTACTTTCCAACACGTATCTTGTTTTTACTTTTTTACCAATAATTTCTACTAATCTATTCACGTAGCACCTATGCCACTGCTTTCTCTAACCAATGACTTTGTGCCACCAGTACTACAGAAAATGGAGAGGAAGAAGAACAAGAAGGAGATGAGACAACACCCAAAATCCTCTATCTTGTCTCCTATTCACTCTCATTAAAATCCTAAAACTCTAGATTTTTCACCTTGTGACAAACTATTACTACTACTGCTGCTGCTGCTACTTAGTTCACACCTGTATGCTCTAACTCCCAAAGCCTTGGCAATTTTTTCCCTGGGACAGAGGTTAAAAGCAGTGTTCTGCTGAGGATCAGGGCTTTCTAAAACAAGCATAGAAACATTCTCTGTACCCTGGATTCCAACATTTGCATAGCTTCTGCCTAGCTCTGTTCCATTAAAATACTGTGCTGACTTACCAGAGAGCATGTGAGCTTTTTAGCAGCACTGGAGTGCTGACATGACCCACCAGTCTTCATTTGCTGTATCAGGAGGAAGAGGCTACAAAAAGGGAGAAAATGCAGCAGCTTCACTTCCTTACTAATGTATTTCACCATGAGTTTATGAATTCCAAGCTTCAGGTCTTTTCTCTTCGGTGCTCAAGTTCAGCTTCAGGTACATCATTTTTATACATCAATGGACACAGTATTTAACATGTTTGAGTCCTTAACTACAGCAGTATTCAAGAGCAATCATTGAATCATTAAACACAGCATTCATATATTCATTATATATTCATTATAACATTATATATTATGTTATATATATATATAATATATATAACATTATTCATTATTCATTCATATATTCATTATAACAAATACAACAATCATCAAAGATCCATCACCAAAACTACTGGAATTCTGTGGAATGAGAACTTGCTACTGGGTATCTGAAATCTTCAAGGCAGAAGACCAAAGCACAAGGAACAACAAGGCACAGCATTGAGAAGTAAAACCTGACCCAAGAACAATCATCAAAGTGTATCATTCATACAACTCATGACTTTTCTCAGACAATAGACCATGAGAGAACAGAAGTTCTTGAATTAAGGACTTTTTCAGGAGCTTTTTTTGCCACAACCATACCATCTATACATTATTCAGAGAAATACATTTATTTCCATCAGCTGGATGAGTAATTACTTTTTAGAACAGGCGTTTTAAACACAAAATCCTTAGTGAAGTCTACTTTAATTGCCACATATAATTGTTGTTTCAAGAACAAAGAACTCATCACGAACATTAAAAGCAATGGTATTAAATTACTTCATTTTATTGCTTCCCAAGCAAGAAAACCCCAACAAACTGCTGCCACAAGGCCTTTTAAAGTTCCAGTTAACTGCTACCAAGAAAATTAGGATGTCCCTTATTTCCAGGGCTTGAAAACAATACTTTAACTTTTCCAGCAAATATTTTGCACTTCCAACACTTTTAGATTACTTGACTCATCAGGAAGGATGATCTGTCACCTATCCTGAAATTGTTGCACTTTTATGTTTCAGCCTAAGAAGAGATCCACTAAGTGAGTTTTCTCAAGTGCTAAGGAGGGTGAATTTGGCAGTGTTAGGTTTCTATTTGGATTATGATCTTACAGAATCCAAATAGAAACCAGATTCTGATTTTACAGGCTTTTCCAAACGAATTATTGATTCTGTGATTCTGTATTTATCCTTCCTGGTGCATACTAGCTGTGGTTTTTTTCCTCTCATTTATCAATAGGCATTTACCCATCATTTGTAGTCACATGATTGCCATCAGTACCAGAGTCTGGTTGTTTGGCCCACAGAAGTAATATCACTTTCATAACAGGTATTTTATCAGCAGAAGAGAAGGAATTGCCATTTACCAGCTATACAATAATACTGGGCCTGCATACAACATTCTTACTTCAGGCAGTTAAGAGTTCAGTTAATCTAAATCCCCACAATGGGGGTACATAAATACAGTGGGGAAGCTGCCCTAGTGTCAAAATAAAATGAAAGATCCAGATTTATGCCCACCTGAAGATAAGTAAATTAGGAGTGCAGTTGATCTACACCCTCTAGAGCCAAAGACAGACAAAGGTTTATCTAAAAGTTAAGTCCAAGCACACAACTTCAATTTATATCCAGAATTATGCTAGTAAGACTTCATACCATTACACCCCCCATCCATCATCTTCAGTCTGATTCTTTCTTAGGAGCTGCAATCCCAATACCACGACAAAGGAAGGGCACGGTTTCCCTGCTGAGTGCCTCCAGCCCTAAATCTACCAATCAAAACCCCCTCATAGCTCTACTCCATGAATGCAAATATGTGAGCTTATCTTGAAGAAAAGCAGCTGAAAGGCCCGTCCTGATATTCAGGATGTCACATACCTCACATAAATGAACTCTGATCAATTAAACAGCTCATTCACACTCTTTGTCTCTGCAGACCACAAAGGAACAGCTGGGCCTCGGGAATCATCAACTGCACACTGCTTCCATCATGCCCCCAACATATGGTGCAAGGCACGGACACCAAGAGCAGGGAAGGACAACCAAAGGACAGCAGAGCCCTGGAAACAAACCTAGAGAGCTGTTTCATTGAGCAAGGGGATTCTGGGCATGTCCCATGTTCTCTCACTTCAAACATTAACAATCCTGTGACAGGCAGGTGATATTTATGGTCATTCAGACGGAGAGCCAGGAGAACGACACCTCCTGGTAGGAAAGTCCAGGCTTTTCAAGGAATAGATACATGCCATGAGGTCCCTTCTACATAAACACCCCTCCAGAAGCCTATTAGAAATTTGTGTTTAAGCCTGGGGAAGAGGAAGCAGCTAGGAAGGCTCAGAAAAGTAAAGGGGCTCAGAAGTTTTCTGTATATAGACAGATACAGCTGGTACAAAACCCCCAAATGGATAAAAAAAACCTTTTGTGAGTAAACGTAGACCAGAAATTAGAGGGGGTTTTTAGCCAGCAGAGCAATGGAGTTATAAAACTGCCTTCTATGAGGAGCAGAACAAAACTTGGTTTTCCCCAGATCTTGTTCAGTTTCTGAAAGGGATCATTATTTATGAAAGCAAGATATGAGGGGTCCAGAAGAGGCCCTTCACACTCCAGCATGCTGGAGGTTGGCCTGGATTCCTAAACTTCAGCACACAAACCAAGCCTCTGGCTCCTGAACTAGAAACACACAGATGCCAAAGACTTTAATCCCAAGAGAGATAATGTTATTATCCTGCATTTGTTCTGGCCTCTTTGCTAATCTGAGGAGCTGCTAATCAACAGCTGTAGAAGAAGAATCTTTATTAAATCCTATTAAATTGAATGGGCCAAGCAGCAAAGAAGACCGGTGATCTTTGATGTCCATGGCAGAATTTACAACAGTGCATTTCCTTTGCACAAGTGTATTATGCATTTTTCTGATCAGTCCCAGGGTTACTCCCACTCTGGAATAAAAAATAAATGTGCAAGTACAGCTAAAACATTAGAATTCATTTTATTTTCTCTGTTGTGTGAGGGTTACATGTGATGGAAAGCACCTACTTCAAAAGCCTTTCCTTAATATTTTCCTGTAATACAATCATGGGCTAAATGTGCCCTTACACCTTGTGCTTTCTGTCAGAGAGCTCAATAAAGGGAGAAATTTATACACCTGGAGTTCAAAGTGATTGCTTCCCTTTTCCTGACTCTAGTGGCCTGGATTGATCCAATGGCTTGAGAGAATCTCATGTTGAGCTTCACTGCAGCACAGTGTATAGTTAACAGCTTTGCAAAATAATAATATTATTTTTCTAGTCACTTGCCATTTAGAGTTTAAATTGCTAAATAAATGAAGATATTTTGACATTAGGATACTCCTAGCTCACAGGATCTGATGATAGGAAGGACACAAACAGAACAATTTCTGTCGTTTGGGTGCAGTCCAAATCCTGCAAACTGCAATGGAAAACAAGACCCAAACAATGGTTTTCAGGACTCTGCTGCAAAGAGACAAGATGTCACTTCACCAAATAAATAAAAAAACCCTTAATTTTTTCAGAAAACAGTGCCAAGCTCCCTGCCCCAGTTAGCCATGAGGAAGCCCATGACAAAAGGAAAGTCCCTCGTGCAGTTTTGTTGGAGACAGGCTGTGTCTGGTTGAAGACCCCTGTCACCCCATGCCATCCTCTCTGTACCCCAGAGCCCCACAAAGTGACGCACCCACAATTCCCACCAGCAGTGGGGAATTTTTGTCTGCAGCCTAAAAGGCAACAGGAAGCTCCTACACCTGGCCATGGCATAGGAAACTACTCTTGGATAAGATGGGTGCTTGGGAAGGGAAAAGCATTAAAGAGAACAGGACAAAGCTCTGCTGCGACTATTACTAAATCACAAAGTTGTCTGCTCAGACTCATGTCAGGTGAAGCCTGATGCCTGTCCTCCTTGTTGAGAGAAAATTCCTTTCAAGCTTAGCTTCTAAGGTATGCCACAAGTATTTCCTTTGCCATCCTTACCACTATTGTTTGTTGCTAGTTCCTTCCGTGCATCATAACTGAAATGGGGCAGTAAAGGTTTTCACAGCCACCTAACAGACTTCTGTGCTTGAGGAAATGAAGGAAACCATCCCAGTGAAAAAGAAAAAACAGGGTTCGTGCAAACAACTTCCATAATGCTTTGTCAGTACAGGATAAATCAGAACACGAGATATTAGGGTAGATTGGTAAACAAAGTAACCAAGGAATAAGCTAAATGCACAACACCAACCACAGCCAAATCAGACCTTCCTAGATCACTGGAAACAAACTTAAAGCACTAATCCTACAGCCCTTTAGTGCTAGATAAAGCAAGCTTAAGCAACCACCTCAACTCCACAAGACTCTCTAAGCTTCATTAGCCAAACTAGGCACAGATTTTATCACTTTCTCTGCCTGCCTTGAAAATCCCAAACAGCTGAGGCAAGAGGCTTGGTTTCTACTTAAAGCCCTTCACACCTCTTCACCCCTTAAAGTTTCCTTAGTAAGAATTCAGCTCCCTAAGGCTCTGGTCTTTTTCCTCCCAGGTTTCCTGTTGCTCTGTGCACAGACAAGGTAACTAACAATAGTCTCTGAAATAACAAAATGCTTGATTTTTAAAATTAATATTTGTTGCAGTTAATAAAGTAGCACAGGAAGCAGCTTTAGTTGTAAGGTAACAAATCTCAAAATACTCTAACCACCAATTTACATTTACCATTGTAGTATCTCTGAATGCTATATTTAGATGATATGTACTCTTCCTCTGTTTTACTGATGTTTTTCGTTATGTTTTAATTTATATAGCATTTTGTTTGTATATTCAGAGGAAGTGTTCAAGTACTAGTTTTAGATTTTAAAACTATTATTGATGGAGAAATTAATTTCAACAACTTAATATTTGTATGTATGAAAAGAATAAAGTAGTTCAGTTAGAAGCAATCTACAGTGTAACTTAAAATGTAGCTATGTTGGAGTACGAGATGTTTTGAAAATTTAAAAAAATTTCTACTCTTTAAAATATGAAATTTCCCAGATTTTGGAGTAAGCACTTCATATGGACTATGCTCTTACTTCAGCACTGTATGAAAGCAACTATTTTTCCTTTGGTAAATATTATAGGTTTAGTCTTCAGTGAAGTGGTAACAAAAGGGGATGGCTTTAAACTGAAAGAAAATAGGTATAGATTGGATATGGGAAAGAAGTTCTTCACTGTGAGGTGGTGAGACTCTGGCACCAGTTGCCCAGAGAAGCTCTGGGTGCCCCATCTCTGGAAGTGTTCAAGGCTAGGTTGAATGGGGCTTGGAGCAACATGGGATGGTGGAAGGTGTCCCTGTCCATAGCAGGAGTTAGGAATAAGGGATTTTTAAAGTTCCTTTTAACTTAAACCATGCAGTGATTCTATGAAGTTATTCATTCTACACATCTGTGACTGTATGACCAATTTGTGTGGGACTTGCCTAAATCATCAGGTGCACCTATAAAATAAAGCAACCACGAGTTAGATTTGTATTTCTTATTCAGCTTCAGCAAAATTTAACCTATGGAATATTGGCTACTAGAGCCACCAGCCTCCTTGTGACCCTCTACTCTGGCATAAACACCTCGCTTTGCCTTGGCCCTGCAGGTGCCATCTACAAAGTCCCAGCTTGAGGACAAGCAGAGAAGGATCCACGGTTGCAAAGGAAGGGATGCAGGACCGGATCTCTCTGAAGGGCACTTTAGTGTTAGAGGCAGTGGTCAGCTGCTGCTCTTGTAGTCTACGCAAAATATTTTGTTTCTCTGCTTTTGGTGCCTTGATGCTCACAGAGGAGCATCAGGTAAAAGCAGGGTTTTATTGCTGTGACGGCTTCTGCCAGGTAGAGACCCTGAGGCTCAGGTGACCTCAGTCCCAGGTCTGAAGTTAAAATATTAATTACATTGGTTTAATGCTTCTCTTGACTTGGGGATTTGTTGTCAGGCTCTATAACAGAACCACCCTGGTGTTTGATTGAAACCGGAGAAACGGTCGTTTACTTCTTTTTAAGCACATCCTGTGCTGCTACTTTTAAGGCTGTATGCGGTTACCAAGGCAAGAGCAATCCGTAGAAGCGCTGCTTTGCAACTTGACCTAACGACAAAACTTTACACGTTTTTATAGGCGGGCACCTCGAAGGAGCCGCTGCTCCCCGCCCGTCCCCTCACGGTGAGCTGCCGCCCACAGCCCGTCCCGCCTCACGGCCGCCATGGCGCCCGCCCCGCCCCCGCCGCTTTCCCGCCCCCCGGCGGCAGCGCCATGGCGGCTGTCAGGGACGTGGAGATCGACCCTGAGGGCACCTTCAAGTACATCCTGGTGCGCCTGCAGCGCCCGGGCGGCGGCGAGCAGCGGGACATCGTCCGCGGCACCAAGGCGGCCGAGTTCCACAGTGCGTGACAGCCCGCGGGGCGCGGGGGCGAGCGGGCAGCGGCCGCAGCGGGGCCTCCCCCGACACAGGGTCTGAGGCGGAGCGGGAGCCCCGGCCTGAGTAGCTCAAAAGTCTCCTTTTCCCCACTTTCCCCCGTGGGATATGAAAACTGGGGCAATATATCTGCCAGGTGCCGATATAAACATCGAACCCAATTGAAAGGAATGACAGGAATGAGGAGGTGTCTTTACAAACAAACAGTGGGGCTTATCTACTGACGGTAGATGAGGCCAGATACTGACAGGTGAAAGAAGCAACGGTTGGGGGAACCATAAGTTCCATAGGAATTCCACTAATTGACACAGACTGTTTCTCACTCAAGACTGTTCTTTTTCTGTAAATCCAGGGATTTAGCACAGAGACACAAGGGAAAAGAAAAAAATGTGGAGGAGTGCACATTAGAAAAGGGGGTCTGTTAGTCTGTGCCTTTCAAGTGCCTCAGCCCATGGGGAAAGAGAGAAATGCAGCCGGGAAATTAGGATAAAAAGGAGGATGTATCTTCTAACAGTTTGAGAGACCCCACGGGAAATGCCCATGACCTCTCTCTTCATTCGAATAAAGTTATAGGACTCCTCTGTTTCCTTTTTGGACATAAACCTCTGGTGTTTGTGGATTAATTTTCCTGACACAATCAGCCTCATTTTGGAGAGCGATATATGCTAAGTAAGTAAAAAACTTAAGGGCTTTTAACTGCAGCTTTTCTGTGCCCCTGAAGAGAAACTGCCCTGTCTTGCAGGTGAAATAAGAAGGTAGCTAAAAATGAGTTCTAGACTATGTAACCCCTAATTCCCGTTCTAATGTCTCTCACCATTCTTCTTGTGCAGATCATATATTTGAAAAAGTAAATCCGGAGATGGAAAAGCTGGGATATGAGTGCAAATGCCTTGGAGGAGGGAAAATTGAACACAGTAGCAAGGACAAGAAAATCAGGGTATTTGGGCTCTCAACAGTAAGTGCATCTCTCATTTTCCTTCAAATGCTTCTGTCTCTGATGCTCTGGGATTTTTGGTTAATAGCATGGTGGCTTTTGGCAATTTACATCACATTTTAAACATTAACTGGAAAACTTGCCTGGCTTACTTGTCAGATAGATTAGAAAAACAATAGTTTTAGGGCAGGAGACCTGTATTATTAATCTAGCTGCCAAATTAAGTGTTAGAGGCAGCGGTCAACTCTTGCAGTCTGAGAAATATACTTTATTCTCTGCTTTTGGTGCCTTGATGCTCACAGAGGAGCACCAGGTAAAAGAGTTTTATTGCCATGAGGGCTTCTGTCAGGTAGAGCCCCTGAGGCTCAGATGACCTCAGTCCCAGGTCTGAAGTTAAAATATTAATTGTGTAGGTTTAATGCTTCTTTTGACTTGAAGGTTTGTTGTCAGACTCTTAAAACAGAGCTACCTTGGTGTTTTTTGGAAACCAAACAGTCATTTACTTCTTTTGAAGCTGTGCTGCTGTTTTTAAGGCTGGATGGGGTCTTCAAAGTGGTTGCCAAGGCAAGAGTGAGCCGTGGATCTGTTGCTTTCCAACTGACATAACTATATTATCTGTTATTTTTTGAAAAGTTTGCATTTCATAATGCATCAACTTTAACCTTTTCAGTTTTAATGCTTGTTTATTTAAGCTCCTCTTTGGGGCCGTCACTGATGAGTAAGAGTATGTTTTGTTTGATAATACAACCTTGGGTTATTTTTTTCAGTCTTCTAAGGCAACTTTCATGTGAAGTATTATGGGGAAAAAAATAACCTGTAAATCAGGTAGATTTCTATCAATATACTGCACTGTTGTTACGTGTAGTTCTGAAATAAGAAATCAAGATAACTCTGATCACATAAGACAATAATGGAAAGGCCACTTGGACCACAACTGCCTTAAATTGCAGTGGAAGAGTAACCCTGTGACCAGTGATTTTTAAATGAGGGTTAAAAATCACATGGGTCATCTGACCTTACCTTGGAGTTGCAATGGCTGAAGAGCACAAATACTTAAAATTGTGCTGTTATCAGCTAAAGCAAGATGGCAGATAAATAAAACGTGAAGACTGTGGTTTCTTTAGTGGCCAGAATAGTGCTCAGATGCTCACACTTGTTTGCTTATTCCCTTTCCCTTCAGCTGAGCCAAATCAGCTGTTTCTATGCTCATACATTAAAGTGGGTCAATGCAGTCTCTGTGGTTTAAAGGAACATTCCATAAATACAGTGGCTGATGGGTTGGGAACATTTTAAAATAAGCTTTCTGCTGGAGAAATTGTGTGGAAAATGCATTTTTCTATTTGACTCCATCTCTTTTTTTTCTTTTTCCTAGAACTTGCATTTGGGGAGTGGGGTTGGGGGGGGAAATTGGAGAGGATAATAGAAAAATAAAACATGATACTCCAAGAGTA
Source organism: Leptocoma aspasia (assembly GCA_013399835.1). Classification (NCBI taxonomy): domain Eukaryota; kingdom Metazoa; phylum Chordata; class Aves; order Passeriformes; family Nectariniidae; genus Leptocoma; species Leptocoma aspasia. The sequence continues at coordinate 114,756 of VXAX01005170.1, forward strand.
ACTTTTTTAGAACTTTTGATTTGCATGTGAACAACTTGTGTTGATAAGAACTGAATGGTTCTGAAGACTTAATGTCCATGTCCAATTTGTTCTGTCTTGCAGGGCTATGGAAAAGCAGATCACTCAGTCACTGTAGAGATACTGAAGAAAGAGTATACAGATTATGAAATTACATGGTCAGATGACAAGAAATAAACTTGTGAACACAATGAGCAGTTCCAACCTGGTAACTGTGAGCTGTACTTTGATAAATAAAATTGAATGTGTGTTCTATCTGTGTAACCATAAATCTGGAGTAACTGGACTCTGCCATAGTTTATAATATGGTTGGTAATCCTCAGATATATCTTATTTTTTAGAACATTCCTTTGTGCAGAATCTGAAATTCTAACTCTTTTTCCTTTCCCTTTGATGTGCCCTTTAGTTAAGCACTCACACACCATCTTACCTCTGTTTTCACCCAGTCCCATTTCCCTGATCTATTGTAGGATACCTAAGTATTTATCAGCTTCAAACACCACTGAACTAAACCTGTTCACTGGTCTTTTGACCACAGTGTTTTCAATTTATTTTTCTATTACTTTTTAGGCTTTTCATCTTTCTTACCCACATTTTTAAAAAATTGGTGTGGAGGGTGGGGTTGACTGTTACAGTTCTTCACCAATGAGCCAAATCTGTGATTTTAAAATCTAGTATTCTGCAGAAGTAGCAATCAAAATAGTTGCTTTTCCTGTAAGAACCTTCCCTATAGCAGACTGTTGGCAATGTAAAATTCTGCCAATGCTTCTTTCATTGTGATTCCCCTGGGCTGCTTTGATTTGTGTGAATTTAATAATTTTTTTCTTGTTTTTATCCGAGCTGTAATTATGTTATAGTAAACTACCTCCTCAGTACACCTAGGCAGTGTCTGAATTAGCTAACATCACCTTCCTGTTGTGGCAGGATGTTACCTTTTGTTTGTTGTGAAATTACTTCCTACAATTTTAACTTCTTTTGTTTCATGATAGTTTTCATTTAATTCATTTGTGGATTTATTGACTTGCTGTCTTGAAGGCTTGCTGACTTCCAGAGGTATTTGTATATAAATTCTAGTTCTTCCCTTTGCTGTGGTTCCTACTGCACTTACCCAGCAGTATCTGGTGGTATAAGGAAGCCTTTTCTTTTCAGCATGCAAGTGACTCTTACAGTACAAACCACAGACTGGCCTAAAGTCTCTCAGATGAAAATCTGAGAGACTTTAGGCCAGTTTCTATCACCAGAAATCCTGCTGTTACTCCCTTCTTACCCCTGTGATCCATCTTAAGTCACCTTTCTGTGGCTTTGTTTTGGTTGGGTGGAGAGGAATTTTCTGTTCTTATCCTCAAACCTTTCAGTCCAGCCCTCATCAGAAGAGTTCCAGGGGTCTCCATCCCAGTGATGATGTCCTTGGAGCAGAATCTCCCGAACCTGCTGCTACAGGTCCCTTGGTTGGCACCAGATTGCCCCCACTTTTCAGCCTGGATTTTCCCCTCCAGCTCCCTCGTCTGCCTTTGCATCTGCTCTGTGTACTTCTCTTTGAGTTCTTGTGCAATTGTTGTCTGGCTGCACTTCAAATACCGTGGTAATGATGGCAGGATTGACTTCACTTAATAAGATTTTGATTTCAGAGCATGCCATAATGCCTGTGTGCCTAATAACCAAGAACAGCACACAAGTCAGTAACCTGCAAATCTGGCACTTCCCAGTTCCATCATCATGGGCTTTTTTCCCCCTAAGCTTTAGTAAAAAAAAAACAACTGTAGTTGCCAGTATACAAACCTGAGTTTTAAATAGCCTCATTTCCCAAAACTGGCAAATAGTCTCCAAATGGAAGTCATCAGTTAGGGATAACTGTGTTAAAACAAACAAGCCCTTCAATTTAGTTTCCTGCGGCATTTAATGAGTGATTTTAATCTTTGTCTCCACAATACTTACAGGAAAGGCATAATTTACACTGGACTTACTATTGTAATGATGTGTTCAAAATGTGGAGAGAAAAACAGATGATTTGGAGTGAGCTGATCAAAATTGAGTTACCAGCTGATCTCCACCTTTTATTTCTTCATAGAAGAAAGATTTTAATGTGTCATCAAAAAATACTTTGAGGGATCTCCCAGTTCAGTTATTTTTTTTTAGTGCAGTGTCATTTGGGGCAATTTAATTTCCCTGGTCATTAAGTAATACGTACAAGTGTTACAAAGGAGTGAAAAGTTTATTTTCTTCTATTCCAGTTTGTGGAGAGGAGCAGGACCCTGGTCACTAGGGTGGTGAGGATTTCTCAGGCAGAGCAATGTAGATGAGGGAAATTAGTATTACTTGAAGTTGAAACATCAACAACAAAACTAAGTGTTGAATTCTGTTTCCTCTCAGCATGTACCTGCTGAGTTCTAAGAACAGAACTCATCTAGAATATGGAAATCACAATGCTAATTGTGCTAATTTCACCTGAGGAAAAAAATATCCTTCATTTTCCAATCAGATTCTGAAATGGGAAGCTAATTATACTGTGTGGGGTTATTTGTTTTGCAGGTGTGCAATCGTGATAAGATTGTGGGTCTGCCATTATTCCCTTGAAGTCCTAAAAGTTCTGATTCTGTATTTGCACAGAACCAGCTATGTCTGAGCCAACTACTGAGTGAAGGCACAGTAATTAAACCAAAGATGCTGAGTTTGATAGTGGAATATTATCAAGAGGAGATGCTATAGTAGAAAATTAAGTACCTTCTTCATTTATTCATCCAAAATTACATGAAATTCTTGTTCCTAACCATATTCTTTGTTACAGTGTTTAACATTTCTTATTACTTCAGATAAGGTTCTCTGGAACTGCACTAGACTAGCAGGTGTAGAACAACCTATTCAGTGCAAGCCATGATTTATCTCAGGACTGAGTTTGAAAAATGACCAATGGTAATCCATTTGTTTCCAGCTTCTCTGTTTTGACAGAAAAAAAAGAGCTGTTAACAGTACCTTCTTGATTTGCCAAAGCTAAAACTTTTTTTATTCCTCAATCTGTAGTCAGCAGTTATCACCATTAAGTTTCAGAGTTGATGCAGAAAAATTCCAAAGCACCGTGGCACTCATGGCAAAACTGACTTTTTTCCTCCCTCTTCTATCCTATGAGTGACTAAATTCAGTAGTTTCCAAAGCATCCCTTTAAAATAGTCTGAAACAGTAGTGAAGGCTCTTCTGTAAGTACAGGAAATCCTTTACAACTCCATCTTAATAGCAGCAGGTTCAAAATAGGAACCTTGGGATTGACTTCTGGCATCTTTGTGATGGAAACCTGATGGCATAATTAAAGTGATTTAGATCACTGCTGTACTAAGTTGCTTTCCATCCCCTCAGACTATAGTTCCTTCTGCTCTACACTGAATATCTCTGCATCCAGTTTACAGCAGTGGTCACTGTCTCCAAGTTTATATCTCTGCAAGGGCACCTGATAAAGCAGTGCATGATGAGAACAGCTGTCTAATAGCTTTCTGTCTGGTTTTACAAGGCAAAACATGCAATGGATTTCCTTTTTTTGTTTGGATTGCCGGTGACAGTGAGTGCTCAAGACTAGGTTTTGTAGTTCTTTGGGGGTTTGTCTGCAGTTTTGGTAAGGTGATTTCTTCAGCAACATCACTATCTTCAGCCTAGAAAAGTGACTTGTATTGCAGGCTTTTCTGAGTGCTTTCTGTCCTGCCAAACTGCTGTGAAAAGATTGAAGAGGTGTGGATGTTCAGAAGTACCCCCAGCAAGTGTTGAAAATGGGGCAATTCATTTCTGGAAAAATCCAGTTAAAACAGTACAGCAATCTATTAAACTCATGTAATAGCACAGTTTATCTCCTTTTCCAATTGTCTCCTAAAGCTCAGTTCTATCATCCTCCAGTATTTCATTTGCAAGCTTGTTGGTTGGTAGAAGATTATCTTGTGTAGAATATTCTTTCAAGTCAGCTTCTAAACCAGCATGACTTTTTCTAATTCCTTGCTGAAATTTGCTTAGTCTGTGACAGAATCTGAATGTGAAAATTTACAGACCACGCACGTTAATGTTGTTACACTCTTTAAAGGGTTTGAAATGTGTGCATTACACATGGAAATACGACATGGATTTCTGGGATCCCCGGCAGGGTAGAACTCGAGTGATAAATACAATCACATCGCCCTCTGCTGACAGAGCTCAGAGGCGTGTGCTCCCTGCCTGGATCTGGCTGCAGTTAGGCCGCCCAGCCCTTGGGAAAAGCCTCTTCCACTAATTTTGGATGCTAAATTTATCTCATTCAGCCACAATATGTCATGTATGTCATTCCCATGTCATGTATGTCATTCCTGTAATGTACAGTTCTGGTGCCGACAGAGAATGTGAAAGCCTGGCTGGAGGCAATGACTTGCTTAATCTTTGTATATAAATTAATTATCATAAACAGATGCTGCTTTAAGCAGAAGTCTATGCAAAGTCAGTATCAGAAAAGTCCCTCACTTCTATTCACACACCAGAATTTGTCAAACATTTCAACCCATAACCACCATCCTTAATTTGTTAAGCCAGAATAACAGAGGAAAAAGCAAAGACATGAGGATTAAAACATTTTTGAGTTATTTTTGGAAGATTAGTAGTTTAATTTTAACAGGAATGTTTAAATGTAATTTCCATAATGCATCGCTGCAGACCCTGATCAATTGTTTTAACCATACTGGTTCTAAACACATTTTTGTCTTTAATGAATTTCTCAAAGAGATAGGTACCACCACCAACTCCAAAATAATGCACTTTGCTTGCCAAATACACATGGCCATTTCTATCCAGGAGCTGAGCCAGTGTATCGTGCAAAGCACTGTAGTAGTCAGGATTATAGATGGTCTCAGAGGTGAGAATTACATCGTACTTTGAACAGGGTTTGTTGCTGTTTAACAGGAGCTGGCTGACTTGAGACCACTCTCCAGAAAAAAATCTGCACCTGTTGAGCACATCAGGTGAGCCCTCTGCTTTCCTGGGCCTCTTTGAAGGAGGCTTGCTGGCTTTTCTGTCCTTCCCACTGCCCATCCTCCTGCCTTCACGGATACAGTTGGCCACCACGTTAGGCAAGGTTATTTCATCAATCACTGTGCTGTTGTAGTCCTGAAAATGGACACTGGCAGCTTCACCCTGTAAAGCAACAATTCCCAGCAATCCAGCCCCGCAGCCAAGATCCAGTACAGTCTTGTTGGTGAATTCTATTTCAGCCTCAGAAAAGTAGTCCATGAGATCAAAGGTGCATTCCCAGATTTTCAGCCCTCCTTCGTAGACTCCTGGGATGAGATCAGAGTGAGCAGAAACACTTTTGGACACGATGCCTTCGCTGTCAGCGTCACCTGAACACGTCATTTCCACTACAGACAGCTTTACATGCAACAGGTCCAATACTGTTTCCGTGACTTTATTTTCCAGGACTTTGTTAAGATCTTGGGGAATGCTGTGCTCCTTGGCAGCTTTCACACAGAGTTTTTTCTTCGAGGCTGCCTCATCCCAGTGCTTAGCAGCAGCCAGCTTTGGGCTGGGCTTGGCTGCAAGATCAGCAGTTTCCCTGCTCTTTTCGCTGGATTCCTGCTTGTGTTCTGGAGAGCACAGCAGTAAGAAGTGAGCATCTGCCTCACTGTTCTCATTTTCATCAACAGCAAAATTAAACTGAAAATCCATTTTCAGGAATAACGGTTTTTTAAAAGCTTAATTTATTACAGGCAGCTATTACGTAGGTATTGTTGCAGGACAGAGTATTTTGCTGGTGCAGTATCAGATGTCTTGCCAAGAGCCAGGTGAATTGCTGCTGGAAATAAGAGTAAACAGTTTTATGTAGCATTAATATCAGCACAAACCGTCTAATTGTAGCATCCTGATTTTCATTACCAGGCTCCCCCGGCAAGTCGTGGGGTCTCCCTCTCTGGAAACATTCCAAATCTACCTTGTCGCGTCACTGTGTCACCAGTGCTGCAGGGCGGGTTGGACCGCATGATCTCCAGAGCTCCCTTCCAACCCTAGCTATTCTTTTATTTAAAAAAACCCGCTCTCTAACCACTTATTAAAACACAGCGTCACCGCTGACCCCATCTCACATACCGTAGGTACAGGCAAGGGAATTAGGACAGCTGCCAACTCCGCTAAAACTCGCATTTCAGACTCAGCGTTTCAAGGGGCGCAAACCCAACGGGCGGAGCGGCACGCTCCGGCTGGGGGGCTCCGGGAGCGTTTCCCATCCCGTTTTCCCTGCCCCGTGCCCGCACCCACCCGCGGCTGCCGCGCCGGGCCGGGCCATGCTCCGCTTCTCCCACGTGCAGCCGCTTCCGCTTCCTCGGCCGCGGGGCCTTGTGGGAGCGCGGGCCGCCTTTCCCGCCGCTGCCCCGCCGTGAGGGGAGCGCGCCCGCCGCCATGTCCCAGGCGGACCCCGAGCTGCTCCTGCGGGAGCTGGACGGCTGGGACTGGGAGCTCTGCCGCCGGGAGCTGCCCGCCGTGCTGCCCCGGCTCCTTATATCCTTCCCAGCAGGGCTCTCGGGTGGCTGTGGGACAGGGACAGGAGTGGTGTGTTGGGGGTGTGTGTGTGTGTGCATCCTTCGGAGTTCCACGGTTCAGCCAGATGTGCGTGAGGGAGAGCGCACTTTGTGAGGGGCCGGGTGTCGGGGGTTTTCGCTGGGGACGGGCACAGCCTTTGCCTGGAATAAAAGATTCATAGAATGTAGAAAATCGCGTGTGGTTCATTTAGCACTGTAGATAACTCCCCGACACATCTCTCACCTACCCCCCC
>VXAX01005170.1:130143-154315 GCA_013399835.1 Leptocoma aspasia
CTTTCAGTGTTCACAGATATTGCACCAATCACTGCTGTATAAAAGGCTAAATAGAAGAATTACTAGATTCTTACTAATAACTAATTCTAGTTATTTGGATTTGTAAGAACTCATTGCACGATCACTTCTGACAATTAAATACCTGATTATATTCCTGTCTTTCAGGCAAAGCCTGAAGCATCACTCCCTGCTGCAGTGCCACCTGAAGCACAGTGACATTCTTAGTGGCCTGTGCAAGGACACTCTTCTTTCTTTTGACTCCTGTTTGCAGCTGGCTGAGCAAATGAAGGTGTCAGAGATACAGGTGAGTTAAAAAGCTCCCAAAGCTGCCAGTGAACTTGAGGAGGAGAAATTCTTTGTGCTGTATTATTGCTTGGAGTAATTTTGTTTGGGTTTTTGGGGGTTTTATTTCATGTGGTAGACAGAATACCTTTGAAACCACATGAAAATGAGGCCCACAGCTTTCTGTAGATTGAGGATGTTTTAGTGAGACACTAAGTTTTCACCATACTATGTGAAAATTTTTTTTTAGTTCCTAAACTAAATATCCCAAGGTTGGGCAAATCCTTAATATTGCTCTGAAAATGCTGAAGCATACATACTGAATATTTTTAAAGTTTTCCCCCTTAGCTTTAGAGCCTGTAGAGAATCAAATGTGAAGTAGGTTTTGAACACTGTTAGCAATCTAACTTCCTATTTTACTGTATTACTCTGTATTAACTTTTAGAACTGCTTCTTTTGGACAGGAGGGCACTGACTTCCGACTGTTCCAGAAGACAGTGAAACTGTGCAGGTTCTTTGCTAACTCCCTTGTACACTACACCAAGGTAGGTTTTAATACTTCAATTCTATGTTAGTATTAAATTTAAGCCTCTGGTCTGCAAATGGAATAATTTTATACTGCGTAATATCCTAACAATTTACAGCTGTCCTGTGTGGGCAGTATAATTAACATCCATGCATAACCTGCTTTACTTCTTCCACCTGTAAATACTCACAGGCCTGTGCAGGGTTACTGCTGGGGTTTCCCAGAAAAATAAACTAGAACAGGTTGTTTCATGCAGTGGCACTGAGAATAGGAGATGCCCAGTAATTCATGTAATTAATCATGGATTTTATTTAAATGTATCACTCAAAATTGCTGGCTTTTTCAGGAATTTCTTGCCTGCCTTTCTGATTCCTGTTCTCAGTTACATCAGCTCTTTCTTCAGATATACAGGTATGTGAAGGACAAATAATTGATTATTGATAGTGTCTTAATAACATTTCAATATTGCATTCTTAAATTACAAATATTTTGAGATGTAAAAATGCAGTTCTCATTCCAGAGTTGTTGCCATCTTTTTTCATTTACAGAAAGCTAAAATATTTTAAAATAAATTAAGTGGCTTATTGTTTTATAGTTACCTTAACCCCATTCTTGATCAATACTGTGTATGTCCCATAATGACAAACCATTAACTTTGTTGCAGCTATTTATGGCAAGATTTATTAACAAATTATGTGTAGGATATGCAGAAAAAATTTCTACCAATAAATGCAGGTGTCAGCTGTGACTTTTGACAGATTGTTTCTAGTTTAAAACAAAGTTTGGAAGAATTTGTCCTGGAGAAAGAGGGGATCAGACACAGAGTGTCCTGAAATTGTTCATAACTTTACTGTTGTGTTAATAATCTTGTGGAATCTCACAGAAGGACTCTGGTTCTCCTGGAAGCAGGTGCTCTTTTGATACTACACTTACAAATATCTGCAAGTGTTTTATCACTTTCTTTTCAAAAAATTTAGTTGCTGCAGTGGTGGGAAAGCATAAGAGAACCCAGACAATTATAGTAATAATTGTTTATACTATGAAATCAGAGGGCTGACTTCAGCCCTTTGTTGGAATTCAGACTAGGTTCTGTGGTGAGATGTGCACCTGAGTTCATTGCATGTTCCACTGCAAGATTGGGTGGATATTTTTTTATGAGTTTCTTCTTCTAAGTTTACTCACCTTGTGGTTTTTTCCATGTGGAAGGTTGTAAACTTTTATTCACTCAGGGAAACTGAGCAGGATTTTTGAGTAGGAAAGTAGTGTTTTTACAGTTCACTTTATAAGCTGCAGGAGTAGAAGGTTTTCATTTCATGATCTATTGCTTTATTCTCATATTGGTTCTTCTTTTCTTTTATTGCCCAAGGTGGTTTTTTTCCTCTTCAGAGAAACTGTGATAGCCTTTTAGGGTCATGTGTTAAGTTAGTGCTGTGACATTTATGGGTGCAAAATCATGTATAAAGGCATTTTCTTGGCTTTTCCCTTTCCCTTGACTCTTTGTGATTTGATATGTTTCTTCTGAGAGATGTTCTGTATTTTACATACATTTCCTGTGAGCTTGTAAAGTTTTCTTTAAATGTTTAATAAAATATTGGATTGTGATGCTTATTTTAAAGGCTGAATGCAGAGTTGTAACTCTTGGGCTATAACAGATATTCTAAAATGGTGAGCCTTTTCTGTCTTCTATTGCATAGGAACAAGGAAATAATGAATTTGCCTTTTTGTAGTTCTTTTGGAGAAAAGTAGTATTGCTGAAAATGCTACTGAGAATATTTAACTTTTTTTTTTTTCCCATTCCCCCTCAGCAAATTTCCTCCCAGTCTTTATGCTCCAGAGATCTTGGAGGTTCATCAAGATGAAATATCCCGGGTTTTTCTTGTGGCTCTGGACCCTCTCATCACCCAGCTCCTTCCCTTTAGTCCTTTCATGGAACGAGTGTTAAGTGAAAATTTAGGTGGGTTGAAAGTACAACTCCCGGTGCTGTCTGGGGGATCAGCATTGACATTTTGACTCTCTGGACCATAGTACTCTGTACTCATTTGCTTTCTCTGGTTCTTTTGTAAGTACTGTGATAGAGCTGATTGTCTGCTGACTTGGATGGATTTTGTAACAGATATATGTTGTTGCTGAATTCAGCTTTTCCAAAGTACTCATAGGAACTGCACTGCTAATCTGGTTAACAGAAATTCTGTCAATTCTCCTCTTTTGCATAATTTCAATCCACATTAGCCACAAACTTTCAAAGTAGTATGGATTTTTTCTGCTGTAGTATTGGTAGGGGAAGACAGCTTTTTTTTCCCCCAAAGTAAATGTTTTCTGTGAAAAGTAGCATGCCTTTAAACTGGGAAAATGTCAGTTTTTTGTTTCAACAAGCTCTTCTCCTTGATTTCTGCCCTGACCAACATCTCACAATTCTGAGATTGCTCATCAATTTGCCTCTACACTTGCTTAAAAGCCAGTTTACACACACAGTAAATATATCCAGGCAGCTTGCTTCACATTTGAAACCCAAACTTCTACAGGTCTCCCTCCTGAGCAGCAGCTGCCCCAGTGTCTCCTCCTGCTTACCATAATGGACAAGCTGTCCTCTCAGCCAGAAGAAGTGCAAACTCTCTGGAACACAGGAAAAAGGTACTAAAAAAGGTTTTTGTTGTAGTTCTTCACCACAGCAGTCATTCCATACAGGCAAACAAAGGGGCTCAGCTGCTGGAGTTTCCTTTGCAACTGAACTTGGAAAATTGTCACTATGGATTTCCATCGTTATGCCAAGACTAACAGGATCTGATGTTCATTGCCTCAGGAGTGAAGGATACAGAGACAGAGATGTCTTTGTTTTTTCAGGGAAGGAGTGGTACTTAGAGTACTTGTAGGGTAGGAATAAGGCTGTGGACATAATTTGTTGATACTTCACTAAGTTAAAATCTCACACTTTTATGCCTGAATCCTCAAATAATCACCTGAATTGATAAAAGAGAATGGCAGTCAGGAACATAAATCTGGTGTAAAAACACTGAAGTTATTGCCATCTTTTCTGGCTGAAGACAAAGATTTTTGTAATACCAAAGTTGCTTGCAGGATTTGGTACTTACATGTCTGTAACCAAACTGTTCTCTTTTTTTTTTTTTTTTCCCCTTTCTCCCTTGCAGTCTGTCTTTGTTTTCAGCTCTCTTCTTCAGTTTCCAGCAATGTTGTGGGGAGCTTTCTCTCCCTGTCTGTTTGCCACAGGTGGTCAGTACCGGACAGCCAGCAGTCGCCATCACCCTCTATCACTATGTCTGTGTCCACCTGTGCTCCTTCATTGCTTCCACACTCCCATCACACTTCCCTCAGCTGGTAAGATTGGGTTTTGCTTATCAGTTCTTCAGCTGTCGTGATGCACGGGTGCTACTTAAACAGAATGGGTTCTTTCTGATGATGTGGCTCTGAAAAGATGCTCAGAGAAGACCATCTCTAGTTTTGTAGAAATTGGCTGTGACACAGTTGCATGGCTGGAGTTCAGTTACGCAGCAAATGTCACTTTTGGGAAAGGGGAAAACAAATTTCTTGAGGACCTCAGTGGTCTTGGCAAATTTTATTCTCTTTCAGAGAGTAAGGAAGGTCAAGTTGTTACAAAAGTTTAGTACTTTCTTTTCTGCAGCATTCAGGTGGTGTTAATTTTCCCATTTCTCCTCAGGAGCGTGCTCTGCTGGATGCTGTGCTGGGTTCCAGTATGATCACATCTCTGCTAGCAATGGACTCGTGGTGCTTCCTTGCCCGGTAAGATGCTCCTAGTACAAGTCAAGCAGGTTTTCCACAGATCCAGTTCATTCTGTTGTTGTACATAATTTGCAATTTGCTTGAGAGAGATTTTTGTAAGACAGAATTGTCCCAGAATTGGAGTATTTTCGGATACAGAACATATTTTGAAAATTAGGAGTAGAAATGGCTTAGCCATTTTTATGTTCTTGCAAGCAAGAAGAACATAGCTTCTCTCTTTAATAATTGATTTTTGAAATGGTTGTCTCAAGTAAATTTTGTCTCTGCAAATCAAGTTTAAATGTGTTAGAGGAAATGGCAATTTCTCATACCAAATTTATGATATTTACTCTGAGGAAGAATAGGAATTACAGATTCACAAGCTGCTGTCTCTCATGTTGCAGGTATGGAACAGCTGAGCTGTGTGCTCACCACGTTAACGTGATTGCCCACTTGGTAAGAACCACAGTGATGTTTGCAGCTTGGCCCCAGTTTTAATCTGAGTTCTACCAGCAAAGATTCAAATGGAGATTGTTTCAGTTCTTCAAATTGGCCTAGTAATTAGCAGAAGCAGTGCAATGAAAATATAAACTGATATGCCCTGCTTATTTTATTTACAGTGTTACTGCTGTGGTCCCACATAGCAACTCTCAGAATATCCTGTAGAGAATATGTTTGCCCAGTGGTGATTTTTCCCTCAGTGTAATGAGGTGCATTACTCTTTTATCCTAATGCAGGTAAAGGCTTGGCCCAGTGACTGCTGCCAGGTCCCTGCCCTGGGTGTGCTGCTGAGGCGAATGCTGTTCCTGATGGCTCCAGAGCATCAGGCAAGTACAGCACCAGCATCTGCTGTTGTCAGTAGAAGAGATTTGAATCAATGGTCTGTGTTCAAATATTCCCTTTCAGTTCTGGAGAAGTGACAAGATGCTGAGTGCTCACTTGCTGCACTTACTGTACTTGTTATCACTTAGTCTAAGTCATTAAGTCACTGAGTTATTCCTTACTGTGGATCCCACTTTGTGCAGATGGGCTCTTTAAAACAAGGAAAGCACATTGACCTTTCCAGGAATCTTGCTGGGCAGCAATGAAGTCTTTTTTTTGACCGAGTGTGAAAACAGCACATCTCCCCAGATTCGCTGAAACTGTGTCCTGTCATTGCATCTGTGACTGATGTGAGTGTTCTCATGACATCAGGTGTCAAGAGGAGTGTCCTGTCCTGTCAGTGCCTCTCTGTGTACCCAGGAGGGGCTAAAGCCCTCTCTTCTACTCACTAGGGCCATTGCATCAAGCAGCTGAAACAATCAGTTGCTTAATCACTCTGTTGTCCTGTATGTGACAAGGGAGGTGGCAGCTTCTAAACCTTTTTCATATAAACAGATGGATTTTGTTGAAATACTTTACACAAATTTTTTCACATAATAAATCTGAAGCAAACCAGCAGCACATTTTGGCTTCTCATGTTTTGGGCTATCGAATTGTTTTCTGGTCTGTTTAGTTTCTATTACCTTTTGTTTCCAGGTAGAATTTGCTCATGAGTTTCCTCCTGAAGAGGTGGAGAACTTGGCTGTGTGGCAGCACGTGTCCCTCAGAGCCCTGAATCCTGACCTTAGGGCAGAAGTGGCATCTCAGCTGTGCTCTGCAGGGCTCACGCAGTGCCGGCAGTGGCTGAACAGCAGCCGTGCCTTGGGAGGGCTCCCACCTGTGGTAAGGAGATCTGCTTCTCTTTGAAAAAATGAATGAACTCTAGTTCTTCAGACCACAAGGATTCTGTTGCTGTCACCTCAGTTCTATTATTCAGTCTGCTGCACAGCTTTTTTCCATGCCTAGCTGGCATATGCATAAGCAAGAACTCTTATTTTGATGTTTCCTTGTAGTATGCAGCACCTTAGGACCTCTGCTGTCCTAGTGGAAGTTCTGTTGTTCTCTAGTTATTCTAGCTGTTGTTTGCTCTCTGGCTGAGCAGATGTATTTTTCTTCAGAATTTCTGATTTATGCTGTTCCTTAGCGTACAATTCCTCTTTAAAGTCCTGGGTGGTTTTATGCAGCATCAAATCTGAAAGATGCTCACTGATCTCTTTGATGAGGGAATGGGAGAAACCAGAGGCTTTCACATGAAGTGTCTGCTGCCAGACTTCTCCTGCCAGTGCAGCAAATGACTCGCAGTGTATGTGAAACTCCCAGGAGTAATGGATGGTTTCCCTGCTCTGGAATCTTTGTTGGCTGCTCTCCTGCTGGATTAGCTGTTCTGTACAGCTGATGCAGCACATTGGGCTTCTTGCCACCTTGTATCATTTTAGATGTTTCATATGAGCCTGGGGTTTTGGGTTGGTTTACATGTAATGTGTTTTGGTTGGTCTTACACATTTTTTCCTCCTAGAACACTGCCCTTTCTGTCCTGCTGGCTGCCTGCAGTTCTGCTGATGCCACTCTGGAGGCAGAACTTAAGACATCTGTCTTGGGAGTGCTCAGTCAGTTCTGGTCTTCTCTCCAGGCTAAGCAGGTAAGAGAATTTGCTGCTCCAGCAGTGAAAGCATGTCTTGGAGAGGCTGCTGCTGCTTCCTCAAGTGGTTGTTACTCATTTATTTTACTTCCATTGAACTGTTTCAGTAAAGCACAGTGTACCAATGCTGCCCATCTGCTCTCAGCTGGTTTATCTGTACAGCAGGCATGACCTCTGGGAAACTTGAGTTTGAATTTTCTGAATGTTACATATACGGTTCCTTGTTACTCCATCTGTTACTCAGTGTCACATTCAGACTTGCTCAAGGAGAAGCCTGAAATACCTGATTTTGCTTCATACCAGTTAAGAATTTGGTGTATTTTAAATATTCATCAGAATGTGAACAAAAACTCAGGGTGATTTGATTAGAACACAGCCCAGCACATGGAGATACACAGGGCCAATCACCCTCCTCCCGAGCTGGTTAGGCAGTGTCCTTGTGGCCATGTGCCTGTTCCTGGTTGCAGCTGCATAAAGGAAAGAAAAAAAGGATTGTCAGGGTTTTCATGCTCCAGATTAAAAAAGAAAGTGTGAGAGTGAAGAGTCAACAACGTGCCCCCTCAGAGGTCTTTTCAAACCTCAGCCATTCTGTCAGGACATTTGGCAACTGAAAGTGAAAAGAAGTAGTTCAGATCACCTTTAGATGCTTATTTTAATGAGTGGTGGAAGGAGAGGAGGGTTAAGAAAGGTTCTTCAAAAAAATCAAAGAAAATGGTCTCATAAAATATGACTGCCTAGAAATACTGATATGATTATTTAAATATTTTCTTTGCTGCTTACAATGCAGTGTTTTACATGTGTGAAGTCAGGCTAACACTTTTGGAATACTACTGTAACTTGACATTCTCTCTTAAGTAGTTATTCCATGAGCTAAAATGCAATGTTACTGATACCTTGTGCTCTCTTCAAGGTCTCAGATGAGCCATGTCTCCAGAAGACACTGTGTTTATTACTTCATCTTCTGGAATTTTTCATCCAAGCCTTAGATGCTCAACTGATGACCCAGGTAAAAATAATCCTAAAACTGCCAACACCACCGTATGAATAATTCACTACATGACAACCAAGTTTTTCGTGATTTGTTAAAATCTCAAATGAGATATTTCATGGTCTGGCCTTCTCTTAACAAGGAAATAATCTTCCTTGATTTCTTTCCTGGCCTTTAAACCGAGCCCATAGCATTTTGGTTAACACTGCTTTTGAGAATCCCTTTCCTCTGTAAGAAAATTGAGATATATGGAAGTGCGATAGAGAGCACACTCATTTCTTTCTAAAATACACCCTGCAGCTTTGTCCTGGCCAGTTTTATTGGAGGTGCAGCATACCTGCTTCAGGTTTCTAAACTCCATGTGTTTGGATTTAAAGATGAGCCTGCAGAGTTTTCACCTGCAGTCTGTCTGATGGGGCTTTGCTGAGGTTTGTCTCCTGCAGGTATTTGCACTGCAGTCATCCCTGCTCCAGCTGCATCCCCCGGATCATGTCCGTCTAGCAATGGTGGATTTTCTGTCTTCCATGGGAAAGGTTTTTATTCCACAAGAAGCACAGGTAAATGGAATTGTGGCCCTAGTGAAATTGCCTTGTCTTTTGATAAAAAGCCTTTTATTTAAATCAAGGATCAAGTTCATTAAGTAGATACAGGAATGCCAGGACAGTTGTCTTGGATTAATGGTCTGCAGCAGGTTTATTTTTCATCGAGATGTGCTGAGTGCGTGCAAGATACTTGGAGGTTCAAATGCCAGTCTTTTCTCACTGAGAAGCAACAAGAAGTGAGAATAGAATGTCACCTTCCTCACAGGGGCTCTTTAGCCAGACAGGGCAGTAGCACTTTTCGCATTTCCCATAATAAATCATGATGGTGAGATATGCACAACTAACTCTTGGGAACTGATGGCTGTTTGTTCCTGTTGCAGAGGCAGGTTGTGCCCCAGCTGTCCTGTCTGTTTGCCTCCCTGCTGGCTGACCAGACCTGGCTGATTCACCAGCACGCACTGGAGGCATTCACACATTTTGCAGAGGTGAGCAGAGCACAACTCCAGGTGCAGGCATTTGGTCCTGTTAACTTCTGTTGTACACAAATTCCCCTGTCTCAAATGTTTGCTGCTCCTCACTGCACAGTCTGGATCTGAGAAACAGCTATTGCACATTGAAAGTGCTGAGGGCTGGTGCAGCTGAAAGAGATTTCAGGAGCTGGAAGTGAAGAAGGATTAGGCATTGGTTGCTTTAGATTGGTTGCAAGAGGGCAGGGACTGTCATAGAAACATCTGTTTTGTTCCCTTGTTAGCACAAATGTACTGAACAACCAATAACAATTTTGACAGGAAACAAGACATGAAGATGTTGTTCCTTGGTGCCTTAATTCTGAAGAAGCTAAGAACAAAGTTGTTAATTTTCTGGCTAAGGTATGTATATTGTTTAACCATTTTACTGCTATCTTAATTGATGCTGTACATCTGCTATCAGTAATACACAGCATGGGTCTACACCCGCATTATCTGCATGACCCTTAAGTAACTTTAAAATAAACTGTCTGGTTGAACTTTTCTACTTGCTTTAATCAGCAGAATTAGCAACTGCCATTCCTATGCATACTGGTCCTCCAGTACTTTCAACTTAAAAACAAAGCATTTATCATCCTTAACCAAAAAATACTTACTAAATTGCACTGTTGTTTTTGAAAGAAGTTACTTATTAAAAAGGCAGGATTTGATAATTTGGTTTGATTTCCTTACCCATTTCTCATGGATCAGTTTCTGAAATCTAAATGGACGTGTATGAAACGTCTCAGTGCCTTTTGCATATCAGGAGAAGTCCTCTTAGGAGCAGGTGGCTGTTGCTGCAGAACAGTGGCATTGGGAAAGAGCAGGCATCTGTAACGTGAGGCAGGGCTCTCTGGTTGAGCAGCTTTTGGCAAGTAGATAATTTACAAAAGAACTGGTAGCTGCCAGTGATGCTAACCCAAAGTTGTAGATAACCTCAATCTTTGATCAGAAGAGCGTGAGAAATAATATTCTTTGAACTGCACATTACAATCCCTCCCTCTCTCCCTTTTGTTCTGGCCTGTAAATGGTGCCTATGAAGGCTGGTAATGCTGCCTGGGTTTAGTTACCTCTCCTGGGGCTTTCTCCCTAGACAAGGCAGGTGGAAGAGACAAGAGAAGCACGAACAGAACGCCTGAAGCAAGAAAGGATTACCTGGAGTGCACGGCTCTTGAACGTGGATGGAGAAGTGGAGTCAACAGGAGAGGTCTGTGTGCTTCTTTAAACTGTTAATTTCTGTCAGTTCTGGGGAGTCTCTGAGAAGGCTGAGCTCATCTTGCTGCCCTCCATGTTCTAAAAAAAAGGTCACATGCACTCCTGGCCCTTAGTATGATATCTTAATGGTCTGTAGTGTCTGCCAGGCAGCAAGAACTCTTTACAGGACAAGGGACTCTTGCAGCTCTGTTCCACCTAAGGGCTTTCTTGTGTTTGGATGAAGACTGATCCCTCAAGTACAGTATTAAACTGATGTTTCACGTTTACTTAAATCTGCAGCCTGTGGCCAAAAGAGCCTGTCACCCCCCCTCTGAGGAGCAGTACAAGGCAGCAGTAGGCACGATGGAGGGGGCGGTGGAGGCTGTGAAGCTGCTGCTCCAGAAGGGGTCCCCCCCAGGCTGGCTTGCAGTGAAGCTGGAGGCTCTGCACGCAGCCGTAGCCACCCTCAGGGACAGCTTGCGGTAGGTTCTCCACAGGGCTTGGGGACAATGACCCAGCTCACCTCCCTGGTGGGAGGGACGAGGTGCCTTTGTGCCAGGAGTGCTGCAGAAGAAAAAGCTGTGACATATGGGGCAGTGCTCTACAGTACTGCTGGGTCTTGGTTTGTGTGCCAGAACGGACTGAAGGGTGCAGTGCCGGCCTCTCCTGCATAGCCTGATGGATTTGAGTGGACACTACTGGACAGCGGAGCTGTGGGTTTGTATATTGCTTGTTCTTCTACTGCGTGGAGATAAACATTTCATGACATTGTATTCTGAATACTGAGAGGTTTGAATCTGCTGTAAAAGTAGCAGTGACCTTTTTCCTGTCACATGCAGGTACTCCATGCTAGGGTGATCCTTTAAAAATAATCTTTATTGGTCACAGTTAAGAGCAGAAAGAACATGGTGCTTAAGCAGTTTGTGGTCATTCACTGTATGGTTTCTAGCACCTCTTTTGCCATCCATTGACAGAACTATACAAACAGAAATAAATAAGTTGAAAAGTTAGAAGGAGCCATTTCTAAGGGCTTTATTTTTCTGGGAAAGGAAAAAAAACCCAACAAGAAAACCAAAGGAAAAAGGCACATTAACCAAGAAACTCAGTGTGACTTTCATTTATTGTAAGCAGTTTTTCAGGGAAGGGGGTGAGTTCTGGATCAATCTCCTAGACCACTCTTGGCTTCCAGTAGCACGTCAGCACCATCACCACCATCACGCTGTCCTCTCTCTGGGAGCAGTGGCAGCACCACAGCTGGGCATATTGCTCAAGTGCAGGCTCACCCCTGCAGCTTTTGGCACAGACTGGGAAGGAGCATCCCTGGCAAGAGCTCAGGCTCCTTGTGGCTGTGCAGCAAGTGCCTGCCTTGTGGCAAAGGGCAGCGCTGAGGTACTTTATCCATTGTACTGGGGAAGCAGCAACTCCTGTCACAGGATCCAACACACCACAAATCACCTTGGTCTCGTTCAGAATTGTTACCAGTTTGTATCATCTTCCCAGTTCAACTCCTCTTCTTCACCCCAGCCTGTAGCTTCAGCCTAGAATAACATAAAATTATCAAGATTAAGGTATGTGGAATGTACCTGTGTGCTTAGCACAGGCCCAGGAGCCAGGCAGGAGCCTGTGTGGCTTGGGATGGCAGAGCATTCATCCACAAGGCCAAAAGCCCAAAAATGAAGTGTCAGTATTTGCAGCTTATGGTCTTAAAGAACTTTGTCTTTAAGGTGATTCCTCTTGTAGTTCAAAAGCAGACTTAACAAGGAGTCTTATTTTTTTACTGTTTGTATCAAACCCACTTTCCATTAAAAAAAGGATGCCATACATTAGATGATTTCTTTCCCCCTAGGAAAGAGCTGTATTCTTCTTGTAATTCTAACACTAAGTTTGATCTTCTCCTCCCACTGACACTGAACTCACTGCCTTCTCCCCAAAATGGGGCTGGGGTCATGACAGTCACAGGACACTGTGCCACTTTCAATTGTCATAAACAACTTCAGTTTACAGCCCAGGTTCCTCTCCCCATGCTCCCTGCTATTCCTGGGGTAGTTCTCCTGAGGCTGAATGAGCAAAACAACTTGAAGTCAACACCTATTCCCTAAAGGAGTTACATGTTCAAGTGGGAATGCTGCCTCCCCTCCTAAGAAACAGCAATGGTCTTTGGAGTCTCCTTGATTGGGCTACAGGGATTTATCTGCTTAAAGAAACCCCAGTTTTGTGACACCACTCCCCCCCACTGCGTCTCTGAAATAAAAACATGTTTCAGCTATTCTTTCATGAAAACAACACACCCAAAAATCTTTATAATCCAGAGGTTCAGGTTTCCTGGACTTTAATTTACAATGCTATTATGTTTTGCTAGAAGAGTCAAGAAAAGCACTTCACTCCTGAGCATTCACTGTGCCTGAAAGCCCCTTCTGTTTGTGGACGGGACCATGTCTGTCCAGCAGCCAGGATCCAGCCTTGTTTTACCTGTCTTGACAAACCAAAACTCTCCTTAACACATCACAGGATTCCTGCATCCAGGATACAGCAGCACAGAGTAAAAGCTGGAGCTAAAACTCCTAGTACTTGTAGTATACAAATGGAGTCCATTCCCTGGTTCCTAACAGAGCTCTCTTTGCTGTACCAAGTGCCTGCTGCAGTACCTGGTGCCTGCTAAGATCCTGTGTGCTGGGGAGCCTCTCAGGGCTGCAGTCACCTAAACCTTGAGCCTCTTACCTCAATCACATCGGCTGCTGCAAATTTGGATGAAAACAGCACAGTCTGGGAGGCACCTTCTCTGCTGGACACCCCACCCGAGTGAGTGGGAACAACTGCTTCTGTCCCTGCCTCAGGTAAAATCAAGAGGGCAGAAGAAGGTTTAATGTCTGGGATCATGTCAGCAAACCAGTCCAGCTCCGGGTCTTGCACAGGTTTCCTCTTCACTTTGATTGTGAATTCTTCTCCCAGGCCAGACTCTGATGAAGACTTTAACCTTTCCTGAAAGGTTTTTGGCAACACAGTTTCTCCCAGTTGTTCCTCATGGTCCCACTTGTCATTGCTCCAGCTGTTCCCATGGCAAGACTTTGTGGGGGGACTCAGTCTGAGGCTTTTGAATTCTTTGCTCTGTTGATGGGTACCTGGCAGAGGCCTCGGCCTTTCAGCTGCATCAGCCTGTGTCACAGTGGGGCAGTTTCCTGAGGACAGTTTACGACTGGGGCTCCTGGGTTCAAAGTCATCCCAAGGCTTCTCATCTACATCATGATCAGCTAAGTAAGGTCCCATGCTGCCCCGCAGCTCCCGGGGCTGTATTTGAATGTTCACAGTTTTCTCAGTGTCTGTCTCCTCTGGCTCACTCCAGTCTGGCCACTCCTCTGCTGGCTTTTCTGAGGTAGTCAAAGAGCTCCTGTGGTTCCCCAGTGTATTAATGCTTCCAGGAATTCCATTCAGGGGAGGCTGAGTGCCTTGCTCATCTGTGGAAGACAAAGGTGTTACATACGCATTTAAAGTGAGCAAGTGCAGGCAGAGATGGAGTTATGTCTAAAACTTCTCGACATTACAGGCACCACCTGGCATGGGAACAAGCCAGGAATTGATTGGAAAGAAAGCTCCTCTTGGATTAGAAAGCAGGGACACCTTCCTGCTTGCAAAGGAGGGAATTCACCTCAGAGCCCTGGGGCAATACAAGCTGACTGCCGATAAGCAAGCCTGAGAAAAGGCCATGGAAGGAAACAGAATCAGCTTTCACTGTCAGAATGAGCTGCCCTGCAAATCCAGAGTATCTGCTGAGCTGTGAGAGGGGTAAAAGCACAGCACAGAATCTGTCATAAGAAAACAAATTCAAGTCCAGGCACCCAGTCTGTGTATGTCAGCTTCCCAAATAGCTATTTCCTAGGATGTTAAGGATCACACTCCCCTTCCTTCACTGTTGCCTTCCGTGGTCCACTGAATCTTTCAGATCAGCACATGGGGTGGAAAAGGCACATCTTTTCAAGCAACACTTCCTTGGGGAACTTCTAAAAGGAAGCACTAGGGTACGTTTTACCTGTCTTTGAAGGCAGGGGATTGTCTTGTCGCACAGAAAGCTTTTTGCCAGGTGCATTTGCAGAGCCAGGGAACGAGCTGGGGCTGCTCTTCAGGGCCCGAGAGATTTGGTTTCTCTGACTGCTCACGCTGTGACTGGGGGAACCTGCCAGGATAAAGGGAAAGAAAGGACACAAATCCACAAGGTGTGCTGTCAGTCTGAGCTAAACTGCCTGCAGCACTGGAATGTTCCTTTTGAACAACACTGAGGCCTGGCACAGCAATCCAACAGCTGCGCCTCCTGATCCGTATACAACACAATTCTTCTCTGTTCCTGCTGCCTGCAGCTCTTGTCAGTACAAAGTTATAGCAACTGTACGTGGTCAGCTTTTGCTGAGATGTTCTTTCAGGAAATACACAATGAATAAACTGATTAGGATCAGAGCAGATGCTTTAAAAATGCTGTTTGCCACCTGGCTGGATCCAGAATCCCAACTGCATACCCGCCTTATACAAAAGCCCTGCACTCGTTCACAGCAATTCCAAGCATAAACAAACTCATGACACTACACCAACCCTTTTCCATGCCTGGGCATGGGCACAGCAGCTTCCTGGAATGAGAGTCACTACTCTGAAGGCTGACTGTCAGCTGCTCTCATATCCCAGCCTGAGGTGAGGTGGGTGGTGGGCAGTCAAGGCCATGCTTTGGAGCTGCCCAAGGCAGGTGTATTTCCCTGCCCCAGTGATGACAGCTTGGCAAACCTGTGGTTGCAGGTAATTTTTGGGAGCTGCAGGGTATGATCAGTACTGGTGCTGATTTGCCAACACCTGTCTCAGCTGTGTGGGACCCTGTTTCCACCACTTCCAAATGGCACAGTTTGGGCCAGTGCTGCACTTCCTTCCACAGGGCTCATGTGTGCTCCCAGCCAGCTGTGCCTGCCTAGGCTAGGGATCACCAGTGTCACCAGACACATGTGGCCCACAGGAAAGGACTGCAAGGAACACAGAGAACTCACCCCCTCCCCAATGCCCTTCATTAGGGCACATCCTTTGAGGGGCTTGAGCACACAGCTTGTTAAGCCTCACGTGCTCAGCCTCTTGTGTTGCTTTTTGCAGATCATCACTCACTGCTGAGGACAAAGGTGGCGTTTTTGTTACTTATCAGGACTTACATCAGATCTAATTTTAAGTATATTCTGAAAAATAAACCTGCTTTCAGCCTGCAATGCAAAGTGTTTTATTTACTACAGTCTACTAAAATAAATAATGTAAAGAAACTAATGCAGTGAGCCATCCACAGATTTTAATGAAGGGTGGTAGCTGCCATTACACACATAAACAGGAAGCAAGCACTTAAACTGATCTCTGTCATGTATTTCATTTGGTATCTCTATGTCTAAAGTTGCACAGATGCTGACTTCTCCCTCATTATAAACATTCTTAGTTTCAATATCCAGAGAAGCTTTCCCTTAGCACACTTGGTTCCAAGTTATTTAGCAGGTGCAAGGGCTACTGTCTTCACTTGCATTAACTGAAAAGCCTCCAGACAGCTGATAAAATAGGGAAGTTCGTATTCCTTTTCCAATCTATGAATAGAAATTGAGGGAAGAACATGAGATTTACTGTTTTTAAGAACAGGAAGGACAGAGGGAATATTAAATAACTGCCTATACAAGTCCTTTAGAAAGGCAATATAGTTTTTCCACAAAAGACACACACACACACGCTCTATCTCATTTACTTACAGGGATTCTTAAATGAAGAAAAGGTTTCACTTTTCCCTAATCTATTTAGTATATTTAAAATACTTTATGTAACTCTTCTTCTGATATCAATTCTGTATCTGCAAATAGCACCTAACTTAAAATCCCAGTTTGGCTGCAAATTAGCTTTTTTTTCAATTAACCTGTCACCTGGAACAGATTAATAATCCAAGAAATTCTGCCTACACTGCTTGGACAGAACAGGCAAGCATCCCAAGAACACTCTGACTGTATCTTTTACCTTCTGGGGAGAGATCAGCAGTTTTCATGAAACTTGGTGCAGAGCTTTTGAAGATCTTTGTTCTTTCTCCACCTACAACCACTTCAGGCCCAAGCAGGGAGACGAGGACGGCCAAGCTGTGCAGGGTTATCGCCACGATGGAGTCACTGGTGTCCCGCAGGCCCAGCAACACCTGCACCAACAACACATGTCAGCACAGCAGAAAACGCTGCTTTTGCACTGCTTTCCCTCTTCAAGTTCAGCACATCTCATTTCTAATCCCCTACAGCTCTCGGTAGAGACTGGATGCTGTTTTATAGCACAAAATCAGCCTTCCGCTTTGTGCTACCAATTGAATAGGGTGGCTGATCCTAGTGGGTGAAAGGGGCTCTGAGCAACCTGGTCTAGTGGAAGGTGTCCCTGCCCATGGCAGGGGGTTAGATAAGATGAGATGGCCCTTCAAGTCCCTTCCAATCCAAACCATTCAGTGATTCAGTGAAATCCCATATTCCAGGATATACCCCCCATTGGTCTGCTGTCCTTAACCTGTGGCAATATGATGTTCTTCAGCTCCTCTCGAGAGAACAGCTCGGCGTAGGCGTGGATGTGAGACAGCAGCACCATCCGCACGTGCTCCTCGTGCACCTCAAACAGCTTCAGCAGCACAGGGATCACGTGGGCCTGGAACAGGGCTGGTGACAGCAGGCAGCTGGTCTGGCTCTCCCCACTTTGCTCTAGGGAACAGAGGTGAGGATGGGAAAAGGCTGCTTCACCCATGAGAGACAGCTCACCCAGAAGCTACTGAGTGGTGACACCAGGATCATTGCTAATTCTCCCAGCATCAGCAGAGCAGTGCCAAGAGGAAGTGCAGATAACTGTCCTTTCCAGTTCTGTCTCTTACAGGATTTGTTCTGCTTAGGGAAACACCACTATTCCCTTGATTCGATGAAACAACTGCTCTGAATTAATTCCAAACTTGTCAGGAATAATTGTGATGAGGAAGTATTCAAAGGTCACCTTTCTTTGGGCCCAGCAGATGAGGAAGAAAACTCTTGACAGCTACAGGTTCTGCAAACACGAGCTGATTGAGTAGGAGAGGCACCAGTCGTGATGCTATCAGCTCCTCTGACAAGCCAGCCACCCTGTCCAGCAGGAATCTGCATTCCAGGAGACAGCAATTAGTATCAAGGCAGCCTTCCAAGCATTTATGCCTGTTTTCCTTAGTATCATTTTCCCCTTTTTGTGTCTGATTCACCCAGAGTCAGTGTCCCACTGCAGCCTCTCCCTCCGTCTGCACTGACCTACAGAGAGAGGCCTCTGCTCCTGCCTGAGGCAAAGATAGCACAAACCAGGAGCCAGAACCACATCCTGTAAAACCCCACACCCGGATCACGGGCTGGCACAAGCATATCCAGCTGGCACAGGAAGCTGCCAGGGCATCCAACTGCCTCAGAGCTGGCATCTCCCGTGAAGAGCTACAGTCAAAACTGCAGCAGAGTTTTCCTCTCACTCCACACCCTGGCCCATCACAAGGATTTTCCTGCTGCTTTGGAAAAGGCTGTTCTACCTACCACACAAGGGAAGTTTCCCTTGCACAAAGGGAATCCCATTTCGAAACCACTTCCATCTAATGAGGCCAACAGAGTACTGATTGCGTTTATCAGAGTTTAATTTTGCACAACTGCTTTTGTCTGTCAGATTTTCATTTTTAAAATATTAATTATCAGTAACTGCTTTCTCTCTACGCTTAGAGGAGACCAAGAGAAGGGTGCACATGCTGTGAAGGCCCCTCTGCCTGATGAAAGGGCAACACTCCCCTATATTTAAGCCAAGTGTTCAACCCCTCACTCAGTAAACACTGCTGACACAGAGATAGTGAGAACCACTCTGAATGTTCCTGCTAAGGATCCCCACTCTCCTCTTATTTCCTCCACTTAAGCCTCAAACTAATGAAAGATAACTGATGTATAAAATAGGCAGGAAAACAGTTCTGTGAGAACACCAAGGCTCTTTTATACGGAAAAAGAAAAAACCAGCTTCTCTCCTTTTCAGCCTAGATAATGCCATGATTACACAGAAAACTCCCTGGCAGAAAAATTCTTGGGGACCACAACAGTGGGATTTACTACAAGAGTTCCACTACTGCAGCTGAGACATCCATTACAGGCAACAGCTTTACTCTTGGCACCACATGATTAATTCACCCAACAAGTCTTATTGCAAACTCTTTCATTGGCAGCTGCATCACTCGGGAGGCTGGGGAGCATCAGGATGATGCAGAGCCCAGCAGGGACTGCTCCTCCCAAACACCAAACCACTCACAAGGAATTGGGAAACAAGAGGTGGAGAATTTCCTCTTTGACAGGGCTCTTACTTTGGCTGGAGTACCCAAAGTGTTACAGAGTGAACAATGTTCTGCCAAAGCCACCAAATCTGCCACCTAAGAAGTACCTCTGGTCAGGAGCCTTCCCAGGTCCCCCCACAATCCATTTCTAGAAGTGTGCTTTATCATTCTGAAATAAGAAGCTTCCACATTACAGTTCCTTCACTTACTTGAAAAATTCAGTTTTCTCCTCCTCAGACTTTAACGTTAAGGTCTTCAGAAAATTCACAACTTCCAGAAAATCATTCCTAAGCACAAAACCAAAAGCTGTCAAGTGTAATCCTTATTGATGCTTAAACCACCCACAGTGAAAGGACTGGAGCCCCCCACCACTCCTTTAGCAGAGAGAACAAGACAGAGGGACCCAAGCCAAATGCTGGTGGATCAAGGGTGCCAGCAAGGAGGTGAAAGCTGAAGGTGAAAGCTGCTCAGCACCTCTTTGGGAGGGCTGGTAACACCTTCTTAATTTAAGGAGCCTCTTTGTCAAAGATCCCTGCAAGAGGAGGGATTAAGTCTGCACTCCCATCCCACCTTCACAAAACTGATGCTTTGCAAAACAGAAATAAGCACTATCAAGACCAAGAGAGGCCTGATATTCCTGTCCTTACCTGAAGAACTCGTGAGACAATAAGCTGGAGAGTGGTGGGCGGCACTTTGGGTCTGGATTCAGCAGTGTACAGTGCAAGGTTTGCTGAAAGCTGGAGAGAATATCTGCTGAAACTGAAATCCAGATCACCTACAGTTAGATTTCTCTCTCCGTACTGAACAAGATATGTTCAGGAGTCCTCCAACCCCTCCCAAAACTTTTTTTTTAGCTCTAATTGATAGCAAAAGTGCAAAAGGAAGGGGAAAATAGCATTTCTATTTCTCTTCTTAACCTGCCTGACTACTGGGCCTCCAAGGAGTGCTACTGTTCTCCCAAGAAGCTTCCTGCTGCCTCTCTGCTGGAAGTGGCAGCCCCTTCTCAGCTGTGGTACTCAAGACCCACTTGCCACATCCATAACCCTTGGTAGGACCACAGCAGGTTTGGGAGTGCTTGTGTCACACAGGCTGGTGACCTCCAGCCACATCTGACCACGTCCCCACAGGAAAAGGGGAACACAGGAAAAAAGCCTGCAAACAAGGAACAACACTGGCCACCGAGCCCACAACACTCCTGCCAGCTGCAGCGGAAGGTGCAATGTTCAACCACACAAGGAATGAACCACAGGGCCTGTCACCAGCAAAATAAACCAGTGTCATTCTCACCCTGATCATTGAGAACTGTCAGGAGGTTCTCAACTGTTGTCCCAAATGCGTAGGCATCCCTCGCATGCCCGTAGCTGCTGGGCAGGATTTTGAAGTCTGCAGACTTAAAATAACAAAAAAAAAAAAAAAAAAAAAAAACCACCCCAGCAAAGCAGGAGCTTATGAAACGTGTAGTGTTTTCCATAAGTCTTTATTCCCACCCCCCACCATATACAATCTCTAGTTCTTTTTATAGCACCAAAGCTCCACTGTGTACCCTACAAGTAGAATATTATGCTAAAAAAACCTCACAGGGAATTTATAACCCAAAGGAGCAACTCCATCATGATGGAACAACTCCCCGATGAATGCAGGCAGTCAACAGCTTTCAGCATTTCTATGGAAACAGGCAGTAATTAGAGAGCAGAAACATGCTCCTTCAGCACAAGCAGCTCCAAGGATTCTCAATGGCTAGGAAGTGACTAACAGGTAGGGAAAAAGCTGTGGTGAGAATTACACAACTATGGGACCACAGTGATCTGGGCAATCTCAGCAACTACTCTGATTTTTGCAAAACTTTGGTGATTTAGAAGCAACACAAAGCATTTGAAAAGTAGTATTACCTGTGCCCAACACCGTTCCCAAACCAGGGATGGGACAGAGGAAGGACAAAAGGAACAGAGGAAACCTCAGATATTATCCAAAAGCCACTTCCATGCCATTTAGGCATGAGGAAATATAACATGAATGTAAAAATATTTCCTAACCATCACGTTTTTCTTTGCTGCCAGCAGGAAGCTCCTTGAGCTGTCACTCACCATCTCCTCGCAGGGGATGCACGACTGGTCTCGCACCGACTTCACGTGGCAGAGGAACTGCAAGGACAGAAGGGGGCCGTGAGCTGCCTCCGTGTCCCCTCAGTGCCAAGCAGCAGAGCAGGCTGTGCCCCTGCCCCTTCTGCTGGCACCCAGGGCAGGCTGTGCCTGCTGCTGCAACGGCTCTGCACAGCAGGCAACAGAAATCAGAACAGGAACTGCTCTTTCTGCTACCAAGCAGTGAAAATGCCACCAGCACGAGTTAAGGAGGCATTTAAATTATTTTCTTTAATGACTCATCTTGACCTGAATCTTCCTGCTCTTCTTTTATTTTTATATCAGCAGGGGAAAGATTTCTCACTCTCCAGCCAGCAGCGTCCCTTAGAAAAGTAGCTGCGTTTTGGCTAATGGAGAATCGATTTCTGTGGACATTTTAGTTTATAGTTATGGTGTCCTCAGAGCAAAGACTCAGGACATAGCTGGAAGTGAGCCAACACATTTAATAGCAAATCCAGCTAAGTGGAAGGACTTGGGCCTTCACATCCACAGGCCAGGAATCCTCCCCTGGGCATCCAGGGTGCACTTGGCTTGGCTCTTACCTCTGGGGTGGCTTCACTGAAGTTACAGACTGTTTCCATTCCTCCCAGCTTCCAGTGCCCATCCTCACTCACAAACACGGATGACAAACAGACATTGTTATGCGTTAGGTTTCCCTAAAACATAAAAACCAAAAAAAAAGGGTAACTGACTTGGGGAGATAGATGAAGATGTAAAATCTTAATCAGCACTAATTAGGTACTGCAGGGGGCTAAGGGAAAGCTGCCAAAAAACCACACAGTTCCTCTGGGATTTTGTAAGTGACCAGCAGGTGCCAGGCAGGAGGGCCAGGGTTTTAGAGCAGACAAAGCCCTAATTGTCACAGCCCCTGCAATGCAACTGTAAATCCAGGGGAGTTCTCCAACTGTGAATGCAAAACCCCAGAGCTACAGTCTGAGCTGGGATTTACCTGCAGTCCTGGACAAACACACAGTGCCCAGACAGGGCAGCAGTGACACCAATCTCTGGCATGGGGCAACAGCTGTAAACAAGCCAAGCAATCCCATTTCCCTAAAGCAAGACGTACTACAAGCAGCTCCATCAACTGAGAACTGCTTGTTCCCTCATTTCCACAACATTTTCAATTACCCTTCCTCCTCCAAAGCAGGCAAATTTAGCAGTTTCAGCCCACAAGAACTGTGGGGCACGTGTCTGTCTTTTTGGGAGGAATCAGCAATGAGTCACCCAGACAAGCCCAGGTACAACGCTCTCCTACCTCATTTCCTCCAGCTCCCACCAGAGCCTGATGATGCTGCCGGGGGTACCTACCCTGTCATGGAGGAATATGAGTGCCAGCAACACGTCGTAGATCCCTGCACAGATTTCTGCAGCAGAGAGTGTCTCCAGGACCATCTCCAAGGGCTTCACCCGCTCTGTAACCAGGTGGATCCCGTTTGCTTCCACAGTGCAGGAGAGGAAGCGCAGAAGGCAGGGGTGGCGCAAGGTTTTCAGGTGCTTCCAGAAACAAAGATGTCTGTTAGACCTCCTCTGAGGCATCTCCTCCAGATGCAGAGCTTAGTCCTGCCCCCTTAGCCATGTTTTCTCATGGAATTCAGACAGCTCATCCCTGCTCCTCACCAAGCACCCAGCAAACTTCCTCACTCAGACTGCAGAACTTTTTATAATACACTGAAACAGAATCATAGATCGGTCTGAGTTGGAAGGCCCTTAAAGACAATCTTGTTCCATCCCCCTCCCATGAGCAGGGGCACCTTTCACTATCCCAGGCTGCTCCAAGCCCTGCCCAGCTTGGCCTTGACACTTCCAGGAATCCAGGGGCAGCCACAGCTTCTCTAGGCAACCTGTGTCAGGGCCTCACCACCCTCACAGAATTTCTTCCCGATATCCAATCTAAACCTACTCTCTCAGTTTGAAGCCATTTCCCCTTGTCCTGTCACTACATGCTCTTGTCTCTCCATCTGTCTTTTAAGCTCCCTGCTGGCACTGGATGGAGAAAATCTTACACAGAATAAAAGTCTTACTCATAATAAATATGGTATTTTGGGTGGGGTTCACCCAAGAAAGACCCTGACTTGCATCTGCAGGAGGAGGCAGCACCCTGCAAAGACAGGCACTGCCACCTGAACATTGCTGCCCCCATAATGCAGCACACCATGACCTCTGCAGCTGCCATCCCTCTTCTGCCCCATGGCCACGCTGGCTTCCACCTTTTCTCCTGCCCTCACTCCCAAGGGTTTGACCCCTGTTAACGATTCCCAGCCTGCCAATACAAGGAGGGACAGCTGTGGCGTGTGTCCCAGGCACAGTGCAGTACCTTGGCAGCTTTATTGACCTTCTCCTCGTTCTCCCGCTTGTAGACGAACACGGAGGCGAGTCTGCCATCCTGGAGCACAGCTGGGTAGATGCTGTGGCCGGTGGGCAGCGTGAACGGCGGCTCCTCCAGGGTGTAGCTCTTCAAAGCACTGTTCTCCGAGCCCATCCCTTGCAGAGGTCCCCTCCTCACCAAAAACAGGCCCTGGGTGAAGGGGGATTTCCTTTGGACAGATTTAGTTCCAGCGGGCGCTGTCCAGTTCACGTTCAGAGCATTTTCTGCAAAGCACGGAACAGCCATGAAGAACCTCCTCTTGCCAGTATCCTCTCCTTGAGTTTAGGGAATAAAATTCCCAAAGTTTACTTTGTAAAGGAAACCCAGCGTCCACAAAAGGATTTGGATCAATAGGTGATCAGCTCTCAGTGGTCGGGCTTGGACTGCACTGGCACCTGTGTCAGCATCACCACCAGCTCTGACACAATGCAGCACCCACAGCTGATCCCTGACCTGGCTGCCAAGCTGAGATCCACCAAAAGCAGGATCCACCAACACCCCCAGCCACACAGACACCCACTCCAAGGGTTTAACTGACATTAAGCACAGTCAGGAGTTAGGAAGTGTGACTGCCACTCCACAAGGAGCCTCTGGCCTTCTTAAAAACACTGTTCCTCAATTCTCCAAGCCAGAGAAGAATTCAGTGAAGGAGGAAAGATTACAGGCTGGATTTCAGGAGGTTACCTATAGCCAGGTACCCTCCTCCAGGAGCATGTTTTCCCCTTTGATTACCTTCTCTCCATGTGACAAATATTCTTTCTGCCTGCCAACCCCTCCTTCCTCTCACAGCCTGTCAGGAAGAGGCTGACACAGATTTTTGTGCCGTTTCCTCACACACAAAACTGGTAAAACAAACACACTGATTGCAGAGGCTTTTTTGGTAAACACTGACCCAGCACAAGCTCTGTCACCAGGCTTGTGATCACAGGCCATGGGCGAGACCTGAACCTGTCTGCACACAGAAGTCAGCAAACCTTCATCAGGAATCAGAGGGAAAGAGCAAACCCTCAAACCCTCAGTTTTCAGGAAAAGTGCATGGAAATTGTCCACCCTTTTTTTTTTTTTTT
>VXAX01005170.1:158791-176637 GCA_013399835.1 Leptocoma aspasia
CTCCTGTCAGCGGCTGCAGAGAGCGATGGGCTCCCGGAGCCTCTCTGCTCCAGGCTGCTCCCGCAGCCGCTCCTCACAGGGTGGTTTTAGACCCTTCACGAGCTTTGCTGCCATTCTTTGGACACGCTGCTGCGTCACAATGTCCATTTTAAAATAAATATTTAAATATCCTTGCCGTCCCCGTGCTGCACTCAGGCCGGCCCGCAGGCCGGGCCGCAGGGAGCGCGGTGCCAGCGGAGCGAGGCAGGTGGTCGGACACTCCCTGCCTGAGGGGATCCATTTAATGCCATTTAAAACGAGCTGCTCTCCGTGCTGCGGCGTAAAATGACTCCGGGGAGAGATTTCATGTGAGTGTTTTGGATGGCGGAGCGAAGGTTGAAAGGAGCGGCTCCAGAGCGGTGGGAGGTCTGAGCTTTTCACACGGTATTTTCATATCGCCGGCGTTATTCCAGTTTCCTGCAGCGCCAGGACGTGAGGATGTGGTTTGCTCAGTCACTCTGAACAGCAGCACGGCCCAGCCCCGTGGCCTCGTCTAGACGCAGGTTTAATGGCCAGGGCAGAGTGTTTAACACAGGTGGTCTGAGCCAGGCAAGCGCCTTGGCTTTCTTTAGTAACTCAACTCCATGAGTTTAACCTGCACTGAGTTTTGTGCTGCCAAATCCAGCACGAACTGTGCAGAGTGTGTTCTTTAGCAATATGCTTTCCCCCCTCGATTTCTAGGGAAGCCTTCCAGTGCTTGGACAGCCTAGATGATCCCAGACACACACGTCTGCTGGACAGTGGCTCATCAATGCCAGAGTCCCTTCAGCACAGCTAAAGCTCTGCTCCCTGATAGCAAAAGGGATTCCCTCAGATCCACACCCCAACTCTGCTCAGTGAGGAGAGGATTTCTCCTATAACTGTGCATGGGGAGGGCTGTAAGGTGGCACATCAGGGTTAACATCGGGACACAGTGCTAGGAGGAGCCTGCTCCTCTGGCAGGATATGCTGGTAGATGGATGATCTGAGGCTTTTTTTAAAAAAGAAAAAATACGATGGGAGGAACAGGGTGCAGGAAAGCAAGATGGGTCATACATAGTATGACATACGTAGTACGTCACACATTACAGGGTAATATAATGCACACAGAACAGAAACTAAATAAAGTTCAGGTACACCAACCCTATCTGTCAAAGGCAGGAAAGATCCAGAGTCTTTGGCCCAAATGGGACAGACACCTAAAAAGATCCTGGCCCCAAAGTGCAAACTTAAGGGGAGCTGTGAACATTAGTCACCAGTTTATTCAAGGGGCCAAGCGTGGGTTTGTATGTCCTGTGTGTGTTTGTGGCAGGGCAAAGGCAGGAGGTCAGAAGATGTGAATAACTGGAAGTAAAGATAAAAACTTCTTAATAAGCAACAACTGATTTCTACTCACAGCCCTTGGCTCCAGCTTCAGGCTGTGGTGTGATTCATGTGGCTGTCAGGAAGAAAAAGCAAACTTTGGCTGTTCTGCATCATTTCTGGTGTGTTTCCTTTGCTGGGCTGTCTCTGTGCAGCAGCATTCTTTCCCGTTACCTGCTTTTCCCGAGTGATTCCGTTGCTCCACACAGGCTGAAGTGGCACTGAGGGGTGTGACCTGCTCAGGGCCCTGTCACCAGGTGCTGCACAAACACCCCAGCTGGGCTTCTGCCCCCAAACTTCCCCCTTTGCCTTTCCTAAGCACAGCCAACGTGGGCTCCTCCAGAGAACAACCCAGGACCTGATTAGGGAGGTGTGAACCCCTCTCCTTGTCTTTCAAGGGCAGAGAGAAGAGATGGAACCAGCAGGATTACAGAGCTGCTAGCAAATGCCTCACTAGGATTGGAACTGGTTCTGTAAGTCAGTTGGGCAAGAAAAGACTGGCATAGCGGAGAGAGACACAGCTGGTGACTGTAGAGGGGGATGGGGCAAAAATCACTTCAGTGGAGTAGAGCATGTAAGGTCTAAAGGGACAGCTGGGGAGCATTGCCTTAGAATCCCAGAATGGTTTGGGTTGGAAGGGACCTTAAAGCTCATCTCATTTCAACCCTGGGCAGGGTCACCTTCCTCTAGACCAGGCTGCTCCAAGCCCTGTCCAGCCTGGCCCTGAACAGCCCCAGGGGTGGGGCAGCCCCAGCTCCAGTCTGTGCAGCACACTGGTGCAGGCTCTCAGTAGTGCAGAGATGTTCCAGGCCAGGGGCCTTTGGGAAAGGCACAGGGAATAAGGGCTGCAGTGGTGCTCCCAGCTGATGCATTCTCCAGTGATGTCCCACTCTTGCATGGCCGTGTGAATTACAACTACAGCACAGTAGCTTTTTGCTTCCAATGATACGTCTCAGTTTCTTAATAAACAGAAGTGGGTTTCTTTTTTCTTAGGGGGCAGGGACTCCAGCATATTTTTCCAGCTCTGTAAAAGTCCATGCTTTTATTCAAGTGGGTGTCCAGACCAACTGGCTGCAAATATCACCTTGTGACTATGACATGCATGCAGGAGAGTGCAGCCCTCCTCTGTCTGTGCAGCTCCAACACCTCCCTTGGCACCTCAGAGCTCTTTCAAAGAAAACCCCAAAACCTTAACCTGAAGGAAAAAACAAGCAGATCCCAAGAGCTTCAAGGGCCATGTGAACTGCACCAGAAAGTCAGCTTTGTGTATTTCATGGGTTTTGAGGATGGTCACAGAAGGAATGGAGGTTGTCACCATTCTCAGCCTCTGGCCATGGTGAGTGGACAGCTGAGCTTACCAGTGCTGCACTACAGGAATTCCATTAAAGAACCTGCCAGAGGGGCCCAGAATCTCTTGTATGTAAACAGAGCTTGTCCTGCTTATTCCGGAGGAAGATACATCTTGTTCGTGTTTCATGTAATCCAGAGTGGATAAAATTAAACAGAATCACAGCAGTCTGATTTCAGAATGAAATGCACATGTTAAACTGTTAGCAGACAGCTCCACAACCCCCTGGATATTTGAAAGACCTTGAATCAGGTCCTCCATGAGCTCTCAGAATATTTGTTTACTTTTGCTTTCCCCCACCCTGTTGCCCTGGAGAGCTTCTAAATACTGGTGTACTACAAATAATAATTTAACACCAGATCTTAGGCAGCTGCATGGAGCAGATTGCTCCCAGAAATGAGCCCGTGGATCTGCACAAAGCCTCTCTAATAGCTACCAGACGTAGGAGCTTCTCAGCCATTGCTTATTTCATTGTGCTATTAACTTTACAGCCTAATTATATCTAAAACACTTGCCTAACCAAACTCATTAATTAATTAGCAGCAGGCTGGGAAAGAGAATACTCCTAGGATGGTTCAGGATTGCTGCTGTAGGGAAAGAAAAGAGGAGCTCTACAAGGCCAGGAAGAGAAACCAGGAAAAAGAAGACAAAAGTTGCAGAAGTTGCTAAAAAGAAAGCAGATCCCTCCTCACCCTGTTTTGTGCAGCATTCAGTACCCAGGGACTGAATCCATAAAATACAGATAATTAAATAGCTCAGACTCTCCTGTCTTCCCCTGACACCCACAGGAAAGGTGATGTAGATTGAAAAGTCTGTGTGCTCCAATCTTTTTTCCCCCTTTCTGGCTCAGGAACTGTAATTAAAGGGAAAATCAGCCTCTCCTGCCTTGAAAGTGCAGTGGCACAGCTGGTTTTCATCTTGGCGAGCAGGCTCTGTCCTCAGGCTACTAAGTGCTGAGTAATTTTTACCAAGCTCTTTTTGCAGATAAATGATATTCTTTTCTTAGCTGCTGCCAGGCAAAGCTACAAATACTTGATCTTTTATTCTTCTCCCATAAACTCCTAACATTGAATACTAAAACTGCAGCCAGAAATTTTTTCCACTGCCTTTTATTCTCAGCATGGTCAAACTGTATTACAATTACAGACACCCATCCTTCACTGGAGCTCCACTGCAGCTCCTCGTTAACCTGAAGCTTCCAATTAAAGGCTCCTTCGGTTTCATTGATAGTTTGCATATACTCCAAGGACCCACTTCATTTTGTTTTTCCTCCAAAACACATTCCATGAGAAGGGCAACTGCTTTAAATAACTTCACACTAATTTCTGGAAAAGCTTGGCGAGCGAGTGCCAGTCTCAAGAAAAGCTTGAGTGTGCAGTTTGGGGGATTTCTCTCACAGCTATAATATAAAAATATCTGAAAGCTTTTGACTAATGTGGCACAACCTCTGGGCAAATCCAGTGTTAACTCAGAACAAAGGAAACGGTCTAGAAAGGTACAACACTGGAAACCCAGCAGTGTAGTTCAAGTTTTCTGCCATGTTTCTCACTGAGATGTTACGTGTTCTAAGAAACTGCATAAGAATTAGTTAAAAATGGTAGAGAAAATAATGCAAAAAATACTGCTGAATCTTGGCAACGCTGTTCTTCCGCCTACCTTCAGTGAGTGATGCCCTGAACACAAAGCCAGCACAGAGAGAAGGCTGAAAACTGGTATGAAATACCATGGCTATTTTTAGACTCATTCCAGTCATGCAGCTTGAAACACAGGGAGTAACGCTGCTTATAAAAGTACTTGCACACTTTGTAAAGATAACACAGGGTTTCAAAACAATTTTTATTTCATAGGTATTTTTGAAGTATAAGACTAAGAGTTTGTCAGATTCCCCGAACAATCCCATGCCTCTGAAGATCACCTTCCCAGCACAGACCCCAGTCTTACGGAGTTACTAGTGACTGGTTTTGTAGGATCACCCCCTGATGCAGGTCAACTTTCTGTTTAAGGAGGGAAGAAGAAGGAGAAAAACAATCTGCAAATCAACAGGCATTAACAAAAGAAAAAGGATGAGGTAGAGGTAACTTCTCTTTTTAAAAGTGAAAATTTGAACTGCTGCCTTGGTAGCTGTGGCAGAGAGGGCATTATCATCCCTTTCTTCTGTCTGCTACAGTGGGCATGCACAGCTGAAGAACAGCTTTAGCCTGAGTCCCATTTGCAGATGGTTTCAAAACATGACATAAAACAATCATCACACTGCAAGTCCAGTGTGAAGGGGTCCTGGCCTGACTCTGCTGTTCACTGATCCCTGCTTAGATCCAGCTTAAATCCCAGAAACAAGCAGGACAGGATGGATTTGTGTTTCCAGAGGGGGAAGCTGGGGTAAAGGCTCTGCCTCTGGATTCTGAACCAAGGTACAGTGTTTTTTGCTCTTGCTGGCCCTCAGGATGGATGTGTCTGCCTTCTCTCAGTCCACAGAACTCTGTTTAAACACTAGGGTAAAGGTATTCTGTTGTGTAGTTTCTAATCTTAAGTGTTTTCAAGCATTTAAAATAGACTGTAAATGTCTGAAGCTCCAGGGGAGTGAATCTGTGCCATCTTTCCATTACTAAAGTGTTCAGACCCAGGACTGGACTTTGGTCCAAACTATGTGTCAGGGCAGTGCCAGGAGGTGCTGGGGCTTCGTGGTGTTCTGTGACTGAAGTGTGAGAGGGAAACTGTCCATGTTAAACACACTGCACATGGAGCACTCTTCTTAAGTGCCTTGTAAAACACACAAAACATTGGTTAGAAACACATTCACCACTGCTGACCACACAGGCTTTTATATTTAATAGAAATTAAATTAGTAGCTTAATATACATAATGTGACACTTTCCAGTCCAGTAGTTTCCAATTCCTGCTTTCAAGTCACAGTTACTGTACAAAAGTAATAACAACAAAGAGCAACCGAGGGAGTAAACACTGTCACTAACACACCGGACCCAAAAAGGCTAAATTTATGTGGAGCTACACATGCCAAAGGATACAGAGGCTGGAGCCATGGTGGAGGAGTCATGCACTAGCAGGGCAGGGGTGCTGCTGGCCGGGCTCACCGCGCTCCGTAGCTGTAGTACAAGGGCTCGTCCGGCCGGTAGCCGTACGCAGTCGCCGGGCGCCCGGGAACGCCCGTGCTCTGCCCAAATCCATCTACCACAATGCTGCAAAAAACAAGGAGAGAAACTGCAGAGGTTTGTATGGTATGGAAGGAACACCAGACCAGTGCTGGTGGCTCCAGCTCCTCCTGCTGATGCCTTTTTGGGCTTACCTAAAAGCAGAGGTCAGACAAAATGAAGGGAATGAAAAGCAGTTATATTTATTGAAGGGCCTTCAGGTACATTTAGGGCAGACAAAGCACCCCCAGGGGCTACACCCAAAATGGATGATGGGTCATGGGTTTTCACACTTCTATAAGTTTGGTCCATTTGCATATTGGGGGTTAATCTTCCAATTACAGCTTCAGGTAATGAGGTAATTTACCCCAAGTTTGCTCCTCCCCAGCTCCCTTTTGGTTACGTTTCTCGGGGCCTGAGGCAGTGAGGGGTCCTTGATTCCCAGGACTGGAGAGAGGAATTGTTGTGTCTGACCAAAATGGGAAGCCAGTAGCTAACACTGTATATGGAGTTTGGAGTTATACACTAAAGAACTGCAAGACTGCAAATATATGAAAAATATACAAGCTAAAATCCTAAGGCATCACTGCCACAGAGATGGTTTTTACGAGGAAGCTTTGCCAGCTGTGCTCCCCTTCTGGACACCACTTCCCTGGTGGGAAAAGAAATGCTGCAGAGACATCAGTGCAACTCCAGTCAGGGAAAGGCTTTCAGGTGCAGGAGGAATCACAGGAGAGACAAAAGTCTTCTCTTCCCTCCTCTCACAGATTTACTGGCCAAGCACTTTACTTCCATGACTCAG
This sequence comes from Leptocoma aspasia, assembly GCA_013399835.1. Lineage (NCBI taxonomy): Eukaryota > Metazoa > Chordata > Aves > Passeriformes > Nectariniidae > Leptocoma > Leptocoma aspasia. Next base: position 165,468 of record VXAX01005170.1, read on the forward strand.
TGTTTCCCTCTGTACATTACAGTTACCATGTCCTTCAGGCTTCTGGCAAAACCTGTTGTAACCCTGCCCTACACAGCACATCTGAAGAGTCTCTTTCCTTGCCTCCAGTCCAGTCCTGAGGTGCGTGGAGAACACCAACTAAAAGTGAGAATATCTGGTAAAAGATGGTGCTTCTGGTGGGATACAAGACTGGCAGCCAAATGGCAGAAGGAATTAATCACATACTGGAAAGCTATATACTCCTGAGACAGAATAATTATTTCTTCATGTAAAACAGCATCTTTTACACCTAAAAAGTCCCACAACAATGAGTTAGATACTAAAACACAAGAACTGCATAGGGAAAAGTGGCACATATTTAATGCTCAACAATAACTCACGCAGGAGGTAGAGGAAAAATGAGCATTGCCTAAGACACTGGATTACTGCCTATTCATAGCTATGTCACTTCTTAGCTTTCACTTCAGTAGGGGGACAAATGGAAAAGGATCCTGATTTATTTTCTGACTAAAGATGCATTGAAAAGAACCGAACTTCCCCTCTGACGACTGTCAAAACACAAAGAACCAAAGTGCTTCTGGAGTGGGGAAAAGCTGAACCTCATTACTGCCAATTATCCATATGGAACATGGGTTATGCAACAGGCAAGGCTGGGAAAGAACGACCCCTGCAGAAGATATACAATGGGTGGGCCCCAGGCCCTGGCTCTGCAAGGAGCTGGCACTGCTGAATTGGTTGGGCTGAAAGGGCTCAGCTGCGTGGGGGGACCATGTCCATCTCTGTCCTCACAAAGGCACTTCCCTTGGATTGTATCTCAGTGAGGTCCTAGAAAAGGATCCCTAGTGCCTGGTTTCTCAGAAAACAAGTTCACTCATGGGATATCCTGATAGTCAGGTGAAGGTGGAAGGTCTGAGGCTGAGATTGGTCCTCTGAGATGGAAGGGACACAATCAATAGCCAAGCTGCAGAGAAAAAAATATCACTGCTCTACTTGGATGCATCTTGAGAAATGCTGTGTCCTGAAAGTGCTTTGCATTTCCACAGCCTGCCTGTGTGTGTCTGAATTGGCAACACCCATCTCACAACTCCTGCACAGAGCCATCAGCCTGACCTTGCAGCATAGCAGAGAGAAGCAGAGTGGCCCTGGTGTATCCTGCAGTGGTGCAAATGGCCAGTGAATGCAAAGTGGTGCAGTGGCCAGTGAATGCATTTCTCTGGCCACCCATTCCTTCCTGTATCCACTCCAAAGTCCTCTTACCCTTTTTCAAGCCCATTAGGAAATGAGCTGGTGACCTCTGAGGCACCTTCCCCAGATGCCTCCTTTGTACCTGGCAAACAACAGCTTTCTCATTATCAGGCCTGAAGCTTTGAAAGACTCCTGAAAGAAGGGATTCAGAGAAATCCTGTTACTTTGTGTTTATCTCTCATCTCCAGAAACCCCAAACCGAGCACTCACCTTAGCCAGTCCTGCCTCTCCTGTGTCACTGCTTTGTGCAAAGGCACTGACACACAGACCTCACCCAGGCTGCCCATGGCTGCAGTGTCTCCATATCAGGCCCAAAGCTCTTGTGAACAAGCCAACAAGGACAAGCATGAAGCTGACCAGTTTGTTCAGCAGTTCAGGAAACAAACTTCTGTAAGCCAATTCCTTAAGGGTTCTTACAGTACTGTCAGTGCCACGAGTTAACAATGCCCTAAAAGAAGGCAGAGTGGGAATTGGAAGTGCAGGGGCCGGTTCTGTTGTGCTTCTACAAATTCCCAGTGACACCAGACAGGTTACACTGCAGAGAAGCAGGACCCTTTAAGGCTACCTTTAAACTCAGGAATTTCATTGCTTTCCTCCAAAGATCCTTAAAACATCTACAGTTGATTTATAATGAAGAGCTATTTTAAGAGAAAATGCTGGTCTGGGTTTATCTTTCCATGACGTTTTCTGTGACTATAACAATGTTAGTCGTGGATAAGTTGTTTTTATTACAAGTGTGGTAGAATAGGGGCTTTTTGCATTTCTGCAAACCACTGCAAAGTTCATTCTGGAATTATATTCAGGTGAGTGAGGAGGCTGTGGTGTCAGTGCCCAAGTGCTGCTGACAGCAAATCAAGCGTGCAGTAACCATGCCCAGGCTCACAGCAGTGCCATCCCCAGGTTTCCTTTGGCAAAGAGGGACAAAACAAAAACAGGAGCCTGAAACCTGTCCTGAACTCCTTTGTACACCCCAAGCTAAAGCACCACGGGCTTTTGGGGGTGAGGTGTAATAACACCCTGAGCCACGCGGTGGCAATGGGCCTCTATCCCTGCAGGCTGAGCCCTTCCAGCCACTTCCAGCTCAGTAATCCTTATTCAAAGAACTTCTAAATGTATTTAAACTGATAACGAGAGCAGGGAAAATATGGTTTCAATCATATTCTCAACAAATCAATTTTTAATTTTTTTTTAAATAAATGTGTAAGTAATTAGATAAAAATCCCTAGAGTTAAAACTTTGCGGAGTATCAGTTATTTCCAAATGGTTCAGACATATGTTAGTGTCCTGAAGAAAACTGGAAGAGATGGATCAGCTGATAACTGCTTTGGACAGTCAAAAAAAAAAACCAAACCAAAAACAACCAAAGAAAATCACATTAAAACACCTTGATCAAATCACTGCTCTCTCCTATCTAAATATTTCCCTGAAGTAAACGAAGTCTTGACCATACTTGAAAAAAACAAGCTTCACTTTTCCCCGTTAGTGCTCTTGAAGTATACCAGCTTTGCCTGCTGGATTGTTTGCACTGGCAGCCTGCAGCACGGTGCCTGTGGGTGCTGAAGGGAAGGGTCCTGAGCCCAGGAGGTGACAGAGGGGTGGGACAACCACAGAGCCAACACACGCCTGGAGACTGGAGCCTGGCTCGCTCCTGAGACTGCCAGGCCAAGGGCATAACCCACCAGGGTGAAGATGGATTTAAAAACAAGTCCTGATGAATCCTTGCTCCTTCTGCCAAGAACAGCAGAAGGGGAGAGCCAGCAGAGATGGCAGTTCTGCGGCTGTAAACACTTGTTGGATAACGACTGGCCTGAGATCATGATCTGTGCCATGTGTGCTCAGATTTATACCAGCAATCAACCTCAAGACTTGCTCCTACATAAAAACCTGTTGTTGGCTTTATGCTACAGCATCTACCAGGAAACTCAGTGCTCAGCAGACCAAGCACCAAGCCTGTCTTCCCATAAATTAGGGGCACATAATTATCCATTGGGGCAACAATACTCATGCCTGAGTTAGTATTTTCTCCTCCCGGTGCTCACTGCTATGTGCCTGGGTAGCCAGAAGTGCATGCAGCCCTGCAGCTGTAGAGTGGATATGCATCACAGAGTACCACAGCACCCCTGGATACATGGCTCAGGCTGCTGCCTCAGTCTGCAAGTCACTGCAGGCAGCTGAGTCTCCCAGACCATGCCTGCGCACAGAGCCGCCCTGGCACAGCACAACTGTGCTCTTGTGCAAAGCTCAGCCCCACGCCTGGGGCTGATGGAGTTAAACAGGGAACAGCCCAGCTAATTACTATGTACTGCTAACCTCAGTTGCTGGTTCATTTTGAGACCCTTTAAAATATGAACTGTGTATTTTACCCCTATGCACTCTCTTAATGATTTGTTTTTTTTAGACTGAAATCACTTCCAGCCATCAGTTATACTCGAGGTCTCTACACATGCACTTCTCCAAGCACAAATATTTCTTTTTCCTATTGGTCTGCCAGCCCCTGTCAGAGCAAATTTCACTTTAAACTAAATGCTGTGATACTTAAAACCTCTTGGATTACTCAGGCTGCTAGTGTGATCTATGACCTTCCCCAAATGACAGCTGAACTTTCCAATTTGCTTGTACTGCTAGGGAACTGAGGAACACATGCCGAAGAGGAAAATGTTCCTGATGTGCGTGAGTGAGGAGAGATTTCTGAACAGCCCTGCTTATTGATGGTTTCTCTTATTCAGAGCATCCAAATTAATGTAGGGTCTTAGGTGCCCTGACAAAATTCAAGATGTAAAGACCAGTTGTGCCTTGTCTCCCAATAGGAAATGGCAGCCAGCATCCTGCTGCATCCACAAAATCCTTCTGAACTAGATAGGCTTTGGACTAGATAGGCTTTGTGGGATGTGCAGAAGGCTCAGCAGGCTCCAACAGGGAGCAGCCCATGGGGAATCCTCTGCTGGGGTTTCCCTCCAGGGCAGGGTATCAGGTGAGACTGGGGAGCCTGGGCTGGGCTGGGTAATTAACACCTGGGTAATTTATTTCCCAACTGAGAGTGACCCCGGCACTCCAGAGCTCCCCTGACGCTGCACAGCCCCACCCTGCCCACACCAGTGCCCACACTGGGACCAGTGCTGCTGCTGCTGACAGGGGCTCTCAAACCACAGCCTAACTCCCAGGTACCAGTTCCTCCAGCATAAGCAGGGCCTCAGAAAGGCAAGTCCAGCATCACTGGGGAGATTCTTGGTCAAAAGTAAACACTTGAAATCCAACTGAAAGCCCCCCCAGTAGGATCCATGGATCTTGGAGTGATCCCAGCAGGAAGCACTGCCTGGGAGACAGGTCTGAAGCAGTTTGGCATACATTGTACCAGAGTGTGGTGTAAGAGACCCTCACTGCCTGTATAAGTGACAGTGGCCCTGGAAAAGCCTTAGAAGGTGAAATACCAGTTTAGGAGCTCACACTTTAGGGCCAAAATTTCATTTGTTTCTGCCCAAAATTAAGGCACCCTGGAATCATTGCCCCCTGAAAATGAACTGCAAGCTAAACACAAAAGTGCTTCCACCAGAGCCAAGATTTCATCTCTAATTCTTTTCATTCTAAACTTTTTCCAAAACCCTGTCAGTCCTCCCTCTTTCCTCTGCATCAACAAGCCCTCACATCTCAGAGGCTCTCAGCTACTTAGTGGGGATACAAGATTTATAAGCTTATTAAAAAAATCGATTTTATTTTTAAAAAAATCAATAGATTTTTAATTATGTAGATCTTCTGACCTTGGTAAGACCAGCCAAACACTACTTGCAACTCTCAACTCATCAGCAACCCTACCAAGTCCTAATGAAGGACTCACACCTAAAGTTCTCCACGTGCTCCAGAGAGCTGCTAGGAGGGTTCACATGCAGGTGTAAACAGGCAGCCTCTGTTGACACATGTGGCACCTCTGATCACACCTGCAGCTTTCCAAAACTCCTCTTGAGGATCAGAGAAAGGGGTTAGAACCAGAGGGGTTCTGAGCACCTTTCAGAAGCCTGGCATCAGTACAGTTCATAGCAGTCCCACGGTTTCCTCTGTACCTTCTCCCTCTATACACAGGCTATTATTGTTTCTACAAATCACTCTTCACTCCCAAGCCATCCCCACCTCAGCCCAGGCAGGCGTTCAGGATTTCAGCTGCACATCACTGAAGTCCTACATTTTCTCTTCCATGAATCTACTCATGTGTGACAGCACAGTTCCCATCCTGTGTCCCCTTGTAAACTCTCATGCCATGAACCCCTGTATTCCACAATGCTGGATCAAGTTCCTGTGTATAACAGACAAAACAAATCATGTTCAGATGAATACTGAAGGCTATACCTTCCCCTCAGGAGGTGCCAGAGCCACAGGAGTGGCACACCAGTCTCTCATCTCAAGACAAGCACAGCATTATAACCTGTACAAATGAGATGCAGCTCACTCATTAGACTTGCCAACAAGACACACAGAAGCTTGCCAGCAGTAAAGGCTGTATTATTTCTCTCATCTCAGTGTTTTTGTTTGTTCCTGAAGTATTGATGAGTGCTGGTCTGAGACAAGGACTGCAGTGCAGGGCAGTATAATCACCAAGGGGATGCTCAGCCCTGCCAGCCCAATTAGCAGACTGGTTGGTGACTGCAGCTCCCTCCCTTCCTCCCTCATCAGGTTTCCTCTGCACAGAGACCAGGGGTGGAAAGGCAGGGGGAGCTGGGGCTGTCCAGCCCCTGACCCATTGCACAAGCAGGGATTAAGGCACAACGTGCATCCAAGTACAGCAGGTGGGAAAAGGTTTTGAATTCCACAGAACACACACAGACCTCCAGCTCCTAAAGTTGTCTGCAGTATGACATATCTAGCTAATCCTTTGCAGGTACCAAGGAACCCACCACACTTGAACCAAGGCTCAGAGCCTCTGAAGCCATGGACTCTGTGGCCTTTCTGCTGATATTCCCTGGCAGCTGAGTACTGGATGGGACCCCAATCTCCCAACACCGGCCATGGCAGGGTAAAGGGCATCACAAAGGAGCTGTTGCTTCTGTCCTTGCTTTAGCTCCAGGGATCTAGATGATAATCCCATTTCCTCCTAAAAGCCAGTTACCTCTGGTTTACCTTCACTGACAAGTGACCATAAATTTTCTGTCCTCCAGAGCAAGAGCACAAACCATGGGTTATGCAGAAACTCCACACAACTGAGAGGCTTTAAGAAAAAACAATGTTTCTTTATGTAATGTCTTGTAACTGTTGATTCTTCCACTACTGGTAATGACGTTAAACTATAAACCACAAGTCTCCTAAATTCTGCCTCTCATGACCCCAAGTTCTTCTCCCCTATCTGTGAAGCTTTTTTTTTCCATGCTGTTTATTCCTCAAGCTCAAGTGGGAGGGGAGTTTTGTGGCAGTGTCTGTGACTGTGCCCACTGCATCAATCACCCAAGTCCCTCTCTACATTAGCGTTAAACATTAATGTCCCTTAAATAGTAATATTGTACCTGCTCACAAGACAGAAAATATCCAAATGAACCTGTGCAATAATACTTTAGCTCCCTCATGCATCATAACACAGCTTTTATGGATATGATCATGTCTCTACTTCCATGTGATCCAGCTTTCTTCAGTGTACTTAATGACTTAAAGTTTCCAATTGCTTCTGGACTTGTTGCCCAGTTGTATCTCAGCACAATACTGCTGTTTCTCCCATTTAATTACAAACAAATGGAAAGCTGACAATGGCAGAGAAATGAGCACTGTGCCTTCTGTGTCAAGCTCCAGCTATGCACCAAGCAATAACCACACCAAAATTCACTGGGGGAAGGCAACATTAAAAAAAAAATATTTCCCAACTGAATAGTAAGAAAGCACTGAACTAAAACCAAAGGACCTTGCTTAGCCAAATTCAGTGGGAGCCTTGCTTGAAAGCTGTAGCTCCTGCCATCCCTGCTCTGCAAACACAGCCTGGGATTTGGCCTCAGTCTCTCCTCTGTCAGTTACCTGCTGTGTGATCCTGGACAAGCTGCTCCTTTTCTCCATGACCTCAGTTTCCCATTGGAGTATTGGAAGAGAAAACACCCCAGACATAAAAGACAGCCAAATGACAAACTACAGTAATGAGAAGACTCAAATTAGACTGACATAGATAGAAAAGACTTTTGCTTATTCTGTAAAACCCTTAGAATAAAAAAAGATTATTTCTGCTCTGCTAGAAAGGCAACCAATCCCCAACAGAGCCAGGGGGCAAAGCAGCAGCTCAAAGGCTGCAGTTGTTTCATGCAGCCACGTGGTTCCTGTGAAGGGCATTGGGAGAGCTCCTGCAGCATTCCTGCAGTCAGGCTCACAGCTCTGCCACAGGGACAGGGAGTTTCTCAGCCATTCTCTACAGGATTTCCTAAAAGGTCAAGTGCACAGACAGAGCTGGAATGGAAATCAAGAGCTCTGGCTTTCCATTATAAGACTGACAGAAACATCTCCTGTGCTCTTGGCTCAACAACTGTCCAAAGCCACTGATTAAATACATCCATTTCTTATGAATTAATTAAGAACTAAAACAAATAAAAAAGTCTCGAGGAACAGGCAATAGAAAGCAAGATGTCCTCTCCTCCCTCTCTCTCCTTGCACAGTCCACAGTGTGTCAACTCCATAAACTGAAGAGTATATTGCCTTAATCTGAGCTAGGGATAGACCTGGCTTGGGAAGCTTTCACACCTCTCTTTTAATTGTCTGCAGCAAGCTCAGTGTTAGGCTGGGTACAGAAAGCTGCAGGCAACTGCCTGAGCAGAATCAGATGCTGAAGTTTCACAGAGATGACTGGTGTCACTGACCAGATCAGGATCTGCTCCAGCTTCATTAGCCTTCCCATTTCCACACAAGGAAGTGTTCCTTGCTTCCTGTGCTAGAGCAGGTCACTGAAAAGGTACTCAGAGATAAGCAGCTGAAGCTAAAATGCAGCTTTTTGGTGGAGAATTTTCCCTTTAAATGTTTATACAAACTCCTCAAGCCCAAGCACAGCCACTGAGTTCTGCCCTTCAACACAAAAACAGGGGACAGAAGTTCCCTGTTGTGCACCAAAGCCTGGAGAAGCCAAGGCCACAGGGCACTGGTACATCGTGCTGTCTGCAGGGCAGCCTGGTGTGGATGAGAATCCAGATGCTGCAGGGAAGGAGGGAGGGAGAGTCAAGAAATCTGTTCTGCTCTGACTTCCAGCTGCAGCCAATAAAAGCTTTCAAAGCCTTTTCTGAAAGTTAACATTGCTGAGGGATTTGCAGAGCTCGCTCGAGCACACAGAAAATGCAGTTGCAGTTTATTACTGATGAAGAAACTTTAAATATTTTTTTACCATCACAAATGAATGTCCTGATTTCAAACACTTTTATATATCAGCACGGGGCCCTAGTGAAATCTTGTCAAGATCTATCCCAAATCAGTAATGATTTTAGTGAAAATCAAGCAGGAAATAAATCTCAATGTCTCTTACAAATTCTTTTCTTAGGAATAACACTGAATATATCACGAAACAAGGCAGATACAAATACAGACAAGGAATGTGTTCTTGGAAATCTTGGAATGTGTATCTTGGAGTAGCATTATTATACAAAAAACTCAAAGAAATAAAAAATCAAATGTTTCCAGACCAAAAAGGTTGATCAGGGAGAATTGGAAAAAATAACATTTAAAAAGCTCAAAATCCTGAAGGCAAATAAACTCTGTAAGCCAATTTATTATTTTTTTAAATCTCAGAGTTAAAAAACCATCATCTTAGTTTTCCAGAGGGAAAAGACTCGGTCAGACTTAGATAACTGAAGCTGATAAACACAGAATCAGAATAAAATTTTAGAATCAAAACAATTTTAAGTATTTGACAAAGAAATTAATTTGATGTATTAATTTTTATGCTAGAGACTTGTTCAGAGCACATGTTCAGTTCAGATAATAACCACAAGAAATATCCCACTGATATATGGGCCTTTTTAAAACTCCTCATTTTAAGTTTAATTTTGAATCCTGAGAGCATGCTTAAACCCAGCACACAAAACACCCCTCACTTTATTACAGTTTTAAATCTTTCTTCCAGATCTGGCCTTGCAATCACTTGTCTTGATAAAATAGGTCACTTGAAAAAGGAAAGCTCAATAAAATGAATTACAAAACCAACAAGATTAAACTGATTGTGCTGGTTTTGTACAGTGCAGCTGAATTCTGCAAATATGCTGCTGGCTGTGGTTTGGCATTTAACAGCATGTGATCAGTGAGAAGGAGGAAATTTTATTCTCATTAACTGTTGCAGATTTACTGCAGTGAAAAAGGGCTATGTAACCTGAGAAGTGACAGAATGGAAAGATCAAAGCAGCAGTCTGGAAACTAAATAAACCTTCTGGCTACTTCCTGCAAGGAAAATTCACTCTGGCAATGTAAAACAGAGTCCAGTTAAAAACTACTCTCAGTTTTATGAGCTGTCACAGCAGCTTGAGTGGTTTGGACCAGTCAAGTTTAGAACATTATATTTCCTTGTTTTTGTCTCAGATACTTCTGTAAGCAGTTTTATAGTTTCTTTTTCTTTTTTTTTTTTTTTCTTATTTTTAAAGAGAAAAATAAAATTCTTTTCTTTTGGTTGAAATCGAGAAGGTCACAGCTAAACTCATTAAAAACAAGCAGGTCTTCATTTGCACATTCCATTCCCCTTTACTACATTTTAATATTTTACTTTGAGATTTATAAGCAATGTATATTTGCTTTAATAACTCTTCCGCATTCTGTTCACTTATTGTTTAATATAAGTGCAAATCAGTTTACAGAGCCCAGATGGCTTGTAACCAGGGAGCCAGTCTATTCCTAGTAGCACATCTGGAGGGACCTAGCAGCAGACAGAACGTGGGAATTAATTAATGTTACATTTCAGAAGAGACAGACCCAGGTTTGGGGGATTTTTTGGTAAGACATTCCAAAGGACTTGAGCTCACTGCTACAGCATTTGGGTATTCTTTTAAAATTCTTAATAGCTACCTAAACCATGATGGTTTAATGAGGCCAACTGCAGGTGGAATATAATAAAATAAAAAGCAACTAAAAAAATGTAAAAAAATTGACTGCAAGTGAAAGAGGCCCAAGTATCCTGTATTCTGAAAGAGCTGAAGTGCATTAAAACCTCAATACTTATTCTCTTCCCAAACGACATCTGCAACTTGCTGAAAAAACTGTGCTATTTTAACTGTGTCAAAATATTCCCCAGCAAGCTATTTCATCTCTCATACTGCTGTAATTGTTGGGAGCAATTAAACCTCTCTTACAGTAAATGAAACAAGGGCAACCTGATCCTTCCTGGCTCCAGACCACACACCTTGGCGAGGTGGTGTGGTCTGGTCACTGTGGGAGCAATCAGGAGAGCCCTGCCCTGCTCCAGCTCTGCCACCTGACTCTGGAGGAGGAACTTCCCTTCTCCCCACCTGTGCCTTCCAGCTCTCAAGGACTATGGGCATCAGCTGTGTGTGGGGGATACATGGAGAGCTGCTTGGGAGTGTCTCCTGATCCTAAGAACACAGTGACAACAAATAAACACCCAAGCACATTCCAAAGTTGTTATATATCAAATATTGGATATGAATAATACTGTCCTTTTATGGATATTCCTCAATTACAGACCTAATCCTTCAGTGGTGCAAAAGTTCTCCAAACTCTGGGAAAATCTCACTGATGAATATGGGCCACAGGGCAAAATCTTAATCCTCTGGAATAATCAGATCCCTGTCTTCAAAATTGCTCCAGTAACTGTCCACAGAATAACAGCAGAACTTGGTCAGACACTCATTAGTGACACCTAAACTGGATTATATGATCAGGTTGCAGCATTTCTATAAACAAGGCTTTGAGAAGACAGTATGAAAAAATAATGAAGTGACAGCTAGCAGGAATGTGACCACTACTCAAAAAAAAAAAAAAA
>VXAX01005171.1:0-19862 GCA_013399835.1 Leptocoma aspasia
CGGGCTGCTCTGGGCACCGGGCTCCTGCCTCCTGCCCGCCGCACTCCGCGGTGCTCCGGTGCCCCCTCCACCCCCACCCCAACCCTCACACAAAGCCCCGCGGGTGGGGGTCCCGGCCCGATCGCTCCCCGTGTGTGTGGGAGCCGGGCGGATGCAGCCCCCCGGAGGGAAGGGGGTACGCGGGGGCAGCGCGGTGCGGGATCCCGGGGGTGCTGCTCGCCCTGCCTGCGGCGCTGCCCGGCGCGGGGCACGTGGAGCGCCCGTCACCTGCAGCCCTGGGCCGGGCGGGCACCGGTGACCCCGGCCGGGAGCGGGACGAGCGGGACGCGGGGCCAAGTTCACTGCTGATGTCAGCAAGCGGCGGCGACAGGCTCCTGCCAGCCGCCACCAGGCCCTCTGCCTTTGGACCCGCCCGGCAACCGGGAACGCCGCCGGCGCCACCGGGCACTGTTAAAGACCGTGTGCCTACGGTGGCAGCGGGACCTGGGAGAAGGGAACGCTCCGCTGGCTCAGGCATCGAGTCAAGCTGGGGGCCATGGTCTCCGCTCTCCATCCTGCCCTGTGCTGACAAGGGACACCACGGGAGCAGTGGTTTGGTCAGATTTGAGCAATATTTGTTTCTGTCCTCTGATCCAAACCTTGCTGGAGTAGGAGACGTGGCTGCTCCAGCCCAGGCTGCCTTTCTGCAATTCCCTTCTTGCCTGTGACCATCCAACACTGGTGGGGAATAAAGGCGAGGGCAGCGGCCGCAGAGCAGCAGGCAGCAGCAACCAGAGGGCTTTGCGTCTCCAGAGTGTTGTGCGAACATGGGCTGATTAATCAAGTTAATTAAGCAGTCCTGTAAGTAAAGTAGCAGCAGCCACTCGCAATCTGTTGCCGGCTGGAAGCACACAGACTTCAGCATGGGGACCTTGGATGTGTAATCTCAGCTGTTTGAAAACAGTAGTGACAGGTAACAAAAAAATCTCAGGAAAAAAAAGGCTCAAAATGCCTGTTCTCCATGGGATACCTCTTGTCCAGCATCATAGAGGCAGGAGTCAGGCCTGCAGTCGAGGTCTGACAGGCCACACCAGCAAGCTCTTTGTCATCAGGGAGCTGCAAAGATCACAGTGAGGATGAGGATGGGGCTCCCTCCCCAACTGCCTGTATGGGTCTAGCTGAAGGGGACCCAGGCATTATTCCCTTCCCATCATAACTCCTGCTGTGGGACGAACAAAGAACAAAGGAGGAGAGCAGCAGGAGGAACCTGCAAAAGCTTATTGAGATGGAGATTTGCAATTACCTGGGGGGATGGGAGGCAACGGGACACCAGGCATGGATGGGAATACAAGAGAAACCCTTTTCCTTTCGATGGCATCCCCTTCCCCAGGAGTGCCTTGTCCTGGTGAAGGTGCCCCAAAATTCAGCACCACGGCTGCACCCAGGTGGGTGCCTTGGAGGGGGTGGTACAGAGGGACAGGAGACCCGTGGGCTCTTCTGGGCCGCCCCAGGGCCATGCCTCATCCTGCAGGGCAGAGGTGGCCATGGTGATGGATGTGTCCTGCCAGGCCACTTTGGGACCAGGCCATACCCACCGTGTGGAGATGGCCACAGTGATGGACATGTCCTGCCAGGCCACTTTGGGATTATGCCATCCCCTCCTCACTGGAGATGGCCACAGTGATAAAGAGCTAGCCCAGGAGAGTCCCCACAGGAAGGCCTCAGTGGAAGGAGACCCAGCCTAGGGTTCCTGCCAGGCCATGCTGGAGCAGAGCTGCCTTTGCCCAGCCATTCCTCTGTCACCTCGATGTGGATCGTGCAAGATCTCTCTGTCGCAGCTTCCCTCGCAGTAAAATGGGAGTCATTGCTGTTAATTACCTGCCTCATGGGGAATTAATTAATGTTTGCATTCCACTTTGAAAAGGATGATTATTAATTAGAAGATTATACGTCAAATAAGGGCAGCCACAAGGCATGGGTAGAGCGGATGGCCCTCGCAGCTGGGAAGCGTGGTCCATGAATGTGCTGATAAAGCAGGAAAAAGTTCAACAGTACTGCTGGGGTGATGGGGTTGGGATGGGGAACATCAGGTGGAGAGGCCACAGGGCTCATGGGGGTCTTGGGGAGATGGATGGGGTGTGCATGAGACGGGTGGGATGCTGTGCTCTGCTGCATCCCAGTGAGCGGGTTGGGTGGAGCCAGGCTGGGGAGCCACGATGCGAGACAGCCCATTAGGCAGGGAGGGAGCTGCCAGGCAATTAGTCTTGATTATTGGACTGAATCAGGAGGCAATCAATCTGCCAGCATCCGGAGGGCAGCAGCACTGGCCTCGCGTCTCCTGGCTTTAGGGGCAGCGAGGTCTGGCCTTGGTGGGATGGCAGGATGTGGCCTCCAGCACATGGCCAGGTGCCACCACTTCCTCCCAGGCTGAAGACACCTTGACAGCAAAGCCACCAGCTGGTCACCATGTTCGCCACTGTGTGATGGGCCAGGCCAACTCCCTGGCCGTGGCTGGGGCTCTCTTCCCATCTCTTCTGGGATGTTGCAAGAGCTGAGAGGAGGGAAAGGGGAACCAAGCAAAAAGCTTCCTGGCTGTCGTGTTACCTTTGGGCAAACATCACAAGCTCCCAAGTTCCCATGTTTTGCTTCATCCCTCCCTGCTTGTCCTTGGTGCTTGGCTCGCACCGACTCCGGACAAAACTATCCGAGGGAGGATCCTCCTGCCCTTTGCCAGCTGATATGGCTGAGCTTGAATTGCTGCACTTGTGGGACAATATGTGAGCTCTGCTTTCCCCTCGCTTCTCCCAGCCCTTCCCCTAGTGCAGAAGCCTTTTGCCCATGCAGGGATGGCATCTGCCATGCTTTTGGGGAGAGGAGGGTCAAAGGGGGGAAATATTCCTGGGAGTTTTTGGACTTGGAGTTTTGGCTTGGATTTCTGCACATCCCCTTCAGCACCAGCTCTTCCGTCTCTCCCTCTGTCATGTGCTCAGGCCTCCCTTCTCTCCCTCCTGCTGTTGTGACAATGAGAAGAGAGGTGGAAACTTCTGAAACCACCACAGTCTCTTTGCATCACCCTCGCACAAAAATCATGGAGGTTTTTTGAAGCACTGCCTTTCCCTTCCCGCTCCCCAAGGGGAAGAAGGAAAGGTGCTGACCACATCCCCTGTTTCACAGGCACGGGGACTATCTCAGCACCTTCCTCTTTCAATTTTCTCCTTGTAGCATCAGCTGTAACAGGAATTTGCAGGAGGTGAAATCTAAGCAGGAACCCCAGGCCCTTCACTCCCTTTGGAGATGTTTGGGGGCCTCACTGCAGCCCCCACCTCTCCCTTTATGGGAACATATTCAGCATTAAACCTGAAGCAAAACAGCCCCTGACATTTTCCTGGCTCACTGTGTTGCATCCCTGATGCCAGCTCATCCCTGACAAGCTGCAGACTCGACTCTCCCCCTTTAAGCATCATTCTCCACTCTCATACACCCCTCCCCGAGGTTTCTGCTCCTTTGTATTGATCCCTGAGCTCTCTCTGATCTTTCAGTCCTTTTGCAGGGAGGACAGCCTTTCCCTTCACAGACCTCCATATGCAAGGGTGTTCTCCCCTGATCTGCTGCATCCACGTGGGTGGGCTAACAGTGCATCCAGCATCCCTCCCATTCACAAGGAATGAAAATCATTACATTGTATCATGCTGGAAAAACTGTATAAATCGCCCATTTTCCATTTTCAAGGCACAGACAAACAACCAGTGCCAGGTTTTGCTGAGGCTGTTGGAAAGGGCCCAGCCCTGCCCAGGTAGCCAAGGTGGTGGCAGGGCACACGTGCCTGGTTTACAGCCTGCTGTCCCTGATAAGTGGACTTTGCTGGAGGGGTTGAAGATTTTTCTCCACCTATTTCTCCAGCCTTGCCTGTCCTCACTGCCTCCAGCCTTGTCTCTCCATGCCCCCATGCCTTCCTCAGCCCCTTCATTGCGTATCCCTGAGCTGATCCCTGTGCCAGCCTTTCCAGATCCTGATGCTGGCCCGAGGGTTTCCCAGCTCACACAGGCAGCAGGAGGCCAAGCTGTCATTCCCAGCCTTGTAGGCAGCCAGGTCAGCACCCATCAGCCAGTGCCCAGGCTGGCACCCTCTGCCCAGCCCCATCCTGGTGCCCCACAGCCCTGCCACCCTCTCACCCTCCCTGGGCTGTGCTGGCCTGGCCAGAGCAGAGCAAAGCCCTCCCTTCCCCCACTGGTTAAACGTGCTGCCAGGGCTGTTTTGCTTGACCTTGATAGCAACAGCCTGTGAGGCCTGAGTGTGGAATTGTTTTCAGCCCAAGGTCATTCCGCAGCACAGCACGATTACACCGGCACAGCCAGAGCCTGAGGCGATGCCGGCCGGGCTCCCAGCCCCAGCCCTGCACCCCGGCCATCTCTGGAGTCCACTTCTTCCACAGCAATGGGACAGGTATAAGCTAAATCCTATGCTGGAGCTTCCCTGCAGGGACAGAGAATGGTGGAGCAGCCCTCCCCTCCAGCCAGGCTTGGCATCTGTTTCAGGGGATATTTCCTCCAGCTAAAAACAGAAGGGGAAGAGAAAAAGCTGATTCTCCCTGGGTTTTTTTCTGCCTGTCTCAGCTCTCTGGTCCCACTCACACCACCCCCATTGCCACCCAAATGCTACTGAATGACCCCTTGGCTGTGATGCACTTCCAAGGAGGTCTCTCCCTCAAGGATGCTCCCTGGGGTTCAGTTACCTGTCCTGGCAAAAGGCTCCCACAGCTGTTACATGGCACTATGCCGAGCCATACGGTGCATTTTCAACTGCTTCTTAATTACTTTGAGAATTGATTTTTCTTGGTCTCTGATGATAAAGGCAGGGGAGCAGCTGGATGGAGTTTTCTGCTCGTACAGTACCTAGGAAATGAAACAGATCCTGGGCTACCCAAGCATGCCAGGAAATTCACTTTGAACTTTGCCAGGCTAATGGCACTTTCCATCTAGGGGCTTCAAGCCTTTGACAGAGGTGACCTTTCCTACCTTGGAGAGAGTGGGAATAATGCTGCCTTTGTTTTCTGTGAGAGAAACAGAGGCAGGGAGAGCAGGAATGGCCATTGGCCTCAGCCAGGGTGACTCTCCTGCCCATGCCAGGTGATGTAACGCACTTGTGACTCTGCAGATAATTCTGGCTTGGGTTTGGGGCATAAGCCCCCTTTTACTCCAGCAGCAAGTCACAGGGGTCTGACCACTGTGCTGGTGCTGCTGTGGGTGCACCCAAAGGTGGGGATCCCCACCCCTCCAGTGACCCCAGACCTGCACCAGCTCCTGTCCCTGCAGGCGCAGGGATGCTCAGGGAATGAATGGGCGAGGCAGGGTTTGCCCATTCCTAGAAGGAGGGATGCAGAGGAACCCACGAACTGCTCTGGGCCCTGTCCCAGCCCCATCCCTGCCCGGGCTGGCCCCCGGCTCTGTTTGCACAGCCGGTGCCGGTGCCGGGCAGTGACGCAAGCAGCTCTCCCCAGGCAGGGAGAGAGTGACAGAGGAGGAGTGGGACCTGCTCTAGACAATGCCACATCCACTCCTCCAAGTTTAAATAAACCTTCAGGGGTGATTCAGCGCTTGCACAGCACTCAGCCCTTTCACAGAGCTGCCAGAATTGAGATTCAGTGACCGTCCCTCTCCCGCCACCTTGGAGAGCAGGTGCACGGGAGGAGAGCCAGGTGGTTTTTGTCTGGTGCCAGGCTTGTTTGTGGTCCATATTGCTGGGGTAACAGTGGGATGATGCCACTCATGATGGGCTGGCAGTGGGGAAGGAGGGAGCACAGGCTTTCTGCAGGGTGGTGCTGCAGAAACCAGCCCCTCTGGTCCAGCTCACAGAGATCTGCAGCAAACCTGGGAACAAGCCACCAAGTTTGCAAATATCCCTCTGATATCATCGTGACACTCACACACAGGCTGGGCATGGGAGGAAAGCACCACCTCAAAGCCCAGCTGCAGAGGCACCAAGCCCCCCTGCATTTAATTTCCCTCCCAGCCCATTGCCCCCAAAGTTTCCATCCGTCACTTGAGACAGTATTTCCACATGTGCTTTGTTTGGCTCATTTCACACATTCCTGCTGACAGGTGATAAGATCCCAGGAGAAAGGCAAACCAAAGCCCTAGGTGCCAGGCACTGGCTGTCACTCCCCTGACTCATTAAGGTGCCCTGGTCCCTCCTCACCTGCTCTGATTTGGCATGAGCCAGGTCACATCCATCTTCATTCCACCACAGGTGGGCTGTGGGGTGAAGGTCTGGAAACAGAAATTGTGGTGGGACTCAGGTGGCTGAGTGAGTTGTCAGGTTCCCTCCTGCTCCTGAGGAGGACTGCAAGGCTCTGCTCTCTCTGGTGCCTGTGCCACCCTGGGATACTCACTCTGCTGTCCCATGTGGGTGATGTGTGCCTGGGTAGGAACTGAGCTCCTCTGGAGCGGCAGAGGTGTTATCAGCTCTGAGAATATTTGAAAAATGCACTTGAATGCCATTAGAACCTCGAGAACCCACAGGTGGCACTTACTGGAGCAATGGCACAGCCCTGGGGACTCCCTGGCCCAGGTGTCCCCAAGGCACCCTTTGCTGGTATGAGCAGGGTGGGGTATGAACACACCTCTCCCTCCTCCCTTTAACAATAAATGGGGTGAAGTCTTCCACATTCCTGCTCTCTTCCCTTCCCCATGCCAGAGCCAGAGCAGTGTAGGGTTGCAGAGATGGCTTCCAGAGCTCCTCTACTGCTGGAGCACAGAGCAGCAGAGGAAGCCAAGTGGGTACAGAGGCCACCAGGGCCCTGGTGGGGCTCAGATGGACACAAAGAGTAGCCACTGTCTTTACAGTTTCTCAGCCCAAAGAAGAGGCAAGGCAGCATGCAGAAAAAAACAGGGAGTGATTTTCCTGTGGGGCTTTGCAGGAGCCCTTTTGGTTCCCAGATCACTGCCCAAGGCTGTGAGAGGGCTGCACAGCACATCTCATTCTCTGGGAACTCTTGTTCATGTTTTGCAAGAACTTGGGGCAGATGGGGACAAGTAAGAGGAAGAAAAAAGCAACCAGCAGCGGTGACAGGAATGAGGAAGCCCAGAGTGTGGGGCAGCTCCAGCCCCAGCACAGCCTGGGCTCAGTCCTGGCAACTGCCTGGCAGGGCAAAGGCTGTCCCAGCTCCACCCTGACACTGCTCAGCTCGGGTCCCTCACTCAGGGCTGGATCAGTAGGACCAGAGCCTTCTGTCACCTCTGGGACCAGGAAAGGTTTTGTCCTGCCCATCCAAGACCAGGCACATCACTCCAGATGGGCCCAGACCCCTTCCCTTGGCTCTTTCTGCTGCCATGGAGATCACTGAAAGAAGACACGGGACAAAGGGATGGGGAGGGTCCTCCCTCCTCCCCCAGAGGACCCACATCTCTCTGGGCACACATTTTAATTAACACCGAGTGGCCGAGGGACCGTCCCAGGCAGCTCTGGGCACAGCCCAGCCTGGGGAAATCAGCCTTAAATGGCAAAGCCTGGCCCTGTCTGCGGTAAGCAGCTGGAGCAAGAGGCAGCAGAAACCGGAAACCAGAGAGCAGCTGAGGCCCTCCGCCCCCCTCCACTGCTTTGTAAACCTAAACTCACCAGGAATACACCTTAGAAATGATCTCCTCCCTCCTGTGCCCTGTACAAGTGCTGGGGGTGCCCTCCTATGGGATGGGTGGCCTGGATCATCCTGCACCCCTGCTCTTGGGGCAGGCACAGGGAGAGAAAAGGTCTCTGTATTTCCTCTCTCTTGTGCAGCAGCTCAAGGAACAATGAGGGACAGGAGCCCCCTCCCCAACCCCTCATTGTTACTTTTGTGTGTTAACTCCCAGCAGATTCCAGGGCATAAATTGCTTCCAAGAGAACTCTCTGTGCTCAGCAGTGAAAACATTCCTGAGCTCTCCCAGTCTCCATGTCCTGGGATAGAGGGAACTTGGATGATCACTCATCAGGGGGATTTTGAGGTGCCTCTCAGGCCCAGCTGCTGTAAAGGAGAGCCTCGGATGTGCTGGAACCCTGATGTTCTTTTTTGGGCTGTGGGCAAGGAGGGTTTCACAGTGCAGGATGAGCCCACCAGTAGCATGAATTTCTTCCCATAAATCACCAGTTCCACTTAATGAACCCTGCACTGATGTCTGGTGTATTGGGAGCTCCCAGTATTTGCTTTGGCTGGGTTGTTGGCCACCCCACATTTTGAGATTAATTTATTCCTTTCACTTGGCCCAATCACATCCTGATAGCGAGCAGGCAGTGGGCTGTCAGCAAGCTGCTCCTGGCTAATGCTGGGGTGGAGCACAAGGTCCTTCAGCCAGCTGCTCCCATGGATTCCCATCTCTGGGATGGGACAGAGCCTGGAAATCTGTGTGATCCCAACGCTGAGACTTGCTGCGTTACCATTTCCCAGCACGTTTCTCCAGGAGCACTCTGCCAGCAGACTCATTAGCTGTGACATCTCATTAAAGCAGCCATCCTTGGGGGAATTGGCTCACACACAGGAGCACTGGGATTGGTGTGGCCCTTTTCCTCCCCACCTTCAGACAGGAGAGAGGCTGGAGCAGTGGGAGAAGCCCCATCCATTGGGATACACACAGCAACTGCCCTTGCTGCCAGGGAAAACTGCAAAGGGAGAGTCAGAGGGAGAAGTCTGCACACATCAAAAAGGAATCAGCTCAGCAAAGTCACGATTATTTAAAAACCCCACAGACAGTCACAGCTCCCGTTGAGCCTGAGGAGGAGGTGGCTTTCTCCTGTGCCAGGACCAGTTTCCCAGCTCCCCAGCCCAGTGGGAATGAGGCTTTGCCTGCCAGCCCCGCTCTGTCACAAGGTCCCCACCCTGGCTGGCCAGGGGACAGGGAGTTGCAGCACCTACAGCCCCTGGACTGGGAGAAGCATGGAAATGGCCTGGAAACTGGCTCTGGGTGGATTTAATCCCATCTGATTTCCCCTTCTGTGAGCTTTTCCCAAGTCTTCTGACACTGTTTCCACTCCTAAATAAATATGTTTCCAGCCTGGGATATGCTTTTCTTCATCAAACAGGGAAGGACCAACCTCTTCATCTCCCTCTGTTTCAAAAGTCCCAAGCTTAAGGCAAATAGGACACAACCATCCTTGGGTGGAGATGTAAATCCCACAATTCAAAGACCAACTTTAAACAACAAAATGAGGCTGTGGCACACCAACAGAGCTGTCAATCCTTGCATCCATCCGGGGTGGTTGATTGTCTCTATTAAAGGTCATGCTACCACCACCACTTGGCATCACTTCCAAGCTGCTTCCCACTGCTCAATCTTCCATAAAAATCACATAAAATCGGGGTCCAGGAATGAAGACACCACAGTCTGCATGGAAAAAGTTTCCTCACCTCTACCCCACTTCTCTGGCACTGACAGTCCAGCCCAGGATTTCTGCCATTGGTCACTGTGGCCACAGAGGACAAAGTCTGGTTCCTTCCTCCACACCTTGCCCAATTGTGTCTCCTGTAACTTCTTTTCTCCATCCAGATAAGGGGAAGTAGAGATTTCCTACAGCCCAAGCACTGCACATACTCAGCCTCTCAGGGGAGGCTTTCCCCAGCCCATCCCAGCTGGCTCTGCAGATCAGGTCTCCAGCCCATCTTCACCTTTATAATACTTCACACCTGGGCTGGGGGCAGCTGAGCATGAGCAGCTCAGTGAGGAGAAAAAAAAAGATGAAAAGGGATTTTAAATCCCTTCAGCCTAGCTTTTTCAATGAGCCTTGGTCCTAGGAGGATGTCATTGTCCCTCCAATGCAAGCAGAAACAAGCCACAAAACAAAAACAACAAAAAAAGAGGACTCCAAGCCCCTTCTCCATGGTTTTATTTTTCTGCCAGCAGCTGCCTGGAGGAGTCGTGCTGCTCAGGAGGTCGGAGGGTATTTTTTCCCCATGGATTGCCTTGACCCAGGGTTGCATGAGCCCTGCCCTCCAGCCAAAGGCAGCTGCCAGCAGCCGCAGCCGGGCCGGGCGCCCGCGGGGCTGTGGGGACCGTCCCCCGCCACGCCGTTCCCACAGTCCCAGCCTTCGAAGGTTTCACCTTCTTCCAGGCGGAGCAGTGCTAATGACAAGTGAAGGATGGTGCCACACCTGCACAAAACCATTTTTGGAAGGACACCTGGGGAAGAAATGTTTCCCATGTCGCTGCTCTGTAATTAGCATTAATTACCAGGGCTTGTGAAACCTCTTCCCCATTTACTCCAGGCAGCATCTGACGGAAACTGTGGGAATCCCGCATGGCTGAGTCAGCCAGGAGCTGGGGAGGGGTCGATGAGCCCCCACAGGGTGCAGGGATGAGTCCCCAGGGTCCCTCCCTCGGCCCCCCCAGCCCATGGGGACAGAGTTTTGGCCAGGGGGCTGCAGGCCTGGTTAAAACACCAAGAAACAGCTGATATTCATTCATCTCACCCTTCCCCACAAGGTGCCACTGTCCTTCCCCAGCCAGGGGACAACCTGGGACATCCCAGGGCTCAGGGAGGGCTTGCATGTACTGCCCTTTAAAGCATCCTTTAAAGCACAAAGCAGAGTGGGAAGATCCCCAGCAGCACATTTCCTCGGGTGTCTGCCTCTCCCTGAGCTCACTGCTGTCAGCAACACCCCAAGGTGTTATTATAGACTGGAGGAAAATCCACCCCAAAAACCTAACCCCAAGCAGCCACTTTGTCACCACCCAATGGCAGAGTACTCCTGCCTGAGTAATTTCTTCTTCTTTTTTTTTTTTTAATAATATTAATGATTAGAATGAGTCAGGACGTTTTGTCATCTGGAGTGGCTTTGGAGTCATCTCACCCTGCCCCAGTGACTCCTCGGTGGCCTGGGGCTAGGGACATATCCAGCCACCCTAGGGTGGAGTGCAGCTGCTGCAGCCTCACCCCCAAACTGGCAGATTTTGGCTTCAAAATAAAATGATAAAACAAGAGGAAAAAAAACCTGCCCACCTGCAGGGCCTGCTTTCTCCCCATCTGCTTGCAGCACCTCAGGGTGCTCCAGCATCCTGGGGGGACGGGTGACCCCAACCACCACCCTGGGTGGGGGTCCCAGTGGCACTGGGCATCACGATGGGGATCCTGAGGCAATGCCCAGGTGACCCTCAGCTTTCCACACATCATCGTTGCTGTGACCTCCAGGGGTGGTGACAGCTCCCAGCACCACGTGGGACCTCTGTCCCTCCCCAGGGACCCGGGCATCCCCTCACCCTCCCACTTGACCTAACCTCCTGTCCATAAATGGAGAGGTTTGAGAGCTGTCCCCGGGGTGGAGGAGGAGGAGAAAAAAGGAGAATAATGCTAAGAATGCAGGACACAGCTGAGGAGCCCAGTCCCAGCCCCTGGACATGGGCTGGGGGCTATGGGACAGCCAGCCTGGGTGCTGAGGCCGCCTGGCCAAAGCCCAGTCCTGTCCCTGCAAGCCACCCACTACAGTCACTGGAAAGGTGCTAGTTTTGTTTCTCTTTCTCTGCTTTTCCCACCAGCTGGGGACTTTCCGAGGCTGGGCTGCCCCATTTCCATCTCAGCACCATGGAGCAGCTCTGGGGTGCAGAGCTGTGCCCCCACACCCCAGGAGTGTCCCTTTGCAGCAATGTGTCCCTTACAATGCTGTCACCTTGCAACAGCACGCCCTTGAGCAGATGATGCCCCCACCCCTCCAGCGGTGTCCCCCTGCAGAGACACATCCCCTTTCACCTCTCTCCTCACCCCATCACCTGTGGGAAAGCCACACCGGGACGGATGTGACATGCAGGGTGGCCTCAGAGGCGGGTGGCACGGAGGGTGCCAGGAGCCACGCGCCCCGGCTGGCACCGCGGGCCAGGCCTCCGCTCGGGGCCAGAGTCCAGCGCCTTAAAATAGGAAGTGAAAACATTCGGGTGCCCCGTCCGGATGGGCGAGAGGGGCCCATCCCCGCCTCTACCAGCCGAGCGCCGCCCCAACGTCTCACGACCCACCCTGCTCGCCCAGCCACCCTTTCCCCAACCCGGCAGTGCCCATCCCCAGGGTCAGGGTGGATCCCTTCGGGTTCTCTCGGAGAATTGCTCCAGCGGCTCGCTCAAATCCTCCATAAAAGGAAAAACAGCCAGCAGGTAGCACTGCCAAACTTAGTCATCCCCAGTCCGGCAGCGCTCGCAGCTCCGTCAGCAGCAATTTCCTCTCCGCGCTCCCCTCTGCGCGGGGGGGACAGGGAGGAGCGGCTCTGCCTCGGCCAGCGCCGTGCCCAAAGCTCCGGGCTTGGCCGAGGGCTGCTGCCGCACGCGCTGGGCTGGGGAGATGCTGCCATGCTCCCAACCAAGATCCAGGGGGGAAATGCACGCACGCCCCGGGGAAAACAAAATTTGGCACTCGGTGCAGTGGTACCGCTGTTGGTCAGGCAGCAAAATCTCATTTTCTGCCAAGAATTTGTTCCTGAGCACAGATGTGCGGGTGTACCTGGGAGCATCTTGAAGCACCTGGAATTTGGTGGGCAAAGCCTGTTTGCTGCCCATGGGATAGGTATCACAGAGCCCATCATTGATATAAGGGACCTCCAGCCCCTCCAGAAATCAGGGTCTGGATGCTGGTCCCATCCTGGTGGCAGAAGGGCTCCGAGGGTGACCCCTGAGCTGGCCCAGAGCAAGACATAGGGCATCCCTGAGTCCCATCTCCTCCAGCCCCGGCTCTGCCTCTATTTCCCCACAGAGGAAGTAGGGCTGAGTGCCTGCTCTGCCCCGGGGTATTTCACTGAGCCTGAGAGGAGCGACCAGGGCCCAGCACGGCTCCTCATCCCTGCAGGATTGCCCACAGCATGGCACAGTCACCCGGGATTGCATCCCAGGCAGCAAACGCCCTGGGGTGTGAGGAAGTGACATCTCCTACTGCCCCAGGAGACAGCCTGGGTGTTGGTCCAGGTGGCTGTGTCACCTACACATCCCTGTCACCTCACCATGGGGACACAGCATCACTGGGGTTTGGAGCCTTCTCCTGACCAAGGAGGGGGATCAGACAGGTGGCATCCCCACTGCACAACGGGGTAAACACCTCAAACACTCTCAGGGAGCCTATGTTCAGCTGGCACCGGGGTTTTGCAGGCAGGCTGGCTGCCCCAGTAAATGATTCACCCCAGCAATAAAAGATTGGAAATGTTCTGGTGACGTCTCACAGCACCAAAGGCGCCTGCAGGGTCGTGGGGTGTGCAGTGTCCCCAGGGCTGAAGGGAGTGAAAGGTCTGTGTGGGGGCCAGGTCTAAGTCACAAAGAATGGTTGAGATGGATGATGCTGAGAGTGCCATGTGGGGTCTCTAGTCCCTGTGCTGGGCACCACGATGTGGATCAGGCTGTGATGGAGTGACTGGTTACACCAGCACTTTGTCAGCTCAGTGCAAGGTGAACCAGCCTGAGCGGGCAACCTGGAGTCTGCTGTGAGCAGCACCGAGCCTGTGGCTTCACCAGCAGGCACTTGGTGGCACTGGGACACCCACAGTTCCCTGTGCTGTGATGCCCACTCCCACCTTAAGCTCAAATCCTGCAGCACCCACTGCCAGACAGAACTCTGTTCCGCGTTCCCAAGCGATGCCCAAAAGGAAGCGACCTGTCACCGCACAGACGCGACATCCCAGGAGGGGCTCAGCCACACTCGGGTGCGGGCGGAGCAGGCACAAGGCGCCACCCTCGCTCCCTCAGCGCTTTGTTCGTCTCCATGTTGTCCGTCCTTCCCCGGTTTGCCGGGATCCGCCCGCCGGTCCCGCTGCAGCGCGCGGCCGCGCGGCTGGGTGGTGCTGTTGGGATGCGCACTGCGCGCAGCCCGCGGGGGCGCGCACCGGCACCGCGCGGGACCGCGCACGAGGCGAGCGGGGCACGCGGGACCGCGCACGCCGAGACGCGCAGGGCACTCAGGATGGTGCACACCGAGATGCGTGTTGCACGTGGGGTCATGCATGCCAAGATGCACAGAGCGCATGGAATCATGCATGCCAAGGTGCACCTTGCACTCAGGATCGTGCACAGCACGATGCACCCTGCACGTGGGATGGTGCACACCAATGCACGTGCTGCACACAGGATCATGCACTCTGCATGTGAGAACACACACAGAAGTGCACGTTCATGCACCTGGGGTCACCGTGCCAAGAGCCACAGGCTGCACGTGGGACCATGCTTGTGGCACACAAGGCCATGCATGGTGAGGTGCACAGGCTGCAGGTGGGGCCACAGATGAGCCACACACGCTCCACGCATGTTCATGCACACCAAAATCCATGCTGGATGTGGGATCAGGCATGCTGAGATGCACACCATTCACGTGTGGTCACACACACGCCGAGGGTGCAGGCTGCACACAGGCACCCCAGGGTGATCCCAACACACACGCATTTCATGGGATTGCACACATCAGCACGCCTGGTGCACAAAGAATTGCATGAACGACACATGGGATGGCACACGCCAATGCAGACACGGCCTGTGGGATTGCACACACCTGCACGCCCCACGTGGGATGGGGCACACCAAGGTGCACCCTGCCCCTGGCATTGAACATGGCAAAATGCAGCTGCACGTGGCCCATGCACAGAACACGTGTGTCACACAGGGAATTGCAGGCAGCTGGGATTGCACACACCAACATGCACATTGCACATGGCAGTGCACACAACCCGCACCCAGATTGCTCCTGCCAACACACACATGGCACAAGGAGTCACAGGCTGCAGTGGATTGTCCACTGACCAAGCCCCCCCTGTGCTGAATGTGCTCCCCACCAAAGGCCTTCTGTCATCCTGCAGAGCCACAGCCACCCCTGTCACTTCCAGGGACCCTCAGGGTGGCTCTGCACAGTGCCTGCCCCAGGATGCCCAGTCTCCAGCCCAGTTTTGGGGCACACACCCAGGTCCAGGGTGCTCTGCTCACCGGGACCCCAACCTCACATCAGTGGGGTGTTCTCCTTCACCCTCCATTTCCAGCTGGGAATGGCTGTACTTAACTCCATCTGGGGGATGGCAGGAGGTGCTAGAGAGGGGGCTACCAGCACCTTCACTACAGGGAGGGCTGGAGAGCCCCCCCAGCCCCAGCTGCCCGCAGCCGGCGGCTGCATGCCCAGAGCAGGGCCCCTGTGCCGAGGTTTTGGGTTTCAGGGCCCCCCCCGCCTGCATTCCTGCCTTCCCAGGGCCTCTCACAGCCAGCCTGGCCAGAGCCCCCCAGCCCCAATCCCTCCTTGTGGCCATTTGCCCACGGACAAAGCCAGCCTGTCAGCACTGGGGAGTGAAGGGAGCTGTGGGACAGTGGGGATGGGGGGCTCTGGCCAAAAGCCCCCCCCAGATCTCACTGCCACTGCTTTCACACCAGCAGCCCCCAGGTTTCCTGAGCTGGAGGTCAGATCCAGCCCTTGGCAGAGGACACAGGGAATCATGGAATTCATGCCAGATGGAATTACTCTCAACTCATCAAGGGGCTCCAGATTTTGGGACTTCCCCCCACCTCAGCCACCCCTCCTTGCAGATGCCACAGGAAGAACATCTTCAACTTTTAGCCCAGATGTGGTTTCCCACAAACCAGATGGCAAGCACAGCTGGACTCCCACTGCCTCAGTTTCTCCATGTGCAGGACTCCCTCCAGCCCCACCTACGAGGATGCACAGGAAGCCCAGGCATTGCAGAGAGACAGGGTTCTGCTAACCCCTTCTATCCAAGGGGTTCTACTGCTGGGAGAGTTTGCAATTCCATGAGAAAATGCAATGGGGAGCAGGATATCAAGTCACCTGGGGTCTCAGTTAAATTCTTTTCACTGCTTTCCACATTTCTCAGCCCAGTGGTTCAATGAGAGTCCCATACCTTCTGCATCCAAAAAACCCAAAGGGACTACAGTGCTGCTGGACTGGCACCCGCAGGAATCAAGGAAGGCCAGGTGGGAGGTGCAGGGCTAATCCCCAAAGGCCCCGTTCCTAATCCTGACTAATGGACTCTTTTCACCGCTGACAATGGAGTTATCCATCTGGAAGGGGATCTCTGGGCCCAGGAAGTCACAGCTGGTGGGGCCAGGGCTGGGCAGGGAGGTTTGACCCCTCCCCCCAGCCTCAAACCGCTGCTTCCAGCCCCTTCCCTGGCCAAAATCCCACCTCTCCCCTGCAGGTAAGGGCACAGCTCTGCTGCTGCCCTGCATCCCACCCCACGATGCCCCAATACCACCGCCAAGGAGTCAAACAACCCCCTCACCTCCTCTCCAAGTCACAGGCTGTAGAAGGCCCCCTGCCCCTCTCAGCCTTTTATAGGGATCCCCCGGGGCATTCCCAGCTGGCTCCTATTACTGCTCCTATTTCCAAGACCTCATCCTTGAAGAGATGTCCCTCGCTGCTCTGGGGGTGTCGGGGGAATCTCCTCGTCCTGCTGGGGCTTGACCTCGGTTTCTCTCCAGGCTGAGCTTCAGCCCCCTGACCCCACCAGGGGGGATTTGTGC
This sequence comes from Leptocoma aspasia, assembly GCA_013399835.1. Lineage (NCBI taxonomy): Eukaryota > Metazoa > Chordata > Aves > Passeriformes > Nectariniidae > Leptocoma > Leptocoma aspasia. The sequence goes on from VXAX01005171.1 coordinate 16,422, forward strand.
ACCTGTGGGTGCAGCCCCTGAGGGGGTTTTGGCACCAGTCCCCTGCAACAGCATCCTGCCATGTCCACGTCCCCTCCGAGTGCTGTGAGAAGCTGGGGAGGTGGCAAACACAAAAACACAAGCTGTCACCTCCTTCTCGCCCCCCATCCACAGTGGCTTGATCAGAGTCTGCTTGTCCCTATTCCTGACATCCCCCCTGCTGCACTCTGACTCACTTCCAAGGCTTTCCATCCCTCTTGTGTCCCCTTTGGGATGGGCCATGCTCCACCTCAAGGTGAGGATGGAACAACTGGGTGGTGTTGGGTCCTGCCAGAGCTGGGCATCACCATCCCAGCCATGCCCAGACCAGCTTTTTGGGATGCTGCAGATCCAGCTGTGCCCTGGGAATGCAGGCAGCACGAACCTTCCGTGGCATCCCTCCCTCTGCCCACCAAACCCTTCAGCTGTCCTGGGCGAGGCCCTGAGCATCAGGCACAGTGCATGGACTGCACGGGAAACGTGGATCCAGGCAGGACCGAGTGAGGAAATCGGAGCAGAAAGGAGCTGCTGTCGCACGCTGAGTCACCTGCTCCGCCCGCCGCTGCCGAGCGCCTGGGCCGGGATATTTTGGAGCTGCGTGGGAGACGCTGGTAACGCAGAGACGCTGGTAACACACTTTCTTCTTCCCTGCAAGCTCCTCTCTGCTGACTCTGCGCTGCAGCAGGGAATTAAAAGTGGGGACAAGCAACAGGGCTGGCACTGGAATCTTCCTCTGGGCTTCCTGCTTGGGGTTTCATGGCTACAAAAGCCCCCAGGGCTCTCCCTTGCTCCAAGCGCAAACTGAGCAAATTTTCTTTTTTCCTGTTTTTTTTTTCTTTTTTTTTTTTTCTTTTTTTTTTAAAGGCTAGAAAGCATCCCCTGGTAATTGATTATTTTGTCCCACAGAATGCCCTGTGTCTTGTAGGATTACAAGAGCCTCGTGTCCCAGCAGAGCCCCCGGGGACCAGGCAGGGCACTGGGTCCAGGACAAAGAGCACCGTCCCCACCACAGAGGTTAATCACTGCTACACAAAAGGTCTTTTAAGCTTTCCTAATAAAATTCCTTCTCCTGCTGGATGAACCAGCCTCCAGCCTCCACCCCATCTCCTCAGGGTCCTTGGGGGAGGCAAAGGAAGGAGCAGGTTTTCTCTTTAGTGTCTGGTAATGTAAAAACCACACCAGAAAACAGCAGAAAATGAGCTGGGCCGGGAAGAGAGGGACAAATTCCCAGTGCAGATTGTCTGTGTGCACTCATCCACTTCCTTCCTTCATTTGCCCATGTCCAACATCCAAACTGCTTGAAACAAGGTGCTTCAAACACTTCCATCCCTTTTTGCTCTCTGGATGCAATTAAATTAAGCTAAGGGGATAAATCCAGCTAATAGAGTTGAGCAAGCCACATGACCCAGTACCGTGACTGATCCTGATGTCCAGGAAACAGAGGAACATGGCTGAGCCCCCATCATCCTCCACCACTGTCCCTTGCTTCCTGAGCAAACCCCCTTGAGGCAGCATCCCATGGGAAAACATCCCTGGAGCACGATCTGCCTCTCTGAGCCCCTCTCTGAGGGCTGCTCTTTGTTTCCCCTGGTACTGCTGCTTTTTTTTTTTCAATAAAGCCTAATACAATTTTAATGAGGCTGGGGCGCCTGCCAACTGTCGGGAGGGCCATCAGAGGACCTTTGCTGAGCTGGCTGGTGGCATATGGCAGTGAGGCTGGGCACCCTGGGGTGTCCCTGTGGCCCCCAGCAGCAGCAAGGGACAACTGGGGACCTGGGGAAATGCAGCCTTCAGCGAGGATTTTGTCTGTACCTAGGACTTGTTCCCAACCCTGGTCCAGTGGTCTCTGGTCTCTGGGTGGTTTTGACAGAGCCCTTTATCCCACTGGAGGACAGCTCGACGGCTGTGCAAGGTCACCTCATCCTGCACAAGAGCTCCCATTGTCACAAACTCTGTCCCACGTGGGCTGGGGGTGGCTGGAGAGATGGTGACCACCAGCACTGCATCCCCAATCTCTGCTGAGCCCCTCTGTGGGCTGAGTGGGAATCTGCATTGTTGGGGGGGCTTCCCAGGCCAGCCTTGGCCATCTCACAGCCACTGCCACCACCAAGTGGGACACCAGCACCCCCAGGATGGGCCTGTGTGTGGCATGGACACTGAACAGTGCGTGGCTGTCCCAGGGAAAGCACATGGCTGGTGTCCACTGTGCTGGGGGTGAAAACCAACGAGCAGCCCCCTCACAGTGAGCCCCCAAATTTGCTCCATCAAAGAAAAAGGAGGGCTCAGGCCAGGCTGGATGTGGCTTGAATCCAAAGGACAGATGTGCTCCAAGGGAGGGACCTGGTGACACCAGCTTTGGGCACGCTGTGACACAACCTTGTGCCCCAGGGTCTGTGTGCTCTGGAGGGCAGGACAGGGCTGGACACACAGCTCAAAGCATCCCTGGCTGCTGTACCTGGAGCTGGAGCTGCTGCCTCCACACTGCCCCTTTGCCTGAGGACATCCCTCTCTGTGCTGGGATGTCCCCACTGCCCTCCTGGGGACACAGGGCTGGGACAAACCATTGCACCCTCAGACTCTCCACCAGACACTGCTGTACACTGCATTTGCTGTCTCTGTCCCCTCTGAGCCCCCGTGCCTGCCCCTGGCACCGTGCATCCCACCCTGCCTCAGTGTCCAGCTCTGCCTTCCCAATATCACCAGCTCGAATGAAAATCCCGGCAAACGAAGCCACAAAAAGTGTCCAGGCAAGCATGAAAATCCGAGGGTGTTTCTGTGCCTGAGGCAGGCAAGACGGGGGTCACTCCATGACCAGGGCTCCTTTTCTCCTGGCTTTTCTCTTTTGGAGCTGGGATCTCTTTGAAGTCCCAGCGGGTGAGTCCCACAGCCCCTCCAGGGGGACGCGGCCACACTCACTCCGGAAAGTGTGACACGCATCCATCTTGTCATGGATGCCGTGTGCCAGGATTGGGTGTCCTGCAGGAGCGGCGGTGGGAGGGCTGGGGGGATGACCTCAGAAGCGTTTAGTCACGGTGGCTTGCAAAGATGACGGGAAATGCGATGTGCAGAGGGAAACCCAGCGCCTTTCCCGCCGCTCCAGCGCACCGGCACGCGTGGATGCACTCGGGAGATGAGCTGTGGCTGCTGCACCCCCAAGTCAGGGGACACTGGGCACCCTTTGCCACCACAGTGACATGTGGGGAGGTTTCAGACTGTGTTTAGGGCTCTCCCATCCCCCAGGAGCAGAGGGTGCAGGCAGGATGGATGTCTGCTCTGGAAGGACAGGATCTGCTGAGCCAGGCAGTGCCATCCATCCACACAGTGCCACCATCCACCAGTGTCACCCATCCATACCACAGTGCTGGGTGGTGGGGAGAAAACAGGGTGGGTTTTTCTTTCTCTGCATAATTGCTTTTTTTTTTT
>VXAX01005171.1:23220-111144 GCA_013399835.1 Leptocoma aspasia
AGGGGGCGGATGGAGTCTTCCCTCGCCGAGAAGGAGGCAGGGCTGTATCCCTCGCCTTCCTTCCTATGGAGCTCATTGTTCGCCCAACAAAGCCTCCACCAATTTCCCCCTCGCCCGAGCACGGCTGAGCCACTTGCCCAGCGGAGCAGGGAGGCTGCGGGTCCCCCCGGGGGCTCTGGTTGCCCCCAGGGGGCCGGAGTTCCCATGGGTGGGGGGCTGGGTAGCAGCGTTACATAAAGAGCTTTGCCAAAACTCCCGCATCCTGCATCCCCCCGCACAAGGCAGCCGTCCCTCCGCACCCGCTGCACCGTCCCCGTCCCCTCCGCTCGCCGGAGGGGCCACGGTGCCACTCGCCTCGGGGAGCCGGTCACATTCAGAGCTCCCCGGGCACGTGGCCGTCCGCTCCCCGCGAGTGCCCCCCGAGCACCCCAGCCCCGCAGCCAGGGGTCCGTGCTGGGATACGGGGGGGTCCCCGCTCTGCGAGGCCGGGGGTCCTCGGTGTGCGCCGTGGGTGCCCCGGGGCTCATCGCCGGCGCGCCAGGTCAGGCCGGCGCACGCCGGGTGTGGGATGGGTGCGAGCATGTAGCAAAGCCTGGAGGAACAGCGGGGAATTTTTTTGTGCGTATATGTTATATTTCAGGGTTATTGCTTAACCCTGATCCGTGTCTGGGCAGCTCCGTGCGGGGAGCTCTATGCTTTTCTCCTGTCCGAGGGCAAATCCTGCAAAGTAGCCCATTAAAAATGGATAATAAAATCTGCCAGGATGGGCAGTGGGGATTGTTTTCCCAGGCACGGGGATTTGGGGAAGAGGAGGAGAGGATGGCGGTGGCGGGAGGATGGCGGGAGGCTGCCGCAGCGCCGTGGGGGAAGGGCTGCTGCAGCCCTTTGTCACCAGAGATGGGGAAACCAGATGTGGGGGGAGATGTGAGGGACGGAGCGGTAGCGGTGGGGGACCCCGTGGTGGCGGGGGACCCCATGGAGCGGGTGGGAATGCTGCTGGCCGACCCTCCGGCTTTGTCTAATCCAGAAGGGATGGGGGAGCGGGAAGGGGGGGAACAAATCTCCCCAGCAACAGAGAGCTCTGCGCTGTGCCCGGCCCCTTTCCAAGCAAAATACAGCGGGAAGGGCCGCGCTGGGGCTGCACATCCTCGCTCGAGTCCGTTTTGGCTGGAGAAGCCGTTTCCACCCGGTTTATCCTTCCCGATGGCAGTGAAAGGCTGGGAGCCGCCGCTTTCTGGGGCTCATCCTCCTCCCATTGTGAAAGGGCCGCGTCCTAAGGTTACCAAGAAGGCAGCAGAAACAGCCGTCGGAGGAAGCGGTTTCCAGACAACCCTTTGCCCCGCCGAGCTGATAAGCGCCGTGCTGCTGGCAGATGCTCCCATGGCCACTGGGGATGGGGGATGAGGGCCGGGAGTGACTGGAGCTCGGCACAGCCTCGCGGGAAAAGGCAGCTTGTTCCTGTGTGGAGTCAAGGAGGGAACAGGGATGGCAGTGGCTGTCCCCGCTCTGCCCCATGGGAGGAGTAAGGATAGGTCCATGGGGTCGTTCTGTGGTTCCCTTGGCTGGGGTCCAGCTTTGGAACAGTGCTGTCCCACCAGTGCCAAGTCAGCTCCTGGCTTGGCGTCTCCTCCCTGTCCCGGGGATGGCCGGTGCAGCATCCCCTGCACACAGGGGACCACGACACAAACAGCCCCGGGGCGGGAAGGGATGGGTGCCAGCCCTGCCTGTGCTCCGGGTAGGGAGCACCCTGGCACCCCTCTCCTGCCTCCAGCCCTATTAGGACAGGATCCCCGGGCTCCCTGAGAGTTCCCATCTCCCGTTTGCACCTCAGAGCGAGCGGAGCCGGGCGCTGCCAGCAGCGAGCAGCCTCCTCCCCGCTCAATGGCTCCTTTCTAGCCCGGCTGCGGCAACAAAGGGCCCTTTGTGGGCCTGAGGGTCCCGGGGGCAGAGCGCTGGCGTCCTCCCCGCTGGTCCCTGCCAGCCCCCCGCCCGGCCGAGGTGTGCCCCTGCCCCCCACCCGCCTGGGGGAGAGGGTGGGCTGGCTCGGGAGTGAGGAATTCCAGGAAACGGGATCTGGGGAGGAAGGCGAGCGAGCGCAGCGGTGAAGGGAGCGCGCCTGGACGTGCCGTGTTGGCAGTGGGGAGCTCTGCCCTGGGGCCAGGACCCCTCCCGGCATGGGCTGAGCCGGATTTCCCCTCCCCAGCTCATCTCGGTGCCACGGCAAGGCAGGAAGATGCGGCTTCAGGGCAGGGGGCACGCAGGCTTGGATGTAGATTTTCATCTGGAGATGCCAAGTGGCCTGTTGACACTTGGGGGATACCACAAAGCCACAGGAAATCCACAGGGAAGGAGGGGTGGGTTTTTCAGGAAATTCATGTTTCACTCCTACCCGTGACCCCTTTGCAGAGCTGCACCCTCAGCAGAGGAGCTGCGGGTTCCTTGTGCTCCAGGCTGTTGGGTTTAGACAAAAAGCTGTTTGGATTTCTGCAGGGGTGCAGTGTAAGCCCGGCTGAAGGGCAGGGAGGGGGCAGGAGGAGTCTCTGAGCACGAGTGTGGGTGCAGTGCTGGGTGGAGGTGCCAGAGCCCACAGGGAGCCCAGACCTCACCTGTGCTGGCAGTGCTGGGCACAGCATCCCAGTCCCATCCTGAAATCCTGCCCTGAGGGCCTGGGGGCTCTGTAGGGTGCTGCCCCTGGATTGTGGAGCAATCCAGGCAATCTGGGCCCCGGTGTTCTCATCTATAACCATGAGGTTTTTGAAAGGAGAGTTGGAAGGTGGGAAAGGGCTCCTCTCCATGGAGCTCATCCTGCTGGCTCTCGCTAGCATCCCAGGATGGCTCATAGGAGACATTCTGTGTGAGTTGAGTGCAGGCGGAAACTTTTCTACATGGCCTGAATGCCCCCACGCTGGGTCTGCAGTCCCCCATGGTGTGGAGGTCAACAGAACTTCAACAAACTCTGCTCCTTTAGAGGGAGAAGCCCGGCTCTGTAGGAGGTACAGAAGGTGTGTACCTGCTCTGGGATGGCCACAGGCCTCCTGGTACATCCACAGTCGTGGCTGGAGAGCAGCGAGGGCTCCAGCATCAATCCTGCAAACCCACGAGCCTGGAAACCTTGGCAGCTGAGGACTTGGGAAGCCCTTTCCTGCTCTCTGAGCATCTCAAGCCCAGGGACTCAGCATTAGGAAGCCCTGGGGTGACAACATGCTTCAGCCTTCCCAACCTCTGCATTCTCCCCAAGATCTCTGCTGCAGACAGAGCTGGAGGACATCCCACGGCAGGAATTTTGGGGTGTGCAGGTGTACCTCCACCCCCCTCCCAAAGAGCCGCCGTGTGCTCGCCCCCCTCCCGCCTGCAGCTGTAATTAGCAGCTTCGTCAAGGTCAGGAAGAGCAGTGCCAGCTCCAGACTGTAAATTTACCAAGCGCGTTAATTAATCCGTGATTGCAGTGGGAGCGGCCGGGGCTCCCTGCCACAGCCCTGGGCTGCCACAGCAGGGGGGTGGCTCTGGGGACAGCCTGTCCTCCACACGGGGACATCTCTTGAGGGACCCACCACGGTCCTGCAGGCTCACACGCAGCCCGTGCTTCCTGGAGTTTGCCCCGTCCCGCCCGGCTCCGAGCCCCCAGCTCTCCCGCTCCAGCTCAGTTGCAGCCCTTTGAAGGCTCCTCCTGCCCCAGCCGCATTCCTTTGTGCTGAGTCGCTGTAACACAACCCCACGCTGCTTTTGGGGAGGGGGCGCTGGGAGACCCTCCTGCTGCCTGGTCCTTCCAGGCAGTGGGGAAAGCTAAAGCTCCGTGCAAGGCGAGCGTGGAAAATGGGCTGGCAGAGAGGTGGGGAGGGCAGGGCGGTGTGTGCTCCGTGCCGGGGGTCTCTGGGGAGAGGGAGCAGTGTTTGGAGGCTCCTGGCACTCCCTGTCCTGTCTCCAGCCTGTCCAGTGGCACACAGCATCCCCCTGGCTGTGCCCAGCCTGGTCCTTGCAGGTCAGTGAGTTCTTCAGTCAGAGAGGGGAAGCATTGCTCCCACTCCCCCCCCACAAACCACAGGGACCCACACCTCTCACAAGTTTGGGAGGCCCAGGGGTGCTGCCAGCCTTGAGGGATGGGCTGTGTCCCCCAGGGTCACCTCCCCACAGCCCAAGCTCTCCTTGAGCCCCCCACAGAGCCCCTCTCTCTCCGTTTTACAGCTCTGGATTGGGGCTGGAGCTGCCTGACACCGGGATGCAAAATCAAAACCAAATGTTCCCACAACCGCCAGCTCAGCCCCTGGCAGTGCTGGGAGGCAGCGACTGTGGGATGGCTCTGGGAGCCGAGGACGTGGCCAGTGGGGCTGGGCTGGTGGCCATCAGCACCCACTGGCCCATGCCTTGCCCAAATACCCTGAGGAGTGAAGCACCAGGGTGGCTGCGTGTCCATCAGGAGAATCATAAAATCACAGAATGGTTGGTTTGGGAGGGATCATGGGCAGGGACACCTTCCACTGGACTGGGTTGTTCCAAGACCCATCCAGCCTGACACTGAACACTTCCAGGGATGGGAGCTGCAAAAGATGCTGGAGGCTGCCTGGTGAGAGGGGGGTGCTGTGAATAGGTGGAAGCCATAGGCCAGTTGGGATGTGGGAGGTAAGATTATGGCCAAAAAAGTGAGGCCTTCAAAGCCTGATCCCTTTGGGAAAGGTGGGTGATGGATAAAGCAGAGGGTGATGGATAAAGCTGCTCCTGGGCATTGGGATAGGGCCTGATTGGAGACATGGACGGGTGATGTGGATCCCCAGGGAGCTGTGTCTGCAGGACAGCTGGGTGCAGCTGGTGGGACCTCCTGGTGGCTTCCCAGAGCAGCAGGGCCACCAAGACTGCAGTCCCTGAAGCCCTTCCAATGGCTGTGCACGGCACTACTTGAAATCCCAGCAGCTGAGAAACTGGGGAGGCGTTGTGGAGGTGTGAGGGGCTGAACACGTGGCCAGCCCCCAGCTCCCTCAGCTGCTCCTCATCAGACTTGTGCTCCAGACCCTTCCCCAGCTCCGTTTCCCTTCTCTGGACATGCTCCAGCACCTCCATGTCTACTTTAGTGAGAGGACCAGAACTAGACAGAATGTGGACTTGAACCCTTTGCACCCCTTTGTGCAGCAGGGAGGGATGCAGGTGTGTTTGACTCTGGAAGATTCATCCAGTTCCACAAAACTCCCATTTCACTAAGCTCAGTGGGAGCTCTGCACCCCAGCTCCCTCCCAAAACCCAGCACAGAGCTCAGCCATTGCCTTTGGCTACAGCTTGTGGCTCACATCCCCAAAGTGTTTTTAGGCTGAAATCCACCAAGCTGGAGAGCTCTGGAGCAGTTTTGGCCCCACTAGCCCTGACTAAGCAGGTCTGCTTGGGCTCAGGGCCTGAGGTGGATGCACATGTGGCTGGCGGTGGCCCAGGGCTGTGGCTGGTGGCCCCAGGACCAGCTGGATCCACCTCTGCATGGAAATGCTGTCTCTGGTCCCTTGGGCACAGGGATGGGCCTTCCTGGCTAGCAGAGCTGGGGGACAGGCTGGTGCTGATGATTTTGGAGAGTCAGGAAAAGGCTTGGCTGCCCTAGAGCTTTCCTGAGCCTCCTGTCCCTGCACACCTCACTGCCTCAGTGGGATGTGACAATTGTGGATGAAAAATGTTGTCATGGTCCTTAAACACGCCACGAGCTGGGATTCATGGGTGCTGCAGCAGCCTCTGCTAATGGGCTGAGTAACCTGCCTGTCACCTCTGGGAAAAACTGCAGCCCTTTCCCTTATAAAATATCTGTGTTGGTCTTTGCTTCATTGTGATGGAGCTTCTGAGTCAGGAGTGGAAGCTCACAGCTGCCCACCCTAAGGTTAAAAGACCTTAACACCAAATAACCAAATGAAAACCTGGATTTGAACCCCAAATGCCAGGGGGAGGTCTGTGTGAGGGATTTGGGAGCCACCAAAGCTCACCCAGGAAGCAGGAGCCCCTCTCAGTTGGGTTTCCTGGGCTGCCTGCACCTGGATCTGCTGGAGGGGGGTTGTGGGCCCACCCCTGATCTGTCTCTGGTCTGTAGGGATGGATCTTTCAGCCAACCAGGACGAGGAGGGTGACCAGGAGACCTACCAGCTGGAGATCAACAAGGACACCAAGAAATGCGCGTTCCGGACCTACACCGGGAAGTACTGGACCCTCACCTCCAACGGGGGCATCCAGTCCACTGCCTCCACAAAGTGAGTCCCTGCCCCTGGCAGCCCTGGGCAGGGCCTGGGCTTCAGAGCACCCTCTGCATCTCCCAGGGGAATTCAAGGGGGATTTTCCAGCTTGGGTGCTCATCCCAAACCCTTCCCAGCAGAGGCAGTGCATTTTGGGAAAGCCAGGGATGGGTCGGGGCTTGCCGCCCACGATGCTCTGGGAGTCCCTGGGGCCACAGAATCCCTCCCAGCCGGCTGGGGCTGTCGAAATGTTTGCCCTGCAGTTCAACCCTGAGAGCCAGGCGGAAACCCCAGAAGTGCCTTTGGCTGCCTGCCTGCCTGCTGCCCACGGGGCGAGGGCTTCCCAGCGGGATGGCCACCACAACACAGTTCATCCTGCGAAAACAGATCGAATCAGGCTCTCCTGATCCAGCTGTGGCCCTTCCCAAGCCAGCAGGGTGGCAGTGGCAGGGTCCCCCTCCATCACACCCCCCTGACTGTCCTCTCTGCCCCACAGGAACGCAAGCTGCTACTTTGACATCGAGTGGTGTGACAAACGCATCACCCTGAAAGCTGCCAATGGCAAGTACGTGACAGCAAAGAAGAACGGGCAGCTGGCAGCCTCCATGGAGACAGCGGGTAAGGGATCCTTGGGGACCCCACACCAGGGCAGCAGGGGATGAAAAAGGTCCCCCCAGAGCCAGGCTCTTCTTCCAAGTGATGCCCAGGCAATAAGTTCTCTTAGTGACTGTTTGATGGATGGACAGATGGGGTGGGTGAGGAATGGGTGAGGGGCACAGCCCCTGTTCCTCACTGCTGCCTGCCAGCTTTGGGGTCTGGCTCTGTGGCTCCCTGGCTGCTGTCACAGCCCCTGTCCCCTCGGTGCAGGCGAGACAGAGCATTTCGTGATGAAGCTGATCAACAGGCCCATCATCGTCCTGCGCGGCGAGCACGGCTTCATCGGCTGCCGCAAGGTCACCGGCACCCTGGACTCCAACCGCTCCTCCTACGACGTCTTCCAGCTGGAGTTCAATGATGGTGCCTACAACATCAAGGGTGAGTCCCCAGCATAGCTGCGGGCTGGGGGGCTGGTGGCCTTTGGGCTCCTCGTGGTGGCTCATGAGGCCACTGTGTCCCCTGTCCCTGCAGATACCACTGGGAAGTACTGGATGGTGGGGAACGAGTCGTCCGTCACCAGCAGCAGCGACACCCCCGTGGACTTCTTTTTTGAGTTCTGCGACTATAACAAAGTGGCCATCAAAATCAATGGCAAATACCTGAAGGGCGACCACGCCGGGGTGCTCAAGGCATCGGCCGACACCATCGACGCCTCCACCCTCTGGGAATATTAATGCACTTTAGGGTACCTCCCGTTGCCAACTTCTCTTTCCCTTCCTGTCCTCTTTTCCTTTGGGTTCTGTTTCTCCTCTCTGTAACAGGATTTTCAGACTGGCTTGCCCTTCCCTCCTGCCATAGAGTTGGTGCGTTGTGTGGGAGGTGGGTCTCCGTAAATCCCTGTAAGAACTGGAAAAGTGGTGGGGCTGCCTGCCTATAGCTTTGTAGAGGGGTCTGTCTCTATCCCCCCATCCCTGCCTCCCTCCAGGTTTGCTGGGCTTGGAAATGGCCGTATCCCCCTCCTGGCCCTGAGCATCACCTTAGGTAGTTTATTTTCCTCTCCTCGATTAAAAAAAGGGAATAAGATCACCTCTGTGCTCGCTTCTGCCATATCAGCACTGGCACAGACTCAGACTGTGCTGCCAGTGTCCCCTGGAGCATCTGTCCTGTCCTGCCCTGCTCCAGTCAGGGGTGGAGTGACGGTGCTGGGCTCAGCTGGCTCAGCTGGCTGGTCCCAGCAGCTTCTCTCCCCTCCTGGATTGTGGAGCAGGTTCATCCCCAGCTGAGCTGTAAGAGGTGACCTTACATATCACAGCATCCCTGGGGATGGGGCTGGTGTGTGCTAGCACATCCCTGTGGAAGGGCCAGCAAGCTGCCCCTCCCCAAACACCTGGAAATGATTCTTTAGGGTGATCCTGTCTGGAAAGCCTCAGCCTTTCATCTCATGGAGCCCCGTGCTCCTCCTGTCCCTCCATCCCTCCTTGTGCTTCTGGCTCTGGAGAAGCATCCCAGACCCTGATGGTGGGTCCAGCCTGCCCCGAGGCTGGTCCTGCTGCTGTGCCTGGAGGGGAGGGTGTGGGGGGACACAGAACCAGCCCGTGCCATCTCCAGTGGGCTTCGGTCCTGGCAGGAGCCAGGCTGGCCAATGTGATCTCCCCGGGGCAGTGGCTGGAAGCATAAACTGCAGATTTTGGTTTACAGAATAGAAAAGTTCCTTAGCAAACTTTGCACAGTGATATTTGCTCAGTACCTTTGATGTTGTTTTTTCTCTCGTAAAATACTGGAACAGTGAAGTAAATCACTGAACACCTAATGCTGAATTAGGAAGCGCCCGCTCCTGCGGGCACCCCGAGGGGGCAGCTCCTGGTCCCACCACCCCCAGGGCACCTGGGCTGGGCTCTCATGAATCTCAACCCTACTGGAAAAGGAAAAAAGAAAAAAAAAGACCAAAACAGTATTTTTGTTAAGTCTCTATTTATATATGCTCTCCATGGCACTGTGTGACCAGCTGTTGTCTGTACTAGGTCTGCATTAGAGTTTAATGCTGTCTGTAACGGGTGATGCTGCGTGTTCCTTAGGGTGTTGAAAGGCACTTTATCCTTTGGGGCCTTCCCAGGGCCGGTATCTGCTCCCTACAAACACACCAAGGAGCCTTTTCCCGCGTGGGCCCCCTCTGGAGAGGGGAGTGCTGATTCCACCCCACGCCAAGGGTGCTCTCGGCATCGCTGCCGTGCCAAACCAGGGCCGGTCCCTACTGCCGGAGGCCAGGCAGGGGCTCGTCAGCCTTAAAGCCATGAGGAGGGATCCCCTCCACAGGAGCTTGGTGCTAAATTCAGCTGGGAGAGCGAGCAGCTGTCCCCAGGCAGGGGGACAACTCTGGGCTGGGGTCCCTGGCGGGCGCAGGGGATCCCAGCTGGGACTCTACCTCGGCTCTGCGCTCACATCCAGGGGCTGCCCGCGGCCCCGGCACCACGCGTCCCCCCAGGGACCACGCCGCCCCTCGAAGGACCGAGTGTCTTGAAGCCCTGTGTGACCCTGTGACTTGACACACACTCTCACTGGCCGTCACCCCCTCCCTGTGTCACCTCCTCCCCATCCCTGTCACGGTCCCAGCCATGTAATTCCTGCTCCGGCTTCTCCCGTGTGACACTAGGTCAACATCTCTCCTGTTTCCTCTTATTGGGTGTCGTGACTCTCTGAAAACATCTCACTCTGAAAATTTAAGTTTTGGGTTTGTTTTTTTTAATTATTATTATTTTTTTGTAAGTGCCATTTGTATAACTTAAAAAAAAATAGCTTCAAATGGAGAAAGATGAATTAAAAAATAAAACCTGCATTCGGATTCAACCTGGTGTGTGGTCTGTTGGGGCTGCAGTGGCCTTTTAATGAGGCAAGAGCCTGAGTATGGAGATTTGGGGTGGTGGAGCCTTTGTCTGACAAAAGTTGAGCTGGTTCTAGAGAGTTGAGGAGATGGTGGGAAGGGAATTGTGACTAGGAGGCACCAAAGAGGTGTAAAGCCAAAGCCAGCTGGAGGCCAGGTCACCTCTGCAGATGCTCAGAACAGCCTGAAGCCACTGAGCCCAGGGGCATCTGGGGATGGGTGACCCATGGATGGGTCAGGACCACCTCATCTGCAAACCAGCTCTGCTGCCCTCGAGCCAGGAGCAAAGCTGTGCCCCTACAGAGCTTTTTCTCTTGATTCAGGTGTTTCACCTCCATAGGAGGGCCCAGATAGAAGGGAAGAGCACTGGGATGGGGGGTTTGGGTGGGGTCAGCAATTAGCCTCCTTTATTCAGGCAAGTGGAGAAGGGCAAGATAAAGGACTAAAGAGGGAAGGGAAGTCCTGCCAAAGGAGCCAGGATGTGCCCCCAGCCCCCCCAGACAAGGGCTGAAACCAGCCCTGAAACTCAACCAACAGCAGCTCCAGCACCTGCACTGAGAGCAGCCAGAGCTTCCCTGCCCATCACCACCACAGCCTGGCTGGGCACCCACAGGCTCCTGTTTGCCTTGGAAAATGTTAAGCTGATTGGAAAAAGCAAAGTTTGGGACGGGGGGGCTGCCCAGCTCCTCCCAGGCACACATCCCAGGGGGACAGGGGGATGGCATTGCCTAGAGGGACCTTCACCGTCAGATGGTGGGGAAGGGTGAGCCCTGCAAGGGCCAAAGGAAGGAAGGAAGGATGGATGTGCAGTCCTGACTATAAACAGGGAGAAATCAGGGCAGTGCAGGAAATGCTGAGCAGCTCCAACGGCCACTGTGACATCTGTGTGTGCAGCAGCAAACCTGGCTGTGACACCAGACTGTGACACCCAGCCAGGGGAGCAGGCAGCTCTGCCAGTGGGTGCCCACCCAGGGCAGGAGCTCTGGAGCTGCAGGAAGGACTCTTCCCCCTTCCCCTCTCCCCAGCTGCCAGCACACATTTCCTTTTTCCCCCTGAAGGCTGGATTCTGCATTTACCATCATTCACCACCACTCCAGCAAGAGGGGAAATCCCCTCAGCCTTGCCCCCCATCCTGGTTTCCATTTAAAGGAGTGACTGGAAACCATTTTCTATCCCATCCAGTTTTCCCTCTGGAGAACATGGAACAGGTTAAGCTGTTACAGGAGGGTCAACTGGGGTTTTACCTTGCGACCTGGGGAGTTTCCACTGGCACAGGGTGGGATCTGGCTCCCACTCACAGGTGGATCCCACTCCCTGGCATTGTCCCAGCACCAGGCTGGCACAAGCAGGATGGGAGGACAAGGTCATGGCTGTAAGAGAAGCACACAGGTGAAAGCCAGACTGCACAAATTTATTTACAAAAATTCAAATTACAATATAATACAGGAACTTTTTACACACAGAATATTAGAACTGTTTACTACCAGAATGTAAAGAAAAATATTTTTTTGGTTTTTCTCCTTTTTTTTTTAATAAACCACCTATTTATTTTCAGCTATTGTTATACAAAGTTGCAGAACATGCACATCTTTACAGGTCTTTTTCTTTCTTTTAATACAACGTTTTGCTAAGTGCAAATACTAAGTTTCTCTCTCCACCTTTAAGGCAAGTAAATGGGACACTGCAATTAGCTGTAAGAAGTACCTGTTACGGGATCAGCCTGGGCACAGCAACCTCCTCATTGCCTTCAAAACCTTTAAACAAGTGGTTCCAAAGACTGTGGGGCAGGAGGGAAAGTGGGGTGCAGGACTTAGAGACCAGGTCAAGGCTGGATTGGGTGGCTCAGTAAGTTTTGGGCTTTCTTTCTTTTTTTTTTTTTTTTTTTAATAAATCAACACAGATTCAGAAACAACTTGAGATCTCCTGGGTTAGAGGGGGAAGCAGCCACGTGCTTGGGCTGCAAGTTTTTGGTGCAATGGGTGTTTCCTCAGGGAGAGGAGCAGTGCTGGGTGTGCTGGGCATGGTGTACCTGCACGTCACAGACCAGGCACTGATTTATCCTCTCTTGGGCACAAATAAGCACTTGGCTTTGGCAGGGGACATGGGGAACCCTCTCTTCCCTCTGTATCCTCCAGGACCATGACAGCTGTGCCAGGGCAGCAGTGACCCCAGTGGATCACAGCCACCAACACCCCTTGCCACCTCTGCTGACACTTCTCCAGCCCCTCTGCTCCACATCCACATTTCCTCTGCCAAGGCTCAGTTCTCCATGCCCACACATTCCTGGACATGCACCAAAAGATGGGACTGGACCACCATTTTTCGCATATTTCCTTCTTAGTTTGGGCCACTGGTTCAGCAGCTGAGCTGTGCCTCCCCTCCACTGCCTGATCCTTCCTGCACCCACCACAAAAGGCAAATGCCTTGGAGAGCCTGGAGGGCTCATCCAAACCAGCCCTTGAGCCCATAAAATCTCAGCTATTAAACAAACAGGATTCCCTTTCCATAAGGGAAGCCACCACTGCTTCTTCTGACCTGGCTCTGTTTTCTCAGCAGCTGCTGTGACAAAGCCCTCCCTCCCCAAATCCAACAGGATTCCTGCTCCTGGCTGCTGCAGGAATCAGTCGGTGCAAGGCAGGATTTAAACCTGGTCAAAGCCCAGCTGAGCAGCAAGTGATAAAACTCCTGCAGCCCCCAGACTGCTGCCAGGAATAAACTAATTCAAAATAGAAAATTCCAGCAGCAAGGGAATAGCAGTTGGTTATTAATGCTGGAGAAGCCACGGCACAGAGGAGCCAGAGCAGGGAATGTTCGACCCACAGGCAACAGGAAGAACACTCAGCTCCAAAAGGCATGGAAGTGCTCCTGTCTGGGAGACCTTCCTGGGGAGAAGGGTCCTCAAATGCTGTCCCAGGCCCCTGTCCAGGAGCATCCCACTGACACCCCGTGCCCAGTGCTCCCTGCACACCCGAGGGGATCCAGGGTCCCAGAATGCTGCACGTGGGGCTTTGGCAGAAGCTGTGAGGTGGAGACAGGGAATTTTACCTGAAAAAAAACAAATAAACCCACAAAACACCTGGATGCTGAAATACAAGGAGGAATGACAGGAGGGGAAATGCACCCAGAGAGTTCCCAGCAGGACAGAACAGGATGAAGGCCAGAACAAAACATTTGGAGAACAACAGCACAACTGGGCTGCTAAAAGCCAGCCCAACATTCCTGGGAAGAGGGTTTTTTCCACTCCAACCATTTTCTTTTCTAGATGGGGCCTGTATCAGACAGCACAGCCAAGGGCTGTGGAGAAAGGGCTTCGTGCCACCCTCCTCCCACAGCCCAGCACTGCACCCTCCACTTCTCACAAGGAAGCTTTGCTTTTCCCTCACTTTCTAAGCCCAGCAATACTCAGGTTTAACTTTTGACATGCTTTTCCAAAGCCAATTAAGCTGATACACATATTTTCATGAGTTATTTGGTGCTGTGGAAGCAGCCAGCTTCCTGCAGCATGAGGCTCCAGCTGCCCATTGGGTTGTGAGGGTTTGGGTACAAGGGCTCCCAACTTGCTGCAGCTACAGGGAACATTCCCAATTTTCCTACCACAGGACACATCACTGCCTACATATCTATCTGGGTGTCTCCCAGGCAGTTTTTGCAATAAAGGGCACAGCTTTGGCTCCAGGTGGTTCCAGCAGCTGCCTGAGCACTGCTGCCAGCAGCTGGGGGAGGTTTGGGATGCCAGATGAGAATGGCAAAGCAAAGGCCACATTTCAGAAGCTGAGGGGCACACACCTTTGGGGGGAAAAACAGCCCCTCAAAGGGGGCAAGTTCAGTCCAGCCAAAGATTTGGGTGCCCAAATCTCCTGCCACTTCCTAACACCCCCAAACAGAACATGGCTGTGGGCTTCCTACCAAGACCTCAGAAATGGGATAGCTGCTGCAGCCCCTTGCTCTGCTTGGAGAGTGAGGAACACTAAAAATGCTACATTGACTTGCTTTTCAACAATTTATTTCTGCTGGGAGGTGCTAGCAAGATACAGAGATGCTGGAGAACTCCAGCCCTGAGCCTCGCAACAGGCAGAAGGCTGGAGCAGCTGTCTCCTGTTACCTCACTCCTGAAGGTCTTATGCTTGGATACAAAGTGTCTCCTCCCTTCCCCCAAGACTCACTTTGCTGCCCAGGCCAGCAGGAAGGCAGGATTTTTGGAAAACCCTCAAGGAACTGCTGTATCCCTGTGTTCCACAAAGTCTCACTTTTCCTCCCAACAGCTGCCTGAACAGGCTTTGTCAAAACAAAACATCTGGATGCCCAGCTCAGGGTGGGAACTCCACCCTGGGAAACGTAGCACCAAACCCTGTTGCAGCACAGGTTGAAACGTTGGATTACAAAGGTTTGGTGGAGAAGCCCTAGAGAGGGTGCAGTGCAGGGACACAGAGTCCCTGGCTGCTGGCTAAACCCCAGAGTGGCTGGAGTGGGGAGGGGGTGACATTATGGGGTGGCTTTGCCCTGCGGTGACTCTGCCAAGCGCTGTGGGGGGCAGGTCAGAACCGGTGCCGGGGCTGAGGCCCAAAGTGCATAGGCAGGTTGTGCTCCAGCTGCACGTTGATCTGGGGAAAATCAAAGTTCACCCTCATGTTGGGCAGGGGGGGCACGTAGGGAGCGGGGATGGGGCCGATGTTGAGGGGGATGTTGTTGTACATGGGGCGCACGGGGGGCAGGGGGAACGGGTGGTGCACGAAGGGGTACGGGGGCATCCGGGGCTGGTGGAAGTTCTGAGGAACCGGCCTGGGGATGACTTCGATCCTCTGGATTTTCTCCACGGGCTTCTCCACGGGAGGGCCGATGCGCTTGAAGCTGTTCTCTGCACGGGGAGGAGAGCAAAGAGCAGTCACCCCACAAAGCTCCCCGAGCTCGGCCTGTGGGCTGGCATTTGCCATCAGCAGCCCCCATTCCAAGCGTGTTCCATCAGCTCCTTGCTCCATGAGCTCTCCAGCCCGGCTCCTTTCAGCAACACCACCCCACAAAGGGAGAACATTTCCTTCTGTGGGATGTGGGGCAGCCCCTGTGCCCCCCATGACACAGCTCAGAGGTTTTGCTGCCCCTCAGCTGCTTTGCCAAGCAGAGACATCCACGACACCAGTGCCACATGAGAGCTGGACGCAAATCTTGTGCTTGCTCACAAACCCAGCAAAAGTCTGCAGGCAACAGCACTTTAAAAACAGACTAGTTCCCAGAATCCAGCGAAGGTCCAGAGACCCATCAGTAGCTGGGAACCCCGTGCTGTCCCATCATCCATCCTCAGCCGGACCCCAACAGTGACTTACCCCCATTCTTCTTCCTTTGTTCCTCTTCAGCCTCCTTCTGAATATCATGAATTATCTTCTCATCATCTTCCTAGGAATCAAGGAATACCAAGAATCAGTGGGATAATTCCTGCTGCAACAGCTTTCTGTTCTCTCAATGCTGCTTTTCTTTTCAGCACATTTTCACTGGGAAAACCAAAAGAGACTAATTTGGCTGAATTGTCCTCATTTGGGGCTGGCCTAGATTTATCCAAAAGCAAAGCTGTGATGGGGGAACTGCAGCAGCACAAATAAAATAACCTGCACGCTATGGAGTATGACCAAGATGTTTGCATCAGCTTTCCAGGGAGATCAGCACTAAAATTCATTGACTTGATGGAAACCAGAGAACTGTGACCCAGCTCCACCCCTCTGAAGAGCTGTTAATCTTTTTAATGGCAATAGTCTATTAAATATTTACATTATCCTAGCACTTGTAGAGTTTTTGGCCCAACAGCTGGAATTAACCCAACTTAAATCCTGGCTCTAGTAGCTAAATGGTGCCATTTAGATCTTATCTGTAACTCTGAGAAGGGCATAAATCGAAATATGTTTCTTTAATGTCTGTCTAGAGGTTACAGCAAGAATATCCAGGGCTGCTGCTCACTGAGAATGCAAGGACAAGCCAGAAATTGCATTTGTCCTGCTGCCTCTCATCACCTTCAGTTCTCTTAAGTCAAAGGAGCATCAGTGAGATCCAATGAGGCAATGAAGCCTCAGGTGAGTTTCTGCATGTCTGTGGGGATGAAACCAAACCTGGAGATTTCAGGGAGAGCAGCCAAACCTCCAGGACAGTGTTTGGAACCCTGAGCCCCAAGTACTCCACAAAGCACAAGACTCTGCTTGTTTTAGTCACCCTAATTTCAGTACTGCCAAAACACATACATTTCTTCCTGAACACTCTTAACGTGAAAAATATCCCTCATTTTGAAGAGTGCTCTGGAACTAAATCCAAAATATGCTTTGTGCATGCAGCTACACTGAAATGATTTTAAGCTTCCCAGTCCCCAGCTGACAGTCCTGCACATGTGCAGCCTGGGAAGCTGGTGAAGTCCCCTCCTCCACCACCAGATAAGGTTTCCCTTGGAGACTGAAGTTATCCTAATGTGCAGAAAGCCAAAAACTCAATACTTCCCTCCCTTTTATTATTCTGCAAGTCAATGGTTAAAATTAAGACTTTCCAGGACATGCTTCTTTTCTTTTCCTTTCCCAAGCAGGCTGCTTGCAAGGGCTGTTAATTACAGCCTATCTATCTCCACAAAAGCTGCTGAAGAATGACTCTTCTGAGCTTATATGGAATGTCTAACTACCCCCCAAGTATCAGTATTCCTGGCTGGAAAACCACCTGGGCATGCTCCACAGGCAACCAAACATCGCCTGCTCTTTTGCTGCCCCAGCAGCACTCTCAAAGCTTGGTTTCAAGCTTTAAGACTTCATTTTTTTTTCCTTCTCAGACTGTATTTTGCAATGCTGTTGAAAATGGACACAGCCACCACTCCCATTTTGTTGCCACTTACTGGAGAAGATGCACCTGAAGGTTTATGTGACAAGAAACAGACTTTAAGCTCAGCTGAGCAAGATCACCCAGTATCTTCTTTCCTCACACAAAGGATAAACCTCACCTTAAAGCCTAGAAATGTGCCCTTTAACTTAACGAAATGCTTTTACTTTAGTCTAAGACTGTGATTGCAGAGTAAACTCTTCCCTGTGAGGGTGAGGAGGCCCTGGCACAGGTTGCCCAGAGAAGCTGTGGCTGCCCCATCCCTGGAAGTGTCCAAGGCCAGGCTGGATAGGGCTTGGAGCAACCTGGGATAGTGGAAGGTGTCCCCACCTGTGGCAGGAGGTGGAACAAGATGAGCTTTAAAGTGCTTTTCAACAAAAATCTGTGATTAATCCCGTGAAGTGGTGCTTCCCAGGGACACCCCCTGCCTGTCACTGCAGCTCTGGTCAGTCCTGCACAGAACTGGACACATCAAAGACAACTTTACCAGACCCTTCTGCAGCCAGAGCTGCTCAGGGCTCACGGTTTAAACTGCAGCTGACCTCCCTCTAATGGGGCTGGACACATCCATCTGCCCCGGGGCTGGAGCCAGCTGCACTCCCCAAGGTGCTGCTGGATTTGATTACTGCAGCTCCCAGAGCCCCAGGGGAAACTGGGAACAGCAAACCCCATCTGCCAGAGCTCCAAACTGACCCCTAGAGCTCCCCAGGACAACATCAAACACATCCCCCCAAAGTGCAGCAGCCACAGGCCCCCACTCAGCTCCATCCCCTCGGGGCTTCCAAGGGAGGCAGAGCTCACAGCACAGCCTGGATGCAAAAACCTGCCAGGAACAGACCTGGATCAGGATGACGAGTTCCTGACTAGTTCTGAAACCACAAATCACAGCAGAGCCACAACAAAGCACATCTCCAAGAACAGAACTTATCAGCCCTGTTGCTTCTCTGCTGATAAAAGTGTATTTTCCCATTGGAAGGTTAAGAAGTGCTTACACTTAATCCCACATACCAAGATTTAGCTTGGAATTTTTTTTTTTTGCACCAGTATTTCTGAAAGACTGGTATCCATTAATATCAAAAGAACAAAAAAAAATACACTGCACATTAAGAGGCTGACATTAAATTTGGCAAGTGATGAATACACAGCACTCTTCAATACCTGCAGTATTTAGGAAAGATCCAAATCCCAGATGGAACAAAAGAATTGATGACATGTAAACAGCAAGATAATTTCAGGATGTTCTGAAAGAAAGCTGATGCCACAAGTTCTGCCTAATACATATTGTGCAGGTCAGAATTTAAAAAAAAACCAAAACCAAAAACAAACCAACAAAAAAGTCCTGGTGCTATTTTAGTGAATCTTGCAAAACACTTCTAATTCTTTGGAAGCAAAGGCTGTTTTTTAATACCACAGTAATTAGAAAGATGACAAATCCATCGAGGGGTAAAGCACCCACACCAAAAATTAAGATTTCATTAGCACACTTATGGCTGATTTTGTGGTGAGAAACCTTTTAACATCACATGGGGTGGAGGCTGCAGAAGGATTTCAAAAGCTTCTTGTGTCCGTTTCCCTGAGCGGGTTCAAGTCCCTTAATAAAGGATTAGATTATAATTTTAATGGCCTGTTCACAGGCTGTGTGGATTGAAGGCATTTATCTTGTCAAGTTAACAGTCATCTTCCTGTCAGCTGCCTTGCCTACAGCAAGACAAAAAAAAAAAAAATGAAGAAAAGAGAAAAAAAAAAGCAACCTCCCAACCCTGGGGGAGGGTCTCAGCACTGGGCAGTTTT
This sequence comes from Leptocoma aspasia, assembly GCA_013399835.1. Lineage (NCBI taxonomy): Eukaryota > Metazoa > Chordata > Aves > Passeriformes > Nectariniidae > Leptocoma > Leptocoma aspasia. The sequence goes on from VXAX01005171.1 coordinate 41,515, forward strand.
TTTGAGCAAAGATGTAACTTGGCTTTTCTGCCAGAGAGGAAATGCAGGGCAATGCTACAACGTGGCCCTTCCTCACACTCTGCTGCATCATGGGAGAAGGGAGGTGGCCAAGAGGAAAATGCAAAGGATCTCTGAGATGCATTCACCCTTTTTATCTGCAGAAAGCAGACGTGGTCATTAGCAGGAGCTGTGTTTTCAAGTGACAAAACAGGACCAAGCTTTGCCCCAGACCCAGCAGTGGGATGCTCTGTGCATCCCATCCTGTAGCCAAGGAAATGCTCATCCCTGGCCAGTGTGGGAGCCTGCCCCTGCCATCCCCCACCTGGGAAAGGCTCTGGGCATGGAGGAAGCTTTTCCTTTCAGCCCTCTCCCATCGAATCCAGGAATGCAGTGAGCACAGAGCCAATCACAGCAGAACTGATGGCTCGGTCTGGGGATGGATTAGCTGAGGAGCAGGGCTGGGTTGCTAAGAGAGGCACCTTTTCCTGGCAGGGAGGCCTGTTACAACAATGCTGCTGCAGAGGAGCCTCATCCAGCATCCACACAGGGCCCTGCCACAAGCAGAAAGAGCTGCTGGAGAAACAAACTGCCCTTGGGAACTAGAAAATACAGCAGCAAAGGAGATAAAAGCTCAGCAAATCACAGAGACAACCTCCCCCCAAATAAAACCTCCTCTGCCCAGAACAAAAGTGCCATCCAGGGAGCTTTTGAAAGCTCTGTTTTTATCTCCTGTGCTTCTCGTTATCTTTAATTATTAAGTGTCACTGGGAACCGGCTGCCGCCTCCTGAAAAGAGGGAAAACAAGAGTCCTGGTGCCTATTGCTGGGCTCTGCAACCCCTCCCCTACTTCACAAAGTGCTTCAGCACTGCTGCCTCCCCCTTTCTGCCTCTTTACTGCTTGCTTTTTTCCACGTACTTGTGGCCGCAGCCGTTCCTAATAAACTTGAAATGATTTTTCACCACGGAGGCTTCCAAAGGACTAAGGGGTTTTGTTTCAAATCATTCCCAGGTCAGCTGCGGAGAGCCTGAGCAAGAACAGGCATGGGCTGTCTGCAGCGTGCTCCTCCATGCAGCAGGAAGCAGGGATAAAAGCAGGCTGTGCTGGAACTGGAGCAGGGCATCCGCAGTGCTGCAGGAAAAGGGGGGCCGGGATGGGGACCAAGCACACGCCGGCGTTCAAGAAATGCAGAGTTATTTTAGCAACAGGCATTCCACATCGATGGCTTTCTGTGAATTCCCTGCATTAACCATGTGCTTATGATTGAGGCATTTTATAGCAGTTAAAAAAAACCCCAAACCCGCCACAAACCCCACATCCTAAATTTAGGGGAGCTTCCCCCCCTGCCCCGCTTCCAAATCCTAAAGGCAGAGCTGTGCACTTCATGCATTTCCTTGATGCATTTGAAGTTTTACACAGTCTCCTCTTGACATCATCTTTTTATAACACCAGAAGGAGGGATAATTGCAAACACCTCATGATGATTAGTCTTCTGCTTTGAACTTTAACGACGGGCCTTTGGGAGGGTTTTAAGAGTTTACTGAAAACATCTTAAAACTTTAAAGCCAAAAAAAAGCCTCTGTGCAATATTACTGATAGCCCAAAGATGAGTATTAAATTCAAAATAATACATTCGACAGCAGAACCTGGTTTACCAAAACAGCCAGAATGCATAAATCCCATTGCATCCCAGGATTTGTAAAAACTGGATGAAATGCACACAAGCAGTCTTAGGTTTGCTACAGATATTTAGAAAACAGGCCAAACACAGCCCCTGCATCCCAGAGCTAATTTGTAGAACCATAAAGTGGTCTTGAGTTGGGAGGGATCCACAATGATCATCAAATCCAATTCTTGGCTCTGCACAGGACACCCAACAATCCCACCCTGTGCCCGGTGTTGTCCAAATGCTCCTGGAGCTCTGGCAGCTGTGGGGCTGTGACCACTCCCTGGGGAGCCTGGGCAGTGCCCCAGCACCCTCTGGGGGAAGAACCTTCTCTTGATATCCAACCAAAACCTCCCTGACACGGCTCCAGCCATTCCCTTGGGTCCTGTCCCTGCTCATAGGGAGCAGAGACTGGACATGTGCTGCCTCTCAGGAGGAGCTGCAGCCCTGATGAGTCTCCCCTCAGTCTCCTCTTCTCCAGCTGAACAAACCAAATAGCCCCAACCACTCCTCAGACAGCTTCCCCTCGAGGCCCTCCACCATCTCTCCTCTAGGCACTTTCTACCAGCTTTATTCCCACTGCTCCCTCCCCAGCTTTGTCTCTGGCAATGTTGCATCAGCCCCTCCTGCAGCTCCTGCAGAGCAGAGCCAGAGCCCGCATGGACTGGGGGACACAAGGACTTTTGGCCAAGCAGCTTCTTGGGAAGGGCTCCTGGCACCTCCTACAGGGGTGCAGGGCACCAATTAGCTCCAAAAGAAATGCAGGGATTAAACAATTCCTGCCTGGCCCCCCTGGAAGCTGCTCACCACAGCAGGACTGTAGCCTGTCTCGGAGCCAGCAAATATTGCACTGATGCTTTTAAATCAGACTCCAGCCTGATTACAGCTTAGGGACAAAATTTTAACTAACCTTTAATTATGGGAAATTTTGAAGCCTCTGCTTTACTCTCTCAAGATCACTTGAGACAAAGACTAACAGATGCTGCCATTCCTAGAGGACTGTCTTTAATTTGTTTTTAACCCAAGCTAATGAATAGGTCTACTTATACTTTCACAAGAATTGTTTCAGACCGGGAAAACATTAAACATTTGGGAAAGAACAAAGGTTCCCTATTTTAAAGAAACCTGAATTTTGCTTTAAATAATAGGGATTTAGACTCAAACCAGATCCTTCGAAGGTCATGCCTTGGATGGATGTTATCCCTGGCAAAGGACAGAACACTACTGATGCAATGGTCTTTTGCTCTTTCAAATCTCCATGTCAAGACTCAAATTCCATTTTCCTCTTTACATCTACCAGGTTAACTCCTGTTTCCATGTCCCATATGAGTGCACAGATCACTCTGGAGGGGTTGGGTTGGTGTCCCTAAGCCCCTTATGAGGGAGGACCATGCACACAGGTACCCCCCATCATTGCAGCTTCAAGCCAACAGTTGAGTTCTGTGTTACTCTTTGCACTGCAGCAAGGACAGTCACCCAGCTTCACCTCCCATCATCCAAAAAATAATTAAATAATAAAAGAGCAGGCAGTGCCAGCTCTGTGCTGACAGCGGGAAATTTTTCTTTGCCACAACATTGGTTAATTAGAGAGGTGGAAAGGGCCTGGTGACAGTGGCCTCTTTGTGCTGCTTATTTATTTATTTATTTGAAAGTACAGTACGAGCTTTTTTGAGAGGCCTCATGTTTTCTCTGGCTCTCAACAAATGCCATCCCCCAGCACAATCAGCAGCCTGGCAGGAACCACGGATGCCAGCACTGCTGAGCCCTGAATTGCATCCTGCTGGAAAAGGAGGAGGAGTGGGACAGGAATCCAAGAAACTCAGAACCAGGTGTCAGAAACGCTACAGGGGTGCCTGCAAGGAGGTGTCTGTGTATAGTCTAACAGCTCACATTGACAGGATAATTCAGGGAATAAAAGCAGGCAAGCAGAAGACTTGGAAGCTTATGCTGGTTGTGACATTGCTGGGAGATCCCCAAGAGCCTGGAGGTAGAAGGGAGAGATTTAGAGTGGCTTTTCCCTGGCTCTGTGCAGATGCAGGATTGTGCACATTCCCTGCAGACAGGGGGGCTGGGAACAGCCTGAAAAGCTGCAGAGACCCAAGACAAAGAACCACTAGGAAAAAGGAAGTTCAGGCAAGCCCTGGAAAGGCAGATCCACATTCATGTTGCTCTACGGCTTTGCTAAGATCAGGAAATTCAACTCCTGTTCCTTCCAACGCTCCTGGATTTATGATATTGAAGACCTCTATTTACAGAGACTTACTTGCTGCAGCAAGTTTTCCCTAGCCTGTCACAGATACAAGCTGAATCAAATTACTACAGCTTCTCTCACAGCTCACTCCACACTTCAGCTCTCCCTCTGCAGCTGTTGACAACAGCCCTGAGAATGGACCCAACTACAACTCCGGGCTTGCAGGCAGTTTTCTGATGGGTCCATCTTTGTGACAGGATTCACAGCCAGCAGTCAGATCATCTGGGCACCAAAACCACAATTCCCCTTGCCTCCAAATGCCAACACCATCTCAGCTGCAAAAGCAGGAATGAGTCCCAATAATCCAAATGCTGGCTACTGTGCCTGGTGCCAGCACTTGCTCCTCAGCAGCTCCTTCCTCAAGCCTCGTTCTCCAGAACAGCACTCAGAGCACTTCCAGCCAAAGCCTTCGTATGACAGGAGCTGATTTTCCCTAAAGCAACAGCAGCTCCTTCCAAGCTGTGGTCAGATGTGACTCTGTGCTGTTGCAGGATCCCAGTGTGGTGTTTTAGCTGCCTTGGGAAAGGTAAAAGTTGTGCTGGCTAAAACCATTTTCCCCCGGTGGAATGCGCGTATTTCAAGGCACCGGTCTGGACAATGATCGAAACTGGGGTGAGAATCATTCACAAAACTCCTTTGTTACTTACTGTGGGGTCTGTCCAGAGGGAGCACTTGGCACAGTCCTGGCAGGGTGCCCCAGGAGAGCGGGGGTGCTGGCAGAAGTGGTCGTAGCCGTTGATGGCAGCCCGGCAGAGGTAGCACATCTGGGCGCCGCAGCGGCACGACATGCGGTTACAGCCCTCCGACTTGATCAGCCCCGTCCCACACTTGTGGCATTTCCTAATCCGGGCAGCTGTCATCTTCTCCTCTCTGCAAGACGAGGGAGAATTAGCAAAGGGGTGTTTGCACTCACCAGCTTGTGATAAAATTACTGTTACACTACCCCAGTGAGGCTTTAACCCCCTCCTCTTTCCTCCGATTCCATCCCCTGTTCCAAGGAGGTCTGGGCTCAGCTCCACTTGGAGCCAGCCCATGACAACTCAAGAACAAAATAAGTGAGAAAAAGTCAATCACTGGCTGCATGCTGCAGCTCTGATGCTGGTTTCCATGAAAGCCAAAGCACCAGGCTCTGGCTTGGGAGGAATTTGAGATGCAAGTTCAAGGGCCAAAGGGCACATGGATGCTTGCGTTGGCTGAAGGAAAACACAGCCAAGGAGATAAAGTTCAGGAAAAGCAAACATTTGGCTGTCACCTCTAGCTTTTAAGTTTGCCTGTTGCTCTGGCTACAAAGTTGCTACAACCATGTATTTCTTTTCCAAGCCTGGCTGCTACGCTCCAGATTTACTTAGTGTTTGTTAAATTTAAATCAGTAGCTGAAAAACAATCACGTTTCCTCACAGAGGTGTTATCTTTTCTCTAAGATTCCTTACATACATTTTGCAGAGGTTATTGCTTTAGGTTTAAGAAATGGGTTCTCATCTAACAGAGCACAAGTGGGAATCCAGGACAAAGCTCAATCCTTATTCCCAAGGGACACCCTGGCAGCAACACACACTCCAGCACAGGCTCAGCTCACAGCAAGACTATTTTGGCACAGATATGAAGAAAGGCTTGGTCATTTAATTAAAAGACTTAAGAATATAAATTATCATCCTGAGGGCCAATTTTCTGACCGCTGGAGATCACGTTACACTTCAATTCACAACCTAGAAGTGAAATTTGATGACAGCAGAGCAAAGCCAGCGTGTTTTCATGGAGGGAAGCACAATTCTTCTGACACTGGGGAAGGATCATCCTTAGCCAGGCATCTCCACCCAGCTGCTTCAGTGCATCTGCAAAGTTAACAAATGTTTGGGAGATGGCAGGGAGGTATTTTTGAGTACAACAGCAGTGAACCAGGCTACAGCACATCCCCAGAAACTGCTCCATCAGCACAACCAGAGGAGCAGGGAATGGTGAGGTGGGAACTTCCCAGCCTTGCAGACACCCAAAGTTCCCACATGGTTATACTCAGCATGACCTGCACCCAGGCATGTGGAGATGTGCTAAGAATAGGCACAAAAACCCAACTTGAGAGTGACTTTTCTTGGAGCTGCAGCTGCTCTTCCCTCCGCCACTCAACAGGATGCTGTCGATGCAGATTTTTTTTTGGAAACTTTGAGCAAGGCAGGAAGTTTAGCCTGAACTCCAGCTGGGCTTCCCTTTCCTTATGCAGGGCTTCAAAAGGAAGTTTTTATTGTATCAGGCAGTTAGACTCATCTATCCACAGACAGAATCTGCTGAAGGTTTTGAAACTGGTATTTTTTTTCCTTATTAGGGACATGACAACTCATTTTTCCTCCCTCTCATCCCTCTTTCCTATAGGGAAAGGCTCAGCAGTGAAAAAAAGTCATATCAAATTTGTAAAGATTTTCTTCTGAATTAGGGACTGTGGGATGAGCAAGCAGCAGTCATTCAAATCCCAGTGGTGGAGCTTTCCAACCTCTACTCATGCCAGACAGACTCTAAATCAGAGAGAAAGGGATTGGGCAATGTGGGCAAGTCCCACTTGGCTGCACCAGACATTTAGCTCCATGGATGAAAATTCCCTTGTTTCCTAAAGGCAGAGGATTTTGTCATTTACTGTAGATAAGACAAAAATCAAACTGCAAAATATTTTAGGGTAACTGTCAGGATTTACATCTGCATATTTCAAAATGTGACTGCACTTTGTAACAATTCCTACTAACTGGTTAGAAAGAGGCAAAAGCTTCTGGAGGAAAACACATCCTCTCCCACAAAGCAGCAGCTGAGCAAACAGTGCAGGTCTCCACTCCAGATTTTCAAAGGGTAACAATGAACTACTGCGACACAATCCACTCCTCTGCCTCTGCACACCACCTCCCTTCTCCCCCCAGCAATGCTAATGGGGGTTTCTCACCTTGGACTCCTGGAGAAGGACCAGGTGCCAGCCTGCAGACACTGGGCCAGCCAGAGGAGCAGGCTGGGCTGGTGACAACTTTCCCACGTTCTCAAATTACCAGCTGGATCTGCTGCCAAGTATCTTTCACAGACAGAAATCCCATCCTGGGAGCTGTCTGACCCCTCAGCTCTGCCATCCCTGGGATCTTCCTAGGGAAGGCAGTGATAGCCAGCAGAAACTGAGGGACAGTGTACTGTGATTCCCAGTTCATCCACCTCCCTGTTTGCCCCTGGTTGTGGAGTTTCACTTACATGGATGTCCTGTATTTGATGTCATCCTTCTCAGCCAGCTGCTCACAGGTGAGATTCATGTGCTCCTTCCATAGCCCCTGGCACTTCCGACATGTTTCCTGAGGAGGATAACAAACATTAAAGAAGAAAAAAAAAAAGACCCAGCACACCACTAACAGCTCTAAGAACTGTAAAAATTCCCCCATCAAGCTGCAGGTTCTCAGGTGAGGGTGGGACTGGCAGGATGGTACAGTGGTCTGCAGGTCTGTCTTTCATTGGAGACCAAAGGCCACAGATAATGGGAGCCAAAGGTCTTTCCAAGGCACAAGAAAATAAATATAAAATGAATCCATAAATCCTAATTATCTAAAACTCATGGGACAGATACCAGGTTCACAAGTCACAACCCAGAGGAGACTGCAGAAGTAAAAATGTGGTGCCAAAGGACATCAAGTTTATCTGTTTCCTGACCAAAATCCTTCACCTTCATATAAAGAGCTTCTAATTCCACCATTGATGGAAACTCTGCAGTTACATCAAAATCTCAGCTTCACCAGGCACACAAGCAAATATATATATATTGTTTTGCAAAATCTCACAAAATAAATGATTAAACAGCTGAAAAACACAGAATGTGGAAAAATATCCATAAAACTAAGGTGGAATATGAAAAAATATTTACAAACTTAGCCAGAATAGCTGGACTAAACTTAGAGCAAGTGGCTGAACTCTCTTGTTCTTGCAAATTCTTTGGCAATAATCCAGGACTGGTAAAGTTGCATGGAGCAGGATTGCTGTGGAGGCACAGCTGGGAAAGGAGCTTGGACCAACACTGGGGACAGAGCTGATTTTTTTCACTTGGCTGGCCAAAGAAAACAATTTTGTTTTGGGTCAAACAAGGGATTTTCCTTTAATTTGAGGAAGATTAAAAAACATCCAGATCAGACTTGAAAAAAGTACATGTTTTCTGATCCAACTGTTTCATCTTCAGGATGGCTGGGCTTGGACTCTTAGATCCAACCTTCCCCCTGGCAGGAAAACCCATCTGGCTATGCAGCATCCGTTTCCCCTGCACACCAGAAAAGGTCCCAGAAGAGCTTTGCCCAGCCCTGGTCTCACTATCAGCAAAATATGACCACTGCAGAGCCAGATCTTACTTGATTACATTACCTTCATTTTATTTTAATGAAGAAATTGGACGTTTATGTGAGATATGAAAGAAGAAAATGCTTCAAGACACACGTAGGCAGCAACACTCTTTTGATCGTGAATCAGACAAACAGGATGAAGGCCAAAGCTTCCAAGGAAGCCACCCTAGGAGGGGGGATGCAAAATGGGGCCTTGTTTGTATCTGTGCTCTCTGGGAGATGCCCAACTGCTCGTGCTTTCATCTGGGGAATGAAAGGCTCCTGGGCCTGGCAGGTGAGCCGGATGTGTCTGCAGACAGCGGGGTAAGGGCTGGAGCAGGCATGTGACTGCATCCCAAAACTCAGCAGAGCATTTTGTGATCACTCACCTTGCAAATGCACCCCTTGGCAGGCAGGCACTGGTTTTAAGGGGCAGTAAATGCCTCGGGTTCTATTGATTCTCATGAATCATTCATCACACCCTGTGTTTTCCTGCTAAAGCTGTTAAAACAGGCACCATTTTGTGTGCATTTTTGGCAGGCCACATCTGGCTGTTGGCAGCACAGGAGGATCAGACTTGGGGCTGTTCACATACCTCCATGAGGACCCACCTTCCCCTTTATTCCCAACACCTGGCCACATGCCATTCTGAGATCAAAAGTGCCTTAGGTTGGGTTTTTTTTTATGTACACCAAGGGTTAAAAAGAGCCTTTGGGGCCCTGTTACACAGAACTGCTTCCACACTGCCAGCAACAGAGATTTAACAGCTTTTTGCCAGGATGGCTGGCACATTTTCCAGCCAGGAACCTGCTATTCCCAATCACTTAACTCCAGGAGCCTCCTCTGCTGCCCAAATGATGCCCTTCTGAAGCAGATGGTGCCACTTAGACCCTCATCCCAAGTCATTCCCACTTGCTCCTGCCTCCAGCCTGGTGGCTATTGGAAGCAATGCTCTCCCTGGAGCCCAGGCTGCTGTTATTTGCCAAACAGTTGTCTCCTGCACTCAGGAAAAGGGATTTCTGTGCAGGCAATGAGAAAGGGAAGGGGCATGGCCATGTGGATTCCTGGATGGCACGACAGGAGGTAGCCGGTTCCCCGTGTGACTGTGGCACAGCCGGTGCCACCACAGCTGTGCACATTTCTGGGATCCCTCCCAAGTTGTGTTGTCCTCAAGGAGCTGCAAACCCACAGGCAGCTGGGCCTGTGCCAATGCACCCCATGACGGGGACAGTCCTGTGGCTTCCTGACTCCCGAGTGTCACCTGGCGCTGCCTCTGACTGAGCAACGTCCCCTCCATGGGAGGCTTGGGAATGTGCACCACACACACGTGTCATGAGCAGAACCTGTTGTGATTTTTCCCCTTATTCTACCCAAAAACAATGGCACATTGTTTGATCCCTTCACACAGAACTGGGGAGGACGCCCATGGTTCAGACAACAGCTACTGCTCCAGTAGCACAACTGAGATCACAGCCCTTGCCTAAGAAAAGTGACCTTTTTTAATTTCTACTGAGTCAAACCCAACCCACTTGGCTGATGAGGGTTTTGCACATCTCACACAGTGACAATTCTGAACTCTACAGTTTCCACAAAGGGTTCTTTTACTTCAGAACCAACCCTTCCTTTGATAATGGAAGATACTATCCCATTACCATATTAATTAACCTAACCACACAGCGGAATAGCTGATTTTTTGCAACAAACCTGGATTATTTCCATGGGAAGAGCAGCACAATACTGGCTACAGCAATATAAGGCACCACCTAAATCCACAAAGAGGCAACAAGTCCTTCCCAGTCCTGAAATCATCTACTCTAAGTGTAGTGGCCAAAAAGCAACTCACTCCACCAAAATAAAGATCCTTCCCAACTTCTTCAGCACTTGGTCCCTTAGCAAACCCTGCTGTACTCAGGTAGGGGCACTTGAGTTTTAGCTTTAACAGCACTTCAGCTGAATGCATCATTTCTGGACACTGAATTCCATGTTTTCTCCTGCCTCCTTGAGCCCACTCCTCCTCACAGGCAGGTACAGCTAAGGCAGCTCACGCTCCAGGTGCTGAAGAAGGCTTGGCATTAGGAAAGGGCTCCAAACCAGGCATGGAGACAGGAGATTAAGAATCTGCTGCCTATTACATCTGCCCCAGCTTGGCAGGCAGCCTGGGACAGTCCATTACTGCTGCGCCAGGCTGAGGGAGGATGTGATGGAGAGGGTGTTTAATGGCACCCTGTAATCTCCTCACTGTACATCTGTTAGAGGCAGTGGCTCTGCTTCCTCTCGCTGCCCGCCAGGAAGCAGCCGGGATTAACACAAACATGTTTGGGTTCAGGAGGATCCTTTGTTCCCAGGGTCAGTGGTGGATGTGCAGCTTTCTGTGCTCAGGGCCAGCCTGGCCAAGGGTGGACACTGCTTTTCGTGTGGGCAGCACAACCCTTCGACAACAATTGTTAATTGTCCCAGCACCTAATGAAGGTGGCACGGAGTGTTTTATATGAATTTACCACCTTCCTCAGCACTTCTGCTGGTACTTCCAATGGATGCTACAGTTTTAAACACAGCCTGGACTTTCTTCCCCCCACTCTATCATCAACTAAAAATAACTCTCCAAAGTGCATCCCACTCATCATGGGGGGGGGGGCAAAAATCCAAAGTAATCAACTTTTCCTTGCCAGTCTCCACATTCTCATGGCCACAGTCAGTAACAGAAATCACTTTTCCCAATTACAACCTAAACAAATGCCACATGGACAAAAACATCAGATGATCCACACAGATCCCACCCTGACTGCCCACGGCATTCCCGCTTGTAGGAGTTTACACGGAGCCATTTACTGACTGAGCAAAATGCAGAGAGGGTGGGGAAAACTCGACTGAAACAACAACAGGCGAGGGCCCGGCTGTCATCACCGCCCTCTGCTGCCAGTGGTGGCTCCGAGCTTCCCTCAGCTCTCCATATGCTGGGTAATGAAATCCTGGTGTCCCCACCATTCCCTGCATCCCCCAGGAAGGGCGAGGTGCACACTCCAGCGGTCTCTGCCCATGGCACGCGTGGGGATGCTGGCTGAGAGGGAGGTGAGGCAGCCTGGGACAGAGCCCAGTGATTGATTCGCTGCTTCCTCCTGCTCTGAGACACACAATAGCACAGGCTGACCCCAAACAGGCTGAGCTTTACCCAAAAGCAGATGTGAATGCAAGTGCCTCAGAACAGCACCCCAGGGCCAGTCCGTACTGTGCTGCTTTAATTAAAGAGCTGCAATTCCCAACTAGATGAGTTAATGAGAAAACAAAGAACCACAGAGTCTTCCTCCCCATAAAATCTCACTGTCCATAAAGCTGCACCGATCTTAACTAAAAATTGATGCAGAAGTGGCTAAATGAATACAACCTTTAAGCACGGATAAGCTCTCATGAACACACTCCTTTTCAGGGCTGTTTCTGGGATTTCCTACATGTTAAGCTGGGATAAAGAGGCTATAATCCAGCCCAAGACAATCCATTTGGGTAAGAGACCCCTCTTTAGAGATGTACAAACACCCAGCACAGGGAGGGGTGACCCCAGCTCCACAGACCCCTGACTGCCCAGTGCAGGGAACGCTCCTTCCAGCGTGAATTGCTGTGGTGAATTCTGGTCCTGGAGCCACACACAACAGGCACGGTGGGCAGCAGGTACCAACCCCAAACACAAACTACAGGCAGGGTGGAGAAAGGAATGCCATGCTTGGATGGGTGATGGAGGAAGGGGCTGGGAGGACATGTGTGGGTTGCAGCTCCCCCGGGAGCACGGCTGTTCCCCAGGCAGCGCTGCCGCTCAGCGGCGGCCGCTCACACGGCAGGGAGCGAGAGCAGGAAGGGAAACCTGGGAAAAACTGAGGTTTCCTCTCCTGAGCACAGCCATGAGTCGTTCTGCGAGGGGAGAGGTCACAGGGAAAAATAAAGCAAAGGCACAAGCTTGGCTAGGCTATAAGAACGTGCTGCTTAGAGACCTAAGAGTGACTGGGAATTGAAAGGTGGATAAGGAAAACATGCATTTATGTCCAAAACCCACCAAGAACCATAGAACAGAATAAGAGAATTATTAAGATTGGAAAAGATCTCCATCGAGTCCAATCTTTATAAAGCTTTTATATAGCCATATATTAAATAAACCTCATTACAAAAAATGATGACCCAAACCAATGTCTTCTGTTTTGCCTGTTCCTGTTAAATTGAGCATATTTTTAGTTCCAACCCATCTCTAAGACACTGGAGACACTCAATACCCTTTTCCTTCTAGGCTGGTTCCCATGAAGGTTTGGGTTGTCTGTGTCAGAGTCCCAGAACCAGAAATGTGTGGTAACTCCCACCTCCTGCCTAAGTCAGTAGGACTATCTCATATCTGTAATTCAGAAGTTCCTGAAACACACAGACCAAACCAAAATAAGCTTTTCCCTCCCCAGAGTTTGACTTTAAAAGGCCAGAACAGCTGCTGGTGTGGGTGAAGTGGTTAGAGACCTATGAAGCAAAAATATCTGCAGCTTCACACAAGAAGTGCTGCTCAGCATCACTGACCCTGTGGCTGGCCAGAGGTGGAAACAGCACTAGCACAAGAAATTGCTCCTTGATCTCACACTCAGGGTAACCTGAGTATGAGAAACAGCTGTTTCATGGAGAAAGGTCATATTTAATTTGAACTTGAACAAAACTATGGTTTTTTTTCATTCTCTGGAATGTTTATAAAGAAGTATGTTTTTTTCAAAGCTACTTTCTCTCAAGCTCCAGGGCTCTGAGAAATACATCAAAAGGTGCAGGCAGCAGGTTGGCTGCAGAAAAGAGCACTGGAGTATTTGCATCACACATCCATCGCACCAGGATGCCTTCCTCTGAGCTGAGGAACAAGTGTTTCTCACAAGGATAAGCTCTCCTCACCAAAATTATGGGTTTTTTTTCCAAAAGCTAGTCCCCAGCCCTAGCTGGGCCCTAGCCCAGAGCAAGTTGGTATCACATCTCTCCAGATCAGCACACTGAGAAGTCTGGATACAGGGTGGGACTGTGACATACCCAGAGGTGGTCACCCACCAACCTGAGCCCACCTGCAGTGCAGGTAGAGGAGAACACTGCTTGGCCACTTTAGAAAGGCAACTTAAATATATCCTGGGACCTCACACGACTGTGTTGCCTAAATCACTGTACCTGAGGTCATATCACTCCTTCCCAGGGAAAAAGTTAAGAGAAACTCAGCACTTGCTACTGGAAACACATCTGTAGCTGTCAAGCACAGCTTTGAGATTTGTTGGACTGATTGCAGATAACAGCTACTGCCTTCCCAGCCAAGGTAAATAATTAAATACTAGCAGAGGAGTTCAAAGCCTCAGCAGCTGCCCCTCCTGCCCTCCCCCAGTGCACATTCCCGACTCAATTCAGCAGAGCAGATCCAGGAGGTTATCCACGTAATCCTCTGCACAATCTCACAGAAAAAGGGATGCTGCTTCCAATAGCTGCAACACTAAGTGATGAAATCTGACTGTGGAACTGGTGGAAACAATAGAGACCTTGGGAGAGGCACAGATTTAGAGTTCAAGGCAAGCAACTTGATTTTTAAAGGGTAACTCAGGAAGGTCACGCCAGGGGCTGCACCCAAGGATGCTAAGAAGGTAAAGGCTAACAAAAGCAAGGTCTCTTATTTGCAAAGGTACCTGCTAATGATGCATTGTGAGACTGAGAGGAGAAACAATCACTGAAGTTAGTTTTGAAACTTCCCTCTTACACCACCACATGATAAACAAATTCCCCCATCACCTCACCCCAGACACAAACCCTGCCCTTTGGGTGGCAGAACCTGGAGAGAGCCTCTTCCAGACCAGTCCTATTTTTCCTATTTTCCTATTTTTTCCGTGGTTTTCTCTCCCCCTACAATTTCCCAGATTTTTTTATAACACAAAAAGATCAGCAAGAGGAACTCTGTTAGAAAAGTCCTCTCCACCAAAAATTGCATGGAGACCCAGGTTTACGTAACACACCTACAACCCTTTTTAAGGAGTCTCTGCAATATAGTAATTTTGATGGTAATTTAGCAGCATTAACACACCTTGTTTTCAATTTAGAGACTTTTTAACTGCAATCTCTACCTACAACAGAAGTTCACATTCCAGATCATCACACCAGCAAGGGATGGGGGAAGGTGAACTGCTACTGGTAAACAGCTTTGGTCTGGGTAGCAATCCACCCTCAGAAACTGGTCAAGCACAGCTTGTGTTGCTTGGGAAATGAAACCCAAATGAGGGAAACCCCCAAAGTAAGGTGTTCCTAGCTTTTAACAGGGCAGACTAAACAAAAAATAAACAAACAAAAAAAAAAAGTTGGGGAATGAGCAAGGATCGAGAAAATAGAAAGCAAAGGGATAACTGGCCTTCTTGAGAACTCAGAAATTCAGATGATTTACTGCTTTCAGTTACTTCTTACCTGCTGCTCCCCACATGAGCACTGTGCAGACAGGACACATTTGCACCCCTGAACCACAGGGCAGCCAGCCCTGTTAATTGTAATATTTATAGCAACAATATTTACCACAGAGGTATGAAAATGGCCCTGTGAACCACTAACCTTCATCTTGCACCTTCACCAGTGTGACACTGAGTCACCTGCAGCTCAGTCACCATGTTTAAAAAGGGCAGTGGAGAAATCCAGAGCCCATGGCCCTGCAGCAGCCTGCTGGAACTTCTAAAAAAGCCAAAATGACTGAGAAGTGCCACGTGGTGAAAGAGTTCATACCTGAGTTCCAGTGCAGAAATGCACTGGATTTCTTCCTGCAGCATAAAACCTGTTATTTTGTACACCTATCTGAATAATAAAATCTATCAAGTAGACAAGTATACAACAAAACAAAGCAGAAAACTAATCAGGGAAATAGATGTGCTGGCAGCTTACTGATTGATTCCTCTTCCAGAGCCCCTGAGTGATGCTCCCATTCCCTCCTGTACTTAAAGCACTCACCAGCTGAGCCTGGGTTTCTGTTTGGTGCAGAAGTGGTGAAAAAACCCTAATACCCACAATTTGTGGGTGTTTTTTAAAGTTCTGCTAAGGTTGCTTGGCCCTGCAAGATGCAATGTGCCGTCCCAAGGCTGCAGGGAGCAGAAGGACACTGGGAAGGACCCACCAGCCCCACAAGGAGCAGAGCAGAGGGGACAGAGCCACCTAAGGCCATGGAGCCAAGTGGCTGGTGACCCTCAGACCAGCCTAATCTTGACCAAAGCCGATCAAGCTGCCTTAACTCCCGTGGGGGGACGGGCAGGTTAATGGAGCACTGCTGCAATGTCCTGCCAAACGAGGGTAATTCAGGACACGTTCTGTCTTCTAAGCAGAAAAATTGTTTAACCTGTAATTCAATTTTCAGCTAAGACATATAATCCCTTTCAATTCACTTTTTTGTTAGTCGCGGAAAAAATGCGGGGCTTGGAAACGCTTTGGAGTAAGAGAAAAACCACCTCAGATCTGCAGCCATTGAAGCTAAGCTGAGTTAGCAACTCCAAAGGGAGCCTCTGCACCTGCAGCAGCTCTGAACAACAGCTGGTAATGCAGCAAGACAAGCTGAGTTCCGCACAGCCACGTGAGACCAGGCAGGAGGCCGGGGAAAAAACAGGTTGGGAACAACTCCTGGAACCCCTGCAAGGTTTGTGGGGTCCCAGAGCTGTGTGGGACACAGCCCCACACAACAGGAGTGAGACTGGAACAGCAGCCTGCAACCTCGGCGTTGTGAAATCCCAAGTGAAGAGTTCCCTTTCTGCCATGCTCACAAACACCCATGGGAAAGACCGGTTCCCCTCTTCCCCTGCATGAGCACATGAGTTTAATTAAGCATGCTGTTCAACGATTTGCATGGCATGACTTGTCTACAAACCAGAGGTGTTGCAAGCCTGTTATCTGTAAAAGCAGAAAAACCCTCAAAATCTCCAAAAAGCACAAGTCACCTCATCTCCAGGGATCTGTCTGAGACCCAGGTAATTCCCAAGCAGCAACAGTAATTTCTGCCACGACCCAACTACAACAGCAAAACTTACTGGAATATTTCATGTTGTACTGCTGATGACAATTTGGTTTTGAGAGGAGAATCCTGGCTGGTTCAGGTGAAGGAAAGCTATCCTAGCACCCCAGGCCACAGAGGAATGATGCTCCTGGTGCAGGATGGGGGTTCACTGGTTACCTTTACCACACACAAACCATCTCCCTTCTCCTACACCAATACAGAAGGAAAAAATACAAGAACTGCAAGCACAGAGAGTTTTGACATGGCTGGATTTAAGTAAGGATCAAAACTGGCGTTGTGGGGTTACATTATCCAAAGGGTGGATTATTAAACTATGCTGTACATGCAGTTCCTCTGAAAAGATTAAGTCCAGCACCCTCACAGGGGTACAAGCCACAGACAAGAAAGCAGAGGGTGGGATACCTCAAGATTAAATCAACCATTTTGGCAGCACAAGTGAGGTATTTAGACACAGACCGGTTTCAGCCACTTCCCCAGCCCCAGAGCAACTTCCAGATCCTGTTCTCATTTTCCCAGGATGTCTATTGTAAAGACAAGGAGAGGAAGGAAAAAAGAAAAAAGCACGATCACAAACACACCACCATTAAAACAGAGTTGAAGAATATGCGGATGCTACTGAAAACCACTTCCAAAGTGGTTCCCCAGCACGTGGGGAAGTGTTTAGCTCCTGCTGACCAGTTACTGACCCTGAGGAAGAGGATTTCCATGGCTGCAAACCCCACTGTCAACCACCAAGGAATGGAAACACCTTTTTCCAAGAGAGAAGTCCCAACCGTACCCCTGCAATCACACACTGAGATCCAGTGAGGGGTGGCTGGAATGAAACAATCACGAGAGACTCTCCTAGCCAGTTACTGCCTTTTTTTGTCCTAATTTCAGAGCTCAAGTGCCACATAAGAACCAAAAATAAAGTGTCAGCCAATAGGTTTTGCATGGAAGAAACACGAGCTATGCCACTTAAAAAAGGAGCAGTTTAACTGAGTGCCAAATGAGCCATTTGCATTAAGCTCGTGAAACAGGATATGAAGCACTTTTAGCAAGAAACAGGAGATTGACTTTATTAGAAAAATACTTTTAAGGTTCAAATTCATCAAACCATTTGTAGCCAGGGATGATTTGTAAAAGACATTATTGGCTGACAAAGCTGGCTTTTGGCTGTCCAAGCCATCAGCAATTACCACCCGGAGAGACATTACCTGTTCTCAGCTAATGAGTGACACCAGTGCCAAACATCAGGCACAGACATTAACTGGGGTAGAAAATGGCTCTTGAGGGTTCAGGAAGAAAACTATTCTGAGACATCCATAAGAAGCCAAGACATTTCACTTGGTGTAAAGAAGATTGTAGAGAAGAAGTGTGTATTGTTCTCCTATGCTTATCTAGACTCAATCAAAGTTATCTAAACTCAATCAGACACAGAAAGCCATCTTGGGTTTGGACCAGATAAACCTCTCCCCATGAAATTAAGGAGAGTCACAATTCCTAATTGCTGTCTTAAGCAACAAGACTGAAAATCTATGGCACCCTTCAAACAAACAAACCCATCACCTCAGGGTCGATGTTGTAACCTGCTTTATTTTAGCCTAGAATTTACTATGTTGCAAATGCCATCCCCACCCACCAGGCTCTGGTAAGACCAGCCTCTTCCTCCTGCCTGACTTCTCACTTCCACTTCTGACCCAGGATTTTATTGCAAAGGGAAACCAGGGTTATTGGCCATAAAAGGAAAAGACCCATCTATCACATTTCTGAGGAGGGGAGTCAGCTAAGAGGAACTTCAGTGACTTCCTTAAAACTCCGGAAGCAGCAGAGGCCACTGCCTTCCCCCCTTATAAGGATTAAAGGGCTTTTCTCCTGCTTCCTTCAGGGATGCACGTGGGCACCAGCACCAGACACTGGAGGAGCACAGATGTCTCATTCTGAAGGAAGACAAAAGGGAAGGGAAAGAAAAAAAGCAGCAGGGATCAGGCAGTTTAGGGAGCTGTGCCCCAGGCTCCCCTGCTCTGTGAGGGCACTGCGGATGCACCCTTTCCCTTGGTGACCCAATATGCTCCTTTCCACGCAACCCTACTGATGCATCTGCTGGAATTAACAAGCTGAAAATTTCATTTACATCAAGAATGCATTTGGCCTTTTAGTTGTGGCATGTTTATGTTTGCTTAACAAACCTTTATGTTTCTTCCATCAGATATTATTCTGAATTCCTAACCTCAACTATGCTCATGCTCAATCCAAAAATAAGGGGAGTCAGAAGCTATTTCATTCAGGAACATTAACTTTGTTTTTTTTCTTTATGAAAAAGCATTGTTTTACATTCACACCACTAGCCACAGCTCCACTTAAACTCACTTAACACACAGATGAAGGTGAGATGCCCCTGCACTGAAAAATCACTTGCCAGCAGCACACTGGACCTTGTATTTCAGATATATCAACAAAAAAAGCTGACAGGACAACCTCATTTTTGTTTCACTTTCAGAATCACATGAAACAATGCAGCACTATTGAGTGGAAACCACAAAACTGATTATTAGCCCAGAAGTAAAAGTTAACCTGAGCTTGTTTGTCAGATCTTAACAGCACAATGGTGCTTGGGGAGAAAAGTCAGTGCAATGCTCACAGGGCATCTTAAAATCCCAAAACATCACTTATCATAGGTTTTTTCTGGGGGAGAGGTTTTTATTTCTGAGGAAACGACATAGTTGGAGTTTCATAATTTTAGGGTCAGCCAAGGAATCACTGCTTTGTAGTTGCAGTGGCTCCAAGTCTCTTCCTTACAGTGGTTCCCACATGCACGAATGGTGCCTCCCCCATTCCCAGCACCAGCCTCTTAAACCAAAAGAGCTCCAGTCAGAAGGGAACCAGACAACACAAGATGTCCTCTTCCCCTTTACATCAAAGAAAATACTGCTCTGTCCCACACCAGATCTTAGAACAAACTGCTTCACTCTGGGCAAAGTCTCCCACTGATCTCCAGGCAGTCCCACCAGTAGAGCATATTCCAATATTTATCTTCAATTTCATTTATCTATGTTCAGGTACATAAGCTGAACCTTTGGTAACATTCTACAACCCAGTACCTTTGTGAAAGGGTTTGGTGTGGTAGGTTAGATGCTGCCCAGCAGCCAGAGAAAGACCTTCAACCCTCTCCCCTTTTTTCAATACATAAACACTATTGTGCTTGACTTCCCAGGAGCACAAAGAGGATATATTGTAACAGGAAACACAAAATCCTGACTTTTTGGTTTTGACCACCAACCTAGAACCTCTCCCTTGGAAGAGCAGCTTTTCAGGAGTAGCTTGAAAAACACCCTGGCTTACAGCAGTCTTGCTACAGGACAGGAGAAAGGTCCCCCTCCACAAGTCACAATAAACCACCAAAATAAATACAGGTCAGCCAGTCCTCACCCAGCTCCAGGCTGCAAGCTTTCTTTGGGTGTATTGTTTAAAACATTCTTATTAAATCTGATCTTCACTACCTACTGTTGGGCCACTTGGGTCCCCCTGCTAAACCTGAGGCAGATGTTCCTTTGCCAGCAAGGCAGTGGCCTGTATTACTTATCCCAACAACTTCCAATGCCAATTTATTTTATAAAGCAAGACCCTAGCAGAGATATTACTCAGAGGAAAAAAGAAAAAAACCAAAAAATTAAAAAAACCCCAAGCAGGTATAACATCTGACTTTACTGTTCTTGAATGCAAAACCCCACAAGCCCTTATGACACGAGGCTCCTAAAAATAACTCATCCTTTAAAAAGTCCTGTTATTTTTATACAGTCACAAGAATCACTGGATTGCTTCTAATTATCCCATCCTTCCTTGGAATGTCTATTTGTGCTCAACACAACTGGCTGCGACACCAGTGGAATCATAACACATCCTGAATTACAGGCAGCTGGGTAAGTTTAGTTTCACCTTGTGAACAGTTTTGAGAGAGAGCCACAGTTTAAAAAAGCCCATTCTACTGTGGTCTTTGGAGTCTGTGTTAAAAAGGTGCCAGTTCAAAGTAGAAACAGATCTTACATTGGCCATGACTGAAAACACAACCTGTCTGTAACAAGGATTCACAGCAGGATTAGAAATGTTCCACCTAAACAGGATCAGCAGGCAGATTCCTAAAAAGCCCCTAGAGCAGGACTAGTCCATTGGACTTCTCTGTCTTTCCTGTAAATACATCCTTACTGCCTCTGGCTTCCAGGGCACATTGGCTTTGCTCCAGAGAGAGCTAACACAGAGGAATCTGCTCGAGGAACAACAGAAATATGGACAGTTGTCCATCTGCAGCATGCCCAGCCATTCCAGCTGGACCTCCATGGTAACCAGGCTACCACTGCACGGCCCCAGAGCCTCCCAGTGCAGTCAGCACCCAGCTCTTACTGGAATTCATTACTGCACATCCAAATATTTGCAAGGAAAACTTGTTAGATGCTTATTCATAGGAGGCCTGGCTCTTGCCTGATTTTCCTAATGCTCCTCCACACCCTGAGGGGAAGAAAACGTCCAGAATTGAGTTCTACAGCCCCATCTTCTCCCAACCTGCATCTCAAAGCTAGAACTCACACCATATCTTTCTGCTATTATTTAACACTATTTTTTTCTCACACCATCTTCCTGCTATTGTTTCACACTATTTTTTTCTCCTTTAAAAAGTGATGCTTTTATCTGAAGAGTCATCCATTGCAGTTTGTATTGTCATGGCAACAGGACTCCCTCCCCTGCCCAAAGCCCATCCCCAGGCTCATTGTGCTCATTACCAGACTGGCAGGCAGCACCCTGCATACAGATGAACCCCTCAACGTGGGCTGCTCTCCCTGCAGCTGGACTGACACAGCTCCTGCTAGGGGGTTATGGCTGCACCAGAAGAAGGAAAAGAGTCTTCCTAAGTTAAATTTCCTCTATTCAAAGAAATAAGCTTTACTCAAGGCATTTTTGTAGTAGGCACATTTTTGTTGTGCTGGTTAAAATGAAGAGACCCAGGTTCATAACCTGTCTGAGTGGTGCAATAAAAAAGAATATTTAGAGCAGGTGTAAGAGGGCTTTGCTGAGGCAGCTTGGACATACTGATAAAGAAAAAAGGGGAAGATCAGTCCACAAAGGAACACAGCCAAGAACAGGGCTCTGGAGCCCTCTTATGGCAGCTTGCTCTCAGCTTCCCCAGAGCAGAATTCCACATATGCCTCACAGCATCTGTAGGGACAAGGATGCAATGCCATTAAGACAGGGGGGAAAGAACACCTTCTGGCTTTCATCACACAACGTTAAAACCCCACACTTCCAGCTCCTTCAGTGGTCCTGATGGGTGTGCAAAGACTGGACAAGCCCCACGTTTAAAGTGGGACAGAAGGTACTGAGACCGATCTCCAGCTAAAGTGCTGCTTCAGCAACAGAAACATGTTAAGGAAAAAACCAAATTCACTGCTCCAGTGCTAACAACTGCTCCATGGGGATGTCAGGATGACCAATGCCATGCAGGAAGGCCAGACTGGTTTCATACCAACACTTTCTTGGCTTCTCCAAGCCAGTAAGTTCTGACAGAGCCACAGAGCTCAGTTCCAAAATCCCTGCCCAGCAGCCACTCAGGGAGCACATGGTGAGGAGGGGGCTCACGTAAAGCTGGGAAAAGCACAGCTGCTGGGTTTTGAAGGGGTTACAGAGATTCAACAGCAGGGAAATATTTATGGAGAAAAGATGCTGAGCTGTGCATGTTTTCCAGGCTGGAGATGGTTTTAATTTACCTCTTGCAAAGGCTGTGATTATTTGCTGTTGGTTTTTGTTGAAAGCAGCTATTCGAGGCTCACCTACTCCCTCTGGTGTCACAGCTCTGCAGCTGAGCCAGAACAAAACACACCCAAAACTCACACAAACTACAAGGAATCCTGCTTTTTTCCCCCCCCTCTGGGAAAGAGGAAGCCATATTTATAAGCATTAGTGATTATCCTTCCCAGGCACAAAGCAGCCTTTGACTACAGCACGTTAAGGACAGTACAGACATCTCCTAGAGCTTAGAGCTACAGCCAGGAGTAGATCTCTTTTCTTTTCCAGCTCTTCCTTCAGAGTCTCTGCCTGACTTGAGCTCAACTCCAGCATCCACCACGCTCCTCACTAGATTCTCCTATAGTTCAGGCATTGACATGGCTGTGTTAAAGTATTAGTTTCGATATTTTTATGAGATGCTTTAAAACTGGGGAAGTATCCTCACCATTACAAGACTGGAGTCAGGCACCCCATCCTCCTGGGACGAGCTGTACACTGCAGAAGGAAGCTGCATCTCACCAGCCCTCTCATATCACTCCATGAACTCCAGGAACCTGCACAGCCCCACAGACAAAAGGGATCCAGTTTTCACCATGGTTAAAATCTGCCACCTCCTACCAGTGCTGCTTCCCCAGGCATTTCCCAGATGCTACCCTGCTGCATGCTGCTTCTTTCTTCTCAACCTGCTCCTCCTCTTCTTTGTCTTCATGTTTCTTCTGCTTTCTTTCGCTGCTGAGCTGCCATACAACACTGCTATAGCACCAAGGAGAACAAACACAGCTCCTTATCCTCCCTTTTTCATTTGTAGCTGCTTCTCTCCCCATTCCACTCGGGAATCTTGCATCCTCTCTTGCATTATCTGCCCCATGCCTCTTCCCCAAGCTGGCAGCAGCTTACCCAGCCTGGCAGAATCCCTCCCCAGCCCACGTGAACAAGGTTTCCAAGCTCTCCTCATAAAGCATCTACTCCACATTCTCTGATTAATACATACCTTGAAGGGACCCATAAATATTTGCCTGGATTTTCTGTTAATCTTGCTCTGACATAGCTATTAGGATTACTGGAGTGTGGGTTGATAAGCAATGGGGTGAGTGCTGGAGTGTTTCGGGAGATGACAGCAACATCTTGCTGTATTTCACTGATGTGGATGCCTTGGTGACCTGCACTAATCCACTTGGAAAATTACTATGAGAGAACAAAGAGTCTTAAAATATGAAGCTGAGGGAGGTGGAATGCTGCAAAGAGAAGTCTATTTCCAGATCAGCCTTTTCTAAATATATGCATAAACATCTGTATTCAGCACTAAGTGGAGAACCACAACCAGAAATGAGCAGAGAATAACCCAGAGCAGGACCTCCCCACACACCCACGTGCATTGGTCCAGCAGGAGAAGTCCAGGAGCCCTAATTTATAGCATAACCTTTCCTCTCAGTACACACACACACAAGAACAACTACTCTCAGCCTGAACAACAGCCATTTAACAAAGCACCACACAAAAACAAAGGCTGTTTTGCAGAGCTCAGGTCAAAAGCAGAGTTTTGGATGCAGGGATGACCTACAGCCCTTTTCACACAGACCTCTTACTCCTGAATATTAAAATGCTGCTTAGCTCCTCCACCAGCATAATTAGCATGACCCAGTGTAGGGTCAGTAGAAGTCCATCTAGACCTGTGCTGTTTGGAGGGCAAGGAGGAAGCTCCTTATGGACATGGCAGGAATGCTGCTCCTCACACTGCTCCCCATGGGCCAGGGACAGTATGCACTTTATCTAACAGCTCTCTCTAAATTCTTCTTTAAATTTGCACTGTGGCCTTTGAATCACACGTGTTCTGAGGTTGTCTCTCCCCTGTCAGCACTAATTAACACAGCACAGGATTCCCAGGAGTGTTACCTACTGAATCCAGGCTCCAAATCCCTGCAGTCCCTCAGTTCCATGGCTCCCAGACAGCCACACGTTCACACCTAGGTTGGCTCAGCCTGGCCAATCTAGCTGGATCACAGCTGGAAATGGTGGGGCTGCAGACTAATGATGTTACAGCAATAGATTTCAACTCAGAATGAGCCAAAAGTGATCGTTAAATTGGGTGTCCTATAAAAGCATCTATTCCTTTTATTCCATTTACAACTAAGTTTAAAATCTTCCCCTTCCCCCTTCTCAATCAGGATCTCCAACTTGATCCAAAAGCTCCAAGATGACTCAAAGCACAGGTTTTCAGCCAGCTCTGCCTTTTAGACTTTTAATACTATCTTCTCATTATCTGTTATATTTAAAATGTTACACACATCTCTGGAGGTGTACCCTGACAGACTCATCAAGTGATCTCAACATTTCTCCTCAGAGACTTAGCTTTAACATCTTACTGTCTGTAAGGCAGGTTTCTAGACTGCAGAGAATAATTTTAAACTTCTTCTAAGGGTCTTCTACCTTCCTGCCATTCTTGACTAAGATCCAGAACAAAACACATGGTGTCATTTATGTCATAATATAAAGAAAAGGCTATCTGACTCCATATGCCCAACATGTAAGTCCAAGGACTACAACAACTTTCCTGGTAATTGGCACTGCTTGCTTTCACTTTTCCATAGTGATGAGGTACATCAGAAAAATGATCCAGTCCAAATTTTTGGGATAGCATGTCATCAAACCCACAGAGAGCAGCAAGAAGGTTCACTGATACTGCAAAGGCACTCTGAGCAGAAAGCAATCTGGAGTAACAAATGCAAGCAGATCATGGGAATTTTGCATATTCCTGACGAGCAGCTGTAATGATTCCATGAGGGAGACAAGTCAGAGGACTGTCAGAGGATCTCTGTCTGCTTTGCTATGGCTGTACAGTTGCACAATTCATTACACACAAGAACAGTCCACCCAATGCACTGAGTAAATGCCTTTTAGTTTTACATAACCAAATCAGCCAGACCAGCCTTTCCCCCACACCCTGGAGCTCCCCAGTGCCTCTGGGCCGTTTATCCAGTCTCACAGGCAAGGGAAAAATTAGAGAATGGGTGTCCAGGAACAGCAGGAGAGTGTGTATGTGCAGGCACACACAGCACCCACACTAACACCAACACTCACTTCTGCAGCTATTTCCTGGGCACTGAAGATGGCAGATATCCCATTTCTCCAGGAAAAAAAGCTGAAGAATAACCCCTGATTTCAGAGTAACAATTCATCAGCGTCTTAGCCATGGCAACTTGCCACCTATAAACGGATGCAGACGAGGGATACCATGTCTCTTATTCAGCAGCTACTTCATTCCCATTTAACTTTCAGAGCTCACAGGAGGGAACAGAAAAACCAACAGCCACAGCTAATGCACAGCAGCTCTTGCCTCATCAGGCCATCTCATTCCTGCTCACAGCTGGACCTCGAGGCTGCCCCTTGCAGTGACAGAGATTGGAGCCAACTGCAATGTGAGAGCACTGCTACACACACGGCTGCTCCCAAGCATTTCCCCCTGGTATGAGCCACCCTTGTTGGGATCCAGATATCTCATTTGTACCATTCATTTTAATTTATCTCCTTATAGAGGTAAGGCACAGGGAAAGTAATTGCAAGTGTCACAGCAATACATAAGAGTTCAAGTGTCAGACAAGGGACCTGATCCACATGTTTGGTGAGGACCCAGGGCTTCTACCTGGTCCTCAGGAGATTCCCTGCATTTTTTCCATTGTTTTTACTCATTTGCACACCTTGAGTTCACCATAGTGCTTGGATCAGGAAAAGGAAAGGAAATATATCACAGAATGGTTTGGGTTGGAAAGGACCTTAAAGCTCATCTTGTTCCAGCCCCTGCCATGAGCAGGGACACCTTCCACTGTCCCAGGTTGCTCCAAGCCCTGTCCAACCTGGCCTTGGACACTTCCAGGGATGGGGAATCCACACCTTCTCTGGGCAAATACAATTATACCCAGGACACTGCAGTGCATGTTTTTTAATATCAGGGGTCAGCCTGGACTAGGTAAAGGGTGCTTTGCTTTCAGAGACCAGCTCAAACCAGCTGTGTTAAGTCTCCTGTGCAGAACAGGGTTTAGTCTGGCAGATGGAGATGCTAAGTGAGACTCATTAATCTGTTAGCACTTTCACCCACCCACCGAAATCCCAGTGGTCTGAAGTCATGGTTTTCTGACAAACCCAGAAACCTATAGCTTGTACAACAGCTGCAACCAGAATAAAGTTCCAGGAAGAAAAAAATGCTTCATTTAACTACATGGGTAGGTAAGTCAAAATTATTCAAAGGATCTCAGAGTATAAGAAATTTGTGTCTGAAAGTATCTACATGCTAGTTTGTGGTACAAAAGTGGAAAAGACAACTAATAACTCCTGCAAAGCACCCGTCCTTCACTCTGCACACCTGAAACACCACAAAGGGTTAAAAGCTACAGGACAACAAAACCCTCCAAAAGAGAAGCTTTTCTTAAAAAACACCCCAGCTGTTACCTGCAGATGGAACAGCTACAAAACCATCTCTTGATCACATAACCTCATCTCATTATCCTTTATCCCAGACACAGAACAGTGAAGACCAAGGCTCTAAACAACAATTAAAGCTCAGAAGTTGGCATGCCATGTTCAGGGCTGGCTGGTGCTGTGCCTATCTCCATATCTAGAAAGGTTCAATGCGCTCATACCAGGAGGCCAAGAAAAACTAAATATAGTAGCAGGCTACCAGCAAACACCCAACCTGGCACAGCTTCCAGCTACCTGAAAAATCCATTCCTCTCTCTGCAGGCCACTCCGATTGCTGCGATCCTTTCCCTTCTTTGGGGAGAACGTGCTGTAAGGAGACACTTTCAGGTTTTACTTACACGGATAATTGCACAAACTAAGGGATGGAGGTAACGCAACAACAGCACTGATACTTCTCACTCAGGGGGATCATCTGGCTCTTTCAGATTGGGGCTTTTTATTAAGCCTGACATCCGCTCACAAATAGGAGGGAGCATCCTCCCCTCACGTGTCAGGAGCCAAGTCCTCATACAGCAACTGCCTCTAAGAGCAGAGACACCATCCAAGAGCATCTGTTTTGTTTCAACCTCTGCCCTTAAAGGAGGGCTCAAAAAGGAAAAAAAAACCCAAACCCTTTAAGCTGCAGACTGGCTTTGTTGGTGTGTATGAGGTTCTCAATCAGAAAAAGCCTCGGGGAGAGCTGCTCACCTCTTGGCTTCTGAATGGCATCATGGATGTTGTGTTTCAAGCTGCAACCCTGAAGACAGACCCCAATTTTGACCAGGCTTTGAGATTTAGCTTAAAGGCATGCATGCTCCCTACACAAAAAAATGAGGTCAAAGAAGCTTCTTTTGAAAAAATAAATAGAGCAATAAAGCATTCTTTCAGATTGGCTTCACAGGGGATAAATCACTGAACAAATACAGCCATCTTATCTTGTTGGCAAATGGCACATTACAGCACCCAGCTTCACGGGAAATGCGCTGCTTGGTCGGAGAGCAAACTGATTTCTCATTGTCTCAGAAAATGCTGCTCTTTACTTTTTACAAGACTCGTTTGTTTTTAAAAAAAACACATGATCTCTAAGCAGTGCCAAGCCTGCTTTGCCTCCTGATGCCTCAGGACTTCCTAGCAACCTCACAGCAGAAACACAATCCATCTCCTTTGACCAGGAGGACAACTTGTTTAAAATGGTATCCCAACAATATCCTGGCTGCCCTCCTGGCATTCCCCACATGGATGGGATGCAGCAACCACAGGATTCCATGAACAACAGAGTGAAGCAGGTGAGGCAGGCAGGGCTCTCACAGTACATGGAGATAAAGCTTTCCTCAAACCTTCCATTTTTAGCCTCTTTGTCCATTCTAAAATCAAACACAGACACTAAGGACACCCAGTGAGGAACAAGAGCTCATGGGTGGTTACAGAACCATCCCTGGCGGTGGCATCTAGCGGCAGCGATGCCTGTTCAGGATTTTGGCACTGATTTATGACAAGTGTACTTGCCTTTCCATTAGCCACAGCTCTCTCAGTTGACCCCTGGGCTCGGAGAGGCAGCCTCAACATTAAACTCCCATCAGCTCGCAGTCCCACTGACCTCATCCCCAAAACTCGCTGCCATGTTTTACATCAGCCGGGGCCAACGCATTCCATTAACGCTCCCCTGGCTCGGGGAAACATCTGCTCTGTTTACACTGGTAGCAGCACAGAGACCACTTAAAGCATCACCTTTGCTCCCCCAGCCCTCAGCAGGAGGAGCAGCCATGCACAGGGCGGGCCCTGCACCTCCCGACCCCTGGCACTCCAACCTGGCCATTAGTTCTTCAAGGGGGCAGAGGGCACCCACACCATCCAGGCACGGGAGAGGTGTTGGGTAGTAGCAAAGAAAGTGGATTCCTCCAGGCCAGAAGTGCAAGTCTGAGAGGGGACTTTGTGCTGACCCTAGTTGAAGATGAGCAGGCTGACTGGAAATAAGGATGGGTGAAAGAATGTCAGAAGATGATTAAATTTTTTTAATCCAAATGGTTTTACAGACTGAGGTAGAGATTCAGTAGGTATGGGTGGTTAATGGTCCATCTTAATCAAATATGCACCTCCAGGGCCACCCTCACATCCCCCCAGCTCCATGACCAGGGCAGGGGTCCCTGAAGGATGGTTTGTCCCACAGCAACAGGGAGGGACAGGATATCTTCCTGAAAGCAAAGCACAGTTCATCCAAAACAATCCCCCCAAAAGCACTGCAGGAACCAACACAAACAGCACAGCTTAGCTGCAGCCACCTGGGAGAGCCCAACAGCTCTGAAATACCTGTTCAGGCAGGGGATGCTTATCTATCAGTACTACATGCTGGAGGCTTAGGGCAAGTCTCCACCAGAGCAAGGGAGATGTTACTACATATTTTCCTAAGGATTTCTGACAGTTAAGACCTCCAAAAGGCAAACCCCAAACACTTGTTGCAGCTGTTGTTCCAGTGTTAGGTGTGCATTAAATTAAACCCCGTTGTCTTCTGCTGCTGCTGGAAGCTTCCTTTACTATTAACCACCCAGTCAAGGCTATAGCTGCTAACAAGCCCATCAGGACACAAAAATGTACAGCAGCCTTGGAATATCCAACAGCAACTGCCACAATAGAGGCCTAGCACACAACATACAGGGCATTCAGCAAGGGACATCAGCTTTTGTTATAATGAAGTCAGGAACAGGTTTTTCCTATCACTGATTATCTCAACAGTCCATGAACCTGCTGCATTTTAGATTTTTGCCTTGCCCTTGGACAGAGCTTGGACTATGAACTCACACAAAAAGACCCTGATGCTCACAGAGGGCTTAGACCACTATTCCAACACCCCTATAAACAAGCAACAAACCCCCGAACCACCCTTTTAAAATTTTTAATTTTGAAACCGCACACTAATGAAGCCTGGTTTGATTGGGGCTGTGCCATGCAAGTCTGTTGACTTAACCCCACCAATCCTGAATGTGATAAAGGCTGTTGGGGAGGGAAAAGAATAAAAACTGTATTTGCTCGTGATCTTCTGCAATACATAACAGAAGAGTAACACAATCTGCACAAACACTCCCTGTTTTTCAGCTCATTCCCAGTGTCCAAAGTACCAGCAGGTCACAGCTTTGCCAATTCTACCACAAAGCTGAAACACTGACTTAAGGATTTTTATCTAGTCCCCTTTCAACCAAAAAGATGAAAATTCAGTCAAAGGGGAAGAAGCTGGCACTGAATCAGACAAATCAAATTGTCCCTTTCCGGTTCCTTAATTCACATGTTAGGGGACAACCACAGCTGGGAATTTCAATCTCTGGAGCAATTAAAGAAAATTAAATTCAGGGAATGAGGCCTTATGCACTCAAAGCTTCATTAACCCTCTTGCCTTTTAATTAAATACATGCACGTGAAATTTTGGACAGCGTACTTGCTTCACTGACAATGCTCAATTTTAGTGGCAAATCAGTACTTGCCTTTCTAAAAAAAAAAAAGTACACTGGGATTGTAAACTCTAGACATCTCCAGCTTCACAATGGCTTTATTAAATACAGTAGAAATTACTGCCTATCACCAGCTCCCACTTCATGGGAATGTCTGCTCCCCCTCAAATGCACCAGCAAAGCTCTGCTTTGGGCTTGCTTCAAGATAACAGACAGCCCCACCAACACCACGGATAAAACATGAGCCAGGATTTAAGAGCCCTACACTTATTACAATCAGTAAGAGAAATAAAGTTGGTGAGCTACAGCAGGATAGGTTTTACAGCCCACGGAGCAGAGATTAGAGCAGCCAGCCTCTCTTTTAAATACTGCTCATCCTTACAAAAGGCTCAGGCAGGCGCCAAAGGCGGTGTGTGACTAGGACAGTTTAACGGATAATCTTTGAAAGGGGATATTGTCAAGCCTGCCCAGCCTAAATATCGAGCTGGCTTTGTGTGAGTTACCATCTGACTTGTGAGGGAGTCACGCTGCTCCCGCGCTGGCCTCCTGCCTTCCTGGGAATGTCAATGAAGCAGATTCGAGTTCATGGAGTCTGGCAGGGACCGAGCTCCGAGTGCTTTGATGCTTCCCCACATCCATCCACAACAGGGGCCCCCACCTGATGCACGGGCAGCAGTCACACGTTCTGGGACCAGCAGCACGGAGAGGGAAGATACACACGGTCCCTTTGTTGTCTCCAAGAGACTTCTCAGGAATCTGCCACCTCAAGCCAGACATTTCACCCAGAGATGTGCTCTCATCACTAGCAACCGAAGTTATGCCTCTGGGAGGGATCAGCCTCCAGTTTGTCTGTTTTCTTTGTAAGCATGCTTTTGGGAGGGGGACTTGTCATTTGCCAGCACACACATTGATCAGTTCTGGGTTTGTAGTTTACTGCTGACCAATGCAGTTTAGCTGTTTTGACTACTCAAAGACGACGGCGTGCGTTTAGAGATGACCTTCTCTGACTGTCACTTTCCATAAGAGTCGATACATTTTACAGTCAATGACACTCCCATCTTCACACGTGCCCCCCTCTCAAGGGGAAAGCTAACACAACAGACAACTGTTCACACAAGGCCTCCATGGGATGCCAGATTCCCAAGCGGATGCTTTGCCCAATTGAGTGAAGAGGCACAGCTCCATTAACCAGAAGCAAGCAATTCCTCATGCCCAATATTCACAGGTTAATTGCTGCATCCCTAAAATAATGTTCTGGTTTAATAGCAGCTGTATTCTCTCACATGGAGCAGAGTGAGCTGTTTGCTGCTGTAGGATGCCCTTGCTGCTACCAAGGACAATCTGAATGCACCGAGCATGACAGGCTCTCGCTGAATGCAAAAATAAACGCAGCCACTTTGCTTCTTCAGCCTTTGACACCAACAGGGGAAGGGGCTTCCTGCTACAGCAATGAGGAGCACGTGGATTTTGTGATGCTTGAAGTGCTGCCAGGCAGAACACAACCCATCACTCCATTTCTCTGCTGCTGGAAATTACAGGTCCATTAACCCTTCTCTGTGCATGAGATGCTTTTCCCCACTGCATGCAGCAAATAAGCAAAGAGGATGTGCATGGTAAGTGTGCACAGGTGTGCTCCGGGGTGAAGGAGGCATTTCCAATGCAAACCTGCCCATACACACAGTTCTGCTCTCCAGTTCTGATGGTATCATTTTATGATGACAACATTTCCTGACCCAGTTTCTATCTTGCTCCCCATTCCTCTGCTACAAGTAGTAATTAGTAATGTCAGTGTTCTGGCTGAGTTGCTACAGTCCATTAATAATGCAAGAGTAGTAACAGAGAGAGAGCAGAAGAAAAGAGGCTTGAAGGTTAAAAGCAATAAGAGAATGCATTTTGGGGGACATTGGAAGGGGAGAAGAGAAGAGGTGGAGAATTGCTGGCCTACTGAGATTACAAACCATACGCTTCAAAACACATCATTCCTTTCAGGTGGAAGTGGTGGGTGACTCAGTCATGGCTAATTAGAGGATAATATGCAAATAGGAATGACATACAGAGGTGATTTTTACTAAATTAGAAGTAAACTTGTGTTTCACCTTCCCTTTGCCCCTCTAAACCTGCTGCCTCACCACGTGGTGTTCCTGTTTCTCCGTTACTCATGTTCCGGAGGTCAGCGGTGACCTGGGATCCCACACATGACACACACTGAAGTTTCCTCTCTGCAGAGAATTTCTGCTGAGACCAGCCTGTACCTGCCCATCTACAGCCAAACTTTTAATGCCACTAATCCATCTGCTCCTGGCACACCTTAACCCCAGGCTCTGCTGAAGCTGTTTATGACATGTCCTATGAACCGAAAATAGAGCTGGGTTTGAACAGGTAACCCAGAATTTCCCTGGGCTTCCAAGGCTTGGGAATCTTCTCTGACTGACAGCAGCTCCCTCGAGAGCAGCTTCACCCCCACCTAAGGCACACAATCCTCCCCATGACACTGAATAAAGCTGCTGGAACTGCATCCTCAACTGCATCACTAAGTACTTGTTTTTTCCTTTTATTTTCTCCTTTTCCTGCTAAGCCCAGCATACAACCAAAAGCAACAAAGGAGCCCATAGGTTTGGTGATGATTCCTTGGCTGTTCCCATTGCTGAATGAAAACTCACATGAAGAGTGGAAGGGCTGAAGTGTCTCTGCATGCCAGGCTGGTTTGGGGCTGACTCTGCTCCCCCACTGAAAAGCAGGGATCTTCTACAGGAAGATTTGTAAGACAATTGAACAATCTCTGAAAGGTCTTCTCTCCTGTTTGGTATTTACAGCTTCCTACATTCCTACCAGACCTCTTATGAGTGATGATGTACAAAGCAATACACGTGCTCTTTCCATCACCTGAAATCACACACGTCACTCCCTCTTGAAATATATATTTCAATAAATGAAGCTAATCAGTGTTATAATTTAACTGCAGCACAGCTCATTCTGACACTTAAGAGAACTACTCCAAAGTCCTCCAGCACAAAGGCCTTGGATGACTACCCAGAAAGCATAAAAACCCAGCAGGCTCATTGAGATGAACTCATGGAAGAATGGCAAAGGAAGGAAAAAAAAAAAAAAAGGAAACATCTCCTTCAGAACTGCATGGTGTTTTGGGCCTTTCAAGTATCACTTCCTCTGTGGAGAAGAAGTGAGAGGAGCTGGAGGTTCTCAGACACGAACAGCTTCCCCTCCATGACAGTGAGAGAAAAGGAT
Source organism: Leptocoma aspasia (assembly GCA_013399835.1). Classification (NCBI taxonomy): domain Eukaryota; kingdom Metazoa; phylum Chordata; class Aves; order Passeriformes; family Nectariniidae; genus Leptocoma; species Leptocoma aspasia. The sequence continues at coordinate 74,655 of VXAX01005171.1, forward strand.
GGGTGTTTTTAAAAAGAAAAAAACTAAAGCAGGCCAGCCCTGAACACACTGTGACCAAATTAGGAAACAAACTCCACTGACAGCCTCCAGAATGGCCATCATCTGCAGCAGCCTTGTGTTAGTTCAGGAAGCCTGATGACTGTGTCATCTGCTGAAATCTGTTTATGTACAAACAGAAAGGAGAAGCAAAACACCTCCCCACTCTACCTGCACCAGGTTAGGCCATCTTGGGCTGTGGCCCAAGGAGTCATCAGTGTCCTGACTTGATGCTACTCCAAACCTCTGCTGCTGACTCATGCCCCTCCAAAGATAACTCTGCCCTGGAAGCACTAAGGTACAGCAAAATTAAGTGTATGGGGTTTTTTAAGTGCATTTTTTAAGTGGTTAGCTGTGGCAGATGAAGCTGAGGTTAGAGATCAGTGATTACTACGACAGGAATGTGAGGGGGAGGAAAGAGAAGGAAGATACAGCTTCTTGAGTAAGGTCAGAACAATGTTTTTAATTTGCCTTGGGAACAGCCTTTTTCCATCTCCTCCAACATCCATTTCCACTGCAGCAGCAAAATGATAACCCTGCTCCAGCACTCTGCAGATACACCAGGCAGGGTTTTAACCTTAAACTGCTGTGGAAAGGACCTGTACCGAGCTCACAGCAGTCCCAGCAACACTCGGTGGCACTGCTACCCTGTTGTGGGGACAGACTGAGCAAAGCTGCTTCACTGTTTAAAAATCAAACAAATGAAGGAATCTGAGCGCTCTGGTCCATACAGAGATTTAGGGTTTCTCCCTGATGTTAGGGTGACCATGTTACATTACTCCACTCTTGTCTGCATGAGATGGAAGAAATCCCTCTTGTCCCTTTCATTTTCAAAGGGGTTGAAGAGGAAAAAGCAAAGCTGCCAGCTCATCTCAGCCTGCAGCAGGTCTCAGCCTCAGCACAACTACAGCTTTCAGGGTCCTTCCAGCCCCAGGAGTTGGGCTATGAGGCCACACCACCAATTCTCCACATTCAAGGCAGCAAATGGTCTTTTGCAACCCACTCAGGGTGCTCTTATCCAATTCCTCATGGAATCCATCACCTATCTCCAAAGACAGCCATCATAAACCAGAACTGACCACCACAGGGGTGCTGCTTCTCTCAGTGTTCCCTTTGCCCAAATAGTTGTAGGCTCCCTGTGCCCAGGGAAAAAAGGCTAAACAAGATGCTGAAGCTTAAATTTCCATCTCCACATGAAGCTGTACTCAGTTTATTACTTCTGAACCTTTCCCCAGCAAAGGACAACGCTATGAATGGAGGTAGCACTGCTACCTCGTATGGACCTGACACAGAGGCACTCACTGGTCAGTGAACAGACTTTTCAATTGGCTTTTCACTGACTGCATATTGCTGTACAAGGCAGAAAGCAAGCACAGGAATAAGCTTTGTTGCTCAAAATTACACTGACTTATACAGTTCATTTTTAAAGGAACTAGTCTCAGTTCCTGCTTTCAGCAGCTTTCTTTTTTTTTTTCCTCTGCAAGAGACAGATACCCCATTTAATCTGACCTCTTTCCTCAGGTCCATTTCCAGGCTGGGCCTCACCCTCTCCTCCTCTGTCAGACTCATTTATCAAGTGAAGCATTTCCACATACCACTGCATAAATAGACTTGACCTTGTTAAAGCAGCAGCAGCACCTGAGCTCCCACTGATGGAGTCTCGCCACCCCACCACAGCAATTAACCCAGCCCACTCCTACCCTCTTTCCAGGTGTGATATTCTCAGAGCTTCTACAGCCCTTTCCTATGTGTCTCAAAGGGTGACAAATTGGCAAGCAGTGATTTGGGGCTGATTATTGTGCTTCCTTCTCTGGAAAGGGGCATTTAGGACCAACTTGCTGCTGGCACCACTCAATTCTTGCAACTGCTGCTGCCCAGTCCAAGCACGCAGCAAAAATCAAGGTGTAGGACAATATATCCCTGGCACGTGGCTTTCCCTTGTTCCCCTTGCAGTTTCCTCCCAGGATAAGCAGCGTGCCCAGCATAAATCTGGGGATGAGAAGCTCTCCTGACTCTCAGCACTCCCCAAGCAACTCTGACCCTCCCCGCCTTGACGGGACAGCCCACATGGTTCAGCGCACGTGCCCGTCCTCCACGGGAACGTACTTTTCAGGTTTGCTCTACCACGAGCTCTTTCCTGTTATCTATCCCCCTTTAGAACCTGGCAATAAAACCTACTGGGGTGTTATCTACTGCCTACAATCACCTCAACCCCACCTTCGACCTTGGTCCCTCCCTCGGGCCCATCCCTCTGCGGAGACAGGGAACGAGCGGCGCTCCGATAGCATCGCGCTCGCCCTGCCTGCGGCTCGGCACCGGCACCGCCGCTGCAGCCGAGCTCCAATGTCCTTTTATGGAAGAAAAATGAAAATTGCCTGCCCAGCCGTGGAGAGCCTGAGCAGGGCTGAGCCCAGCTGACAGACGGAAACTCACCATTTGTTGTGGTTTTGGCAGCGAGAGCGCCCAGGCAGCTCCCATGCGCGCTGCGAGTTTAAAAAGGGCTCAGCCCAGAGCTCCAGAGCAGGAGGTGGCAGGGATGCAGTGCTCAGGAGGAAGATGGCAAAGCCATGGAAAGATGGCTTAGAGAATTCTGCTGATACGGACACATGGGAGACAGGTCTCCAGATGCAAGTGGACACAGGCATATGAGTGCTCCATTCCCAAGCCCTATCCCTAGAAGTGTTCAAGACCAGGCTGGATACAGCCCTAAGCAATCTGGTCTAGTGGAAGATGTCCCTGCCCATGGTGGGGGTTGAAAACGAATGGTCTTCAAGTGTCCTTTCAACCCAAACCATTCTGTAGTTCTATGAAGACATGTAACAACGTCATCCACACCACATTTCCTTCTCTTCCTTGTCCCAACAAATTTTCTTAAGAGACACAGGAGGATGGGAATTTAAACACAGGAGCTGGGACTTGAGGTCATTGCCACCAAGAAGAAATTAGCAAGGGCTCTGCCACAGCACATGCCACTTTCAGCTCTGCTCTGTAGTAAAGCTGTGGGGCTAAGCTCCAAGTAACAGTCAAATCCAAATAAACAGGCTCAAGGAAAAACATACGGATAACAGCAATAAGAATGTCTGAACAGAGAATGAGATAAGGCCACGGGACTTCCAAAATGTTTGCGCTGCTGTCAGGAAGCTGAATGAGACAGCAGACTCCAACAGCTGGGAAAACATGTTGCAAAACAAGTAGAATTAAGTAATTCTCCATATGTATATCCTACTCTGAGGCATTCTGGACAAGCTCAATTTCTCCAGCCAGGACCATCTTTTTTTCCATGTTGCACATGCACCCTGCCAGCTACAAATCCTGATACAGTTTAAGCCTAAACCCACAGCACATCTGGAGTCGGGCAGGGCAGCTCTGGGCAGCACAGCCCAGCCTTTAGCACAGAAGTAATGGGCCCTGTGGTATGTGTTGGATGATATCCTTGGACAGCTGTGTCATCCTGAACACATCCCCTGCTGCTGGGTGCTGGATTACACAAACACTTCCCCCTGCACTCTATAAAACACTCCTAACCGGATCATCGCCTTGTTACCCACCTCTGAACCACAAGCAGCTGCATGTGCCTTGCTGCACCAGGTACAGAGATCATGGGTGTCACAGTATTCCCCTCACCTCCTTCTGCAACTTCAGGTCTTGTTGATCAAGCAATAATTTATTTCAGCAAGACCCCTCCTCTCAGAGCCACGCAAACCCCACAGCGCGACTCGCGCTCGTTACCAGTGGTGATGGTGCCCTGCTAAGAGTGGCTGTGTTCAGGCATGGCTCAGTGCAAGTTCAAACCTGTCTCAATTCCAGCAGAAAATGAAGGCTAAAAGCAGCTGGGTGCATCTGTTCCCAGCCAGCATCTCCAAATCAATCCCAAGACACAGTGCAGGTTAAAAAGGCATACCCTAAAACACCAAGTCTCAGTGCTGCTAATTAGAACAATGTGAGGATTGCTAGTGGCCAGAGAGCCTAAGCTGAAGATGAAAGGCAAAAGAGCAGAGATTTTATCCATCTGAGATAGGCACATCAATGCTCAAGGCAGTCCCCAAACCTACTCTGGATGCACAGGAATGGCAGCTGCCCAGGCCAAGGGCAATGCTATTCCACACCATGCAGCCACATGCCATCACCTCTTACACCCAGCCAGCACTGACCCAGACAACTGAGTACCACAAAGCAATAAAAATTCCATGCTGTAGAAAGGAGTTTTAAGGAAAAGTCTTGGAAATGCAAGCCCCTGCAATGTGGCCTGGCTATGAATTGAGAGCTGGGGGTTTCAAGCTCTCCGCTGCTCCGTGCATGCATTATTTCCATGGCAACAGCAGCTTTCAGCTCCCCATCTCTTGCTGGCTGAAAGCCCTGCAGTGCTTTGTGCTGAGACTGCAAAGAAGGGAAACCATCTCCCTCTCCCACAACACGGCGCCAGGGCCGGCAGCAGCAGCTGGGAACAAAAGCCTTGTCTCCAACATTGTGGGGTCTTGGGAGGAGGGAGGCTGAGCAGAGAGGATGGACTTGATTTTCTGGTGGAAAACAGCATTTCCCCCACCATGGAGAAGTGCCCACTCACCTCCTAGTGCTGCACAACTCAACCAGCAACATGTGCCTTTCCTTGTTTTACCACAGTTGCCAGTTTTGGGTTGCTCTGTAGCACTGGGACGAGAAATGTGCATCCTCAGAGATGAGAAATTTGAGCGCTGCTTCCATGCAGGGATCCCTCCAAGATGGAGGCCTGGAAAACCCTCCTGTCACCAGGAAGCCTGGCTCCATGTGCAGTCAGCAGCTTATTACAGAGCAAAACCTCAATACTCAGCCAAATCTGAGTGAAAGCTGCCTCTGCCACAGCTCAGACTGCACACACAGAGAACACATCTGTAGGGTGGCTCGGACAACATATTTTCCTTGGCTAACTAAGCTTTTCCTCCACCCTGCTGTTCGTCATATTAAGATTCAAGCCCTGGCCACCTAACCAGGAGCCAAACTTGACACCACACAGCTGGAGCCCCAGTGGCCCTGCTCATCTGCATGCTCCCTGTGCAGCACTCACACAAGGCAGGGCAGCTCTGCCCGTTGCTCAAGTTACAATTAGCCACATTTTGGTCCCTGCAATGTGCAAATGACTGGAACTACAGGTGAGATGCACAGGGAGTGACCTGGGTATGTCTAGAGCTTTCATTGTTGAGCCCAGCATACAGACACACAGCCAAAGTCAAGGCTTCCAGCTGGTTCACATCACTTGCTTTACAAGGTATCCATAGTTGGCCCAAATATGAATGAACCTCCCTGCAAGATTTAATGGAGACCCCGAGGGTATCAACACAAACTCCCAAAGCCAGACAAAGGATCCAGGTGATGGAGCACAGGAATACAACAGGTCCACCATCTGGTCCTCCTCTCCCCAGTCTCAAAGAGCTCTGAGATTTTGGGAGAGACATTTTGACCTTCCCCTTTCCACACTTCCCCTCGCTTTGGGTTCAGCTGTGTGAGTGCAGTCCTTCCAACCAGAGAGGGACTCCTTCCAGGATCAGTCATCATCACCACCAAGTCTGCCAGAGGCACTGCTAGCAAAGCCAATGCATCCTCTCCAACCTCTGTGGAGTTCCCTAGATTAGCCCTTTCCTCCCTTAGGGCAACCATTTCCTGCAAGCAAGAGCATTAACTGAAATTCTTCATTCTGGAGAGAAAGGAGATAGCAGGAATATGAAGAACCACTGCAGCTGATGCTGAGACACCACATCCTGCTATCCAAATTCCTCACCCTCGAAGTCGTTAAAGACTTCTAAGAAGAGCACAAAGCTACTCAGCAGATTTTCAGCTAATGAATCAACACAAGCTGTCCAGGAAACCAGAAATCCAGCCCACTGGAATGCTGGAACCCCAGGGAGGGGGGGAACAGGCAGTACACTAGGAAGGAAATGAAGCAGCAAAGCAGTAGGAAAGGAACATTTCAGCACTGATCCCTCTTACCACAGTTACTCTGCTGCATTACACATTTTCGGGAAAAATCGACTTCAATTCATTTTGCCCATTGAAAGGGTTCATGTTTTTCAAGCCCAAATTCTGTTCTGTAGTGCTGACATATGTACATTTGGAAAACAACTCGGCTTTTGCAAAAACAGTTAGAAAAATTTGAGATTTAAATGTGAATCAACATTGCCACCTAGTGCCTAGCAAACCACCTTGCTCCAACACTGGGACATTCCCTTCCCCATTGTGAAGGGTAGATGTTAACAAAACCTATCTGGAGATCAGGATCTAAAATGGAATTCTGCCTATTTCATAAACAGCTTTCTCCCCCAAAGTAAGTTCAATTTTCACACAGACTGCAGAGTTCAGTGCTGGCAACTTCAACTTCTCCAGATAACAGAATTTAACCTTCTATTAACTTCTAAATACAGGCAAAAGGTGATACCACACCAATGAGAGAACCCAACGGTCCCTCAAACATAGCATGTAAGGCTGTTTCAGCTCATTCTCCAGAAGTTTTATTAGATACAAGATTAGAATTTGGTTTTGACTTACAAACACCCAGTTCCATGTTCAACCAGAATATTTCTGGATATGCAAGACAGCAACCTCTGGAACCCTTGGGCTTTTTTAGTCAACATCTTCCAAGAAAAGACAGGACTGCTCCTCTCTTTTATCAACAGTGCCCTGAAATTCACCTGTCCAGGCACCCAGTTTTATAGATCAGTAGGATCCAGCAAACACTTTGACTGCTGCCCTTTGCAGTCACATGAGATACTGCTACTAGGAAGGGTGAGTTGTCCTCCCAGCTCTCCTGCCCAACACTCCAGAAGAAACCAAATGTTAAGTAACCCCCAATTACCTTTCTGCAGCGGGGATTGGGGCAGCTGAACCGCTTCACATCGCTGTCCAGTAGAGCTGGGAAGTTACAGAAGGGACACCTGTAGCCCAAAACAAGATGTCATTAATGCAGAGTGCCAAACATAGCTTTGCTGAAAGCTGATTTAGTCAAATAGCTGTGTGGAAGTTGCTAAGGCTGCCAACCCAATGCCTGTTGCCAGGATGTGCTGACTATTGCCTTTTTGCTCCTATTTCTTCAATCACTTCCCCGTTTGCAATCAAAATATTATACGCTCAGCACTGCTTTTGACCATGTAATTTAGTGGATCAGCACAGAGCTGGCAAGCAAGTCTTGGGGGAGACAAGTCTATTGAATTTTAATCTACTCCTAGTCAAAGGCAGAATAAAAACAGACCTGGGAAGGCAGAAGTCTGAATTTACAATCCAGCTCTTTAAAAGCTACCTATCTCAGAGTCAGCACAAACTTAGGGTTCCAGGGAACAATTTTCCACAGCAGTAAGTGCAGCATCCTCCGTGGGACACTCACCTGACAAGCTCATCTGCACAGGCAGCAGCCACCTCCTCCTCGGCCTTCCTCTCGTAGTATTTGCAGAGGATGTTCTCTGGAAGCACCTTCTCCAGCTCACTGGTGGGGAAGGAACACGTGCAACTGCCTTCCATGCAGCTGAGCTCTGACTGGGGTTGGAAAGAGCTCAGGTTCAGTATGACATCAGCAAAAAGCAACTCAGGACCCAGAACATTTCCATGCAAATCAGTGCAGAGTCTTGCTCACACAGAGTAAGAGCTAAAGTTGGCAGATCTCAGAATGACTTGGGTTTTGGGACTTTAAAAATCATCCAGTTCTAAACCCCTTCCAGGGGCAGCTTCCACTATCCCAGCTTGCTCCAAGCCCTGTCCAGCTTGGCCTTGAACACTTCCAGGGGTGGGGCATCTGCAGCTCCTCTGGGTAACCTGTGCCAGTGCCACAGAACAATTTTTTTTCCCCCAATATCTCATCTAAATCTGCCTAAGATGACTGCCATAGAATGGGTTCACTATGGAAAGAACAAGCCTAATGAAACAAATCAGGCCTCAAACAAACACTGGGCAGGAAGATGTTGTTGCCAGCTAGGATCACAATTCACTCCAAGTCCACTGTGACCACATATCAGCCCATTATTATTGTTCAGTGCCTGCTGAGAACCAGCACTCACACACTACATTTTTTTCAATAAAGTCACATAAAACACAGCTGCCAGTTTATACATTTACATGAAATGGATCCCAGAGTACAACAGCATCCCACAGTTTGAGCATCATATCCTGAGGCAAAGGAGCAGACACACTTCAGAGCAGGTTAATGACTTGTTTATAGCTCACCTAAGTACCAGGATAATTGCTAGCTAAATCAGAGACTAAGGAGGTTAGTAGTACCATAGAGGAACCAACCTCCCAATTAAGTTGGGATCATAGTGATATTATGAAGGACAAACACTATAAGTAGGAGACAGGCCAAGTCAGAGATAAGTGTTCTCTGTGCAGATACCACTGGTTTATTTAGTAGAAAATAAAAGCCAAACAAGTAATTGTTTTACTATGAATGCTGTAGAAAGTTTTTTTAATAATCAAATTGCTAAGCATAGAGGGAAAAAAAAAAAAGAAGGTTAGTAACCCTGAAATCCCATGCAAAGATCACACCGTGAAGTTGTTGGCTTCACTTGATGGCAAGACTGACTTGGCTTTCAGGACACCACTCCATTCAAACATTTCCTGGGAAGTGCAGTTACATCTGTTTTAAGCAACAATACTACACAAACAGCAATGTCATCTCCCAACAGCAATTACCCATTTCCCTCTTGTCCACTTGTGAAATCCTTACCTTCCCAGAGCCAAAAACTGCCTCCTGAGCATATTTAATTAGGCACTCCTTGCAGAACAAGTGACCATCTGCACACTGAGTCAACTCTTCGAAGGCAAACTCCCCGTAGCAGCAGCGGCACTCGATCATCTGCCCGTCCTGCAGCCACCAGAGGAATCAGCATCAAAACACCAACAGCTATAGCAACACACATACAACTGCAAGCCAGGAAAAACTGCCAGCATTCATCCTAAAAAAACAGCTACAGATATAAACCATTCCATTAGATATCCTATCTGGTGGTCCAGATTCCCAAAGTGCAACCAGAAGCGCAGTTTTAAGTCACTTTGTACCTAACATGTCCTGCTTGACAGGTTCCAAAAAGCTACAGAACATGCAGTGATTAATAATTCTTAGCTCACAGGCAGAGCAGCATCTTGGGTTTGGGAAGCTGCAGTCACAGGGAAGCAGCTTGAGTGTACACACCACTCTCATGAGGAAAACCAAGATTCAGATCTGTTACCCTCTAAAGGAACATTTACCATCTGCCTGGGCAGACCCTGTCTTGGCCTCCTAACTGTGGGGGTGGAGAAGTTTGCCACAGCTAAAAAGTAAGTATAGCCCACTTTTCCAAAGTTTGAAAAGTAAATGGGCATTGAAACCAAAATGTAATGCACAGCTGCTGAACTGTTCTCTACATTTTCTCTGAAGCAGAAGAGCTGATTTTCAGGTTTTTAAAGAATTCTTTCTGCAAACAAGGAAGGCCTTCCCACTGGCCAAGCTCCAACAACAGTGGATCTGTTTTATACAGCCATAATGGCAAGAACGAGAGCAAACCTGATGTTATTCTATTGCAATGTTTGTTCTGAGCAGTGAAGATACAAGCTGAATTACTACAGATCATTACATGCATCAATACTGTCTTGCTGGCCTCAGCTCCTGTCTACCTTTCCTAAAAGCCAGCCAACACACATTACACAGGTTTTGCCAGCTCAGCAAAAGCAGCACAGTGAAATGCAGCTTCAGAAAAGCTCCATTCCAGAACTAAAAGAGTCTATGAAGGAGGAAGTGCTCAACAGTGTCTGTGCATAAGCTGAACTCAGCTTGTAACATTTTAGATACTGACCTTCTGATACTGCTCCTCATTCATCTGCAGAGCCAGGAGGAAGTCTGCATGCTGCAAGAGACATGTGCATCTGTATTTACAGAATAGATAAAGCAATTTTCCAAACTCTCCACTCATTTACATTATCCCAGGACTCACAAACCACCATAAAAGGCTCGCTGTCTGCTTGTAACATCACTCAGCCCATCCCTCCAATCCATTAAGCTATTTATGATTCAGCTAAAACAGATGGGAGAAGCAAAGGCAGCAAGAACAAAGAACCAAGTTCTGTATCGTGGAAGGCTGCTGGTTCAGGTTTCCTTGGGCAGAGATGATCTCACCCAATGGGCCCTCCAGAGAACATGAGCTTTTTGTTTCAAAGGAGACCTTCTCCATCTGCCTAAGAGACAAGGATCTTTAAGGAGCTACTTTAGAAAGGATTGTGGGTGCAGAGCTGTGAGTTAAGTCTTTCCTCAGCCTAGGAGAGGAAGACAACACAGCAGCGGGTGTTGCAGGTTCTGCTTCAAAACATCCAGTTCTCAGCACAGGACAAACTGCCCTGGAGCCACAGGGCTGCCAGCCTGAGGAAGGCAGAGTGAGTGGACACACTGCCTTGGGCCTGGCCATTACTCACCACCAACACTGAGCTGCAATTACAAGCCCTAAAGCAGCAGAGAAGCCTGCTAGCAATTAGAGGAAGGAGTTAATTAGTAGTATTTTCGCCACTTCATAGTAAAAACCCCCTTCCAGAATGGTGTTTGCACAAGCAGCAGCTGCATATTTAAGTAAATACGAAATTCTGTGCTTGGCTTCTTTCCTTTAAAATTGAGTTACTTGAGAAGAGACATATGTGTTAACAGGTAGGGAAGGGGAAAACACAGTTATTCAATATTTGCTTCAGTGTTTGAACTTCTGTAAGAGACAGATTTCTCATGTTTAGGGCCAAAACTTCAACAGTTGTTGAAGACTTGCACATGATCAGAGCAGCTCCTATCACTCACCTCTGCCATCTCCTTTACTTTCTGCTCATAGAATTCCTGCTCCAGTAGCACTGGTGGGAGAAGGGAGAGCTTGTCATAGGACCTCCAGTGCCGCCTCTTGTTCTCCAGGAAGAACATGCGCTTCTCAATTTTCACATCCCCTGAAGCAGAGTTAAAGGCTCAATAAAAAGGGATGGAGCAGCCAGAACAAAGCTTAAATCCTTCTTCCTCCATACACCACCAGCTGCAGACTTTCAGCAGCTCACACAGCACCTTACCAAGCAGAGGTGCTAATGAAGAGCATCTCCAAAACAGATACCAATGACAGAAACTCAGCTCTTTTGGGACCACATCCCCTTTCAAGAGTTGCTTTCAGCTGCAAGCCTGTTCTGCTTACAATAATGATGCAGAGAGCACAATGCACATAGCTTGGCACTTACCTTGCTCAAATTTGAAGTCTATATATGAATATTGATTCATTTCTTTCCTCCTTTTTCGTTTCCCGCTGGTTTCGGGAGACAGCTCCTGCCACTTTTTGATAGCATCTGAAAAGGCCTAAAAAACAACACACAGGCTTAAATCCTGTGCCTGGAAGAAAGCAGGAGCACTTAATTCAAGCTGAAGCACAGTACAAACATGGGCATAGGACTGATCCGAAACTGGAAAGCCAAACATTCCAAAGAGAGGCAAATAAACATCTTTCCTCTGCTCACCTTGTTGCTTTATGTACTCAAAGTAATTATTCCATGAAAACAAAGTAGGTGAATGATACTTCATAACAGCTCACCTGTTAATATCAAAGTGGGCACCAGCTGTATTAAACAGAGCTGGTTTCACTTCTTTTTTTTGTTGCTGGGTTTGGCTTTTTGTTTAAAGAGGTGAGGTTCAAATACTCAGTGCTCAATCAATCAAGTGAACAAACAAGAAGTTTTGTTTTAGTTAAGTCCTGGAACAGTACAGAAAGAAGCTCAAGCAAAGGCATATCAGAGGAGCAGATCTAAGTCAAAAACTTGAACCCACAATGACATTCAGTTTGCTGATTGTCTTTGCATCCTCATGGCAGTTTGTATAAGGAATACAGGACTCATGCCACAAGTCATAGTAAGACAAAACAGGACAGTGCTACTCAGGCTGCTTCTTAATTTCCATGCAGTCAGTTAACAGCAGCAGCAGTTAAATGTTTTAAGATTTAACTTAATGTCAGGGTTTTTATTGGCAATTATACTGCATTTCAGTGGCAACATACAGGAACACTTCCCAGTTTAATGCATCACCCACCATGAGCCAGCTCTTGTTTCCCCAGCTCTCCTATTAGGGAAAGTAAAAACTTCCTGCAGCATTCTGTCTGGCCAATAAATTTTGAAAATCTCTACTAAATGGATTAAAACTTCTTAAAAGGAAAGGAAGATTGTTATAAAACCCATAACCACACAGCAGCAGATGGTACAGTAAGGCCAAAGCCATCACAGTGCTCTCTGCAGACATGGGAGATAAGCCCAGGAAAGAAAACAGACTTGAACTGGAGCACCTTTCGTGTGATTGCATAGTGTCCCTTGAGCTCATGCAGTGCCCACTTGATGTCCTGGCTGCTCAGCATTTTGAAGTCTGCCATGAGGAGATCAGCTGCCTGAATAAAGCACCGCTGGTCAAGGGGGGCAAGTTTAGAAAAGTCAAAGTAGTCCACTTTAGGCACCTAAGGAGAAAATGAAAAAGATTAAAAGGCTGCTATACATACACACAGGAAAGCTACAAACGGCTGTTTCAGAGATCAGGACATTCTGCAAGACCACCCAAAATTCAGGCTAGGTGGCACCCAACTCTGAGCACCTTAGCACAGTGTGGTGCAAAGCCTACTGGCCCAGGCACCTCTGCAGGTGACCTGCACAAGATAAAATGTAGTTTAAAACCACGGTATGTGGCTGCCTGAGACAGCAAGGAGAAGAAATATTTAGGTTACTATGAAGAGTGAACAACTTTATTAGCTCAAGGTAGAGAGATGCTTCCAAGAGTAGGAAGAGGTATTCAGCATCTCTCTCAGGCCACAAAGAGTTATTTCAACATCCTCAAAGCAGCTCAGAGATAATTTTTTGTTAAATGGATGTTTTAAAACACAAATTAAAATCAAGCATCTGTAGGGAAATTCGCAGGTAGAAGGCTGCAAGGCAATGCCTAAAGGCCTCACAAGAGGGACCCGAGGTCCAAGGCTACTCCATGTGACATAATGATTGTGGAATTCTTGTCTCAGTTATCAAAATGAACACTTGAGATGGGGCAGTGACAGGCAGGCAGGGCAGAGGGGCTCGCTGGAGGCAAAGGAGCAGACACTGTGCAGCTCTGGCACAGCCAAACAGGAAAGGCTTGGAAGTCATCTTGCAAGCAACTAATTATTGCTATTTAACGCAGCCTTACACATACCCAGAGGCCTCCTGTGAAAGCCAGGCTCAGTCAAGCACTCTGCAAACACACACTAATCAAAGCAGACATCCCAAGGTCCACTCAGGCTGAACAGACTACCCAGAGGCAGCAGGAGATGTGGATACTCTCACTTGCCTTTGTCTCATCTTGGCTGGCAAGCAGGCTGCTGCTGGGGTTTAAAACCACTCTGCCTTCCTTCTTTGGGTAATCTGGATTTTCCAGAAGAAAGTTACAAAGTCTGAAAAGATAAATATAGTTACTTCAGGGTTGGGGATCTCAGGTTCATTGCTCATTTGTCCCATTTTCAGTATGGTGTAATTATGAGGTCACAGTCAAAGCCTGCCCTGTAAGGACCAAGGGTGGCCCTGGACTAGAGCAAACTGCAAGTAAATGACTCAGAATTAAGTGAAAAATAATCAGCTGTGTGGCTGCAGAAGGAAAAGCAAAAAGTCTGTCTTTCAACAATTAAGTTTAAATACATGAAGCTTGTATGGATGAGCTACTAGCCACCTATGGAAAAAAACAGCACAAAAATCTCTACAAAACCTGTGAAAGGGTCATGTCTTCTTCAACAAACTATAACAGATTCAAACTTGAATCAAAATCTCCATTCTCAGTCTACCTTCACATTAAAGCAGCCAGAGCAACCTGGTTTAGTGGAAGGTGTGCCTGACCACAGCAGAGGGGCTGAAACTACATGATCTTTAATGCCCTTTCCAAACTGTTCTGTAATTCCATTATTAAAGCAGAGAAAAATCATGTTTAAGATATGTGTCTCCATGGAATACAACCTCTGAATACAGGTTTCATTGTAACAAAGCTTGCAATCACACCAGCTTTACTCAAATTCCACTAGAAACTGGTCTGGTGAGAACAGCACTTACAAAATAACCACTAAAATTGCCAAACAGCCTGTAAATGCAGCATATCTGAGGTCCTACCACAAACAGTCATAACTGCCAGGTAAGGGTAGTTTAACTGAATATTTTAGCTTAGAAAAGACTCAGCAAGGGGTTTTCAAATGCCCCATCGGTGGAGAGCCATAAATACTCCAGAAACCTTTCTGAAAGGGCAGCCTGAATCAGGCTCCCACAGCTTTTTCTCAACCCTCACCAAGCAGCTGTGCTGGCTGCGGCAAGTAATGCAAGCTGTTCCTCAGTTTCCCCAGCTGCAGAATAAGATCCTTCTGAAAGGAGCTAGGACAAGCAATTAACATTTGTAAAACTATTGGAATGAGAAGATGCTAGGCTGCAGCAAAGACATAATTGCAGCTAATTTACATTCCTGATGTCAGAAATCAGTCCCTAATTAAGAAATCTGAACTGGCTTGAAGCATTAACCCACTATCAAGGCATGATTACTTTAGCTCTGCTTTCACATTCAAAGCAGGGGCATTTCTTTTTGTTTAATCAGGTATTGACATATTGAGCCAGAAGCTTTTGACTGAGTGTGAATGCTCCTGCACACAAAAGCTGAATAGATGATACCCTGCTAAGAGGGGCTCCCACATCTTATCTTTCACATCAGCTGAAAGTTTTAAGAAGATCATTTTAGGGGGGGGAAAACAACAAATATCTTGGCACTGAGCATTTAATAGCTTCCAGCTCCCACCTCCTGCCATCCCTTTGGTAAAAGATAACTGTTTTAATCCAACAAAACAGAAACTTCAAGGAGCTCAGATGTGGCTCTACCGAAAGGTTTCAGCTGAGGCACGGCCGGGGTACATTTGAACTATCCCGCATGTTGCCATTTCAACGCTGAGGATTTTGGGGGATGTTGACCTTCAGTGTGTGACAATTAGTTAAGTGGGTCCTGGCACACAGCACACCCACACTCACAGCACTGTTCATTAATATCTGCACCACAGGACACAGAGCTGGTTAAAAGCCTCACCCCTGCCCAAAACCACTCACCCTTAGTTATTTTATTTCAAGCCTGATTCAGCTTGACACACCATGGAGATCAAAAAGACCCAGCCAGCGAGGCTGACCAGTGCTTTGACCCATTTGTTCTCACACAAAAGCTGCAGTGACAACTCAAAAGATGGTTTGGTTAAAGGAATAAAAATATGGAGAAGAAATCTTTATCATCCAGTAAGTGGGTAACGCACCGCTGAGCAGACACTGTAGCTGGCCTACAGGGAAGCCTGGAAGCACCTTTTCATCTCACTGGGTCTGTGGCACACAATGGGAGAGAGAGATTTTGGGAGCAAAAAGGGAAGGAACACATTAAGACCGACAGAAGCCAATAGTGGGATTTAATTCCATCAGGCTTTGCTAAATCCCCCCAAGACATAAACCGGGTTTTTTTCACACAATCTAGGGGGTTCCCTGCGGCCAGATGCACACCTTCAACAGCCCAACTGCCCCAAGGAATGGCCCTGCTTGTCTTCTACATTCCCACCACAACCATCCACCCCGAGGTGCACCCAGTTCATGGTGTGTGCACCCCCAAAGCTGCTCCACCACTGCAGGGAAAGCACTTTTGAAAGACCAGAAAGAAGTTCTATCTGTTGACTTTCTAACCAAAGCCCTACTTGAGAGACACAACTTCACAGCACAGGCAAAGCAGCAGGATAGGAAATCTGTGCCCAGTGGATGAGATCATCCTTAGTTCCTCACCAGTTAACTTACCTATGGCCCAAGGGCTAATTCTAAGCCTCCTGCACTTAAATGCTGCTTAATTAGTGCCCCAGTTAGCTGGAAAGGGCATTGGATTTATACAAATGAATACTCTGGCAACCAACACCTATTCCTCATTTTTGGATCAAACAGTAAGCAGTTTGGACATGCTGGAGATAGTTGCAGAGAGAGAAAGAGAGGCCACCAAGCATCAGCCACCAGTCACAAGTGATTTACTTCAAACCATCTCTCCTGGGTGCTGCTGGTGCCAGCACACGCAATCCTTTGCTCCCCAGCTCTACCCACAAGGGCAGGGAGATGATGCAACTCAGCAGTAAGGTTAATCACTTTTTTTTTAAAACTTTTGACTCTAACATGACTCCCAGAAATCCCCAGTATGATGAACATTAAGGTATTCCTGAGCTGTTAATGCAATTTGGAAAGCAAGTCCTTACATTAGTTTTCTTCTTCTTTTATTTCATTTTCTTGCTCATGTTTCTGCTCAGTTTGACCAAAATCAGTCCCTCATCAGATCTCTAGAACCAGTCCTACCAGCCCTTAAATGTGTTTGCTCTATTCTATCCCCAAAATGTGATGTGAGAGAATTCAAACAGCACCACTGCTACTTGAGCAAGTAAACAGATAAAAGCCAACATCATGACACTAAATAATGGACTCCAAGCCAGTGTCAGCTTTACCTGGAAAAGTCCAAAAATCAGTGAAATGAAGGAGGGAACAATTTCCTCCAACTCAAAACTCACCAACTGATCTCCATACTATGTTTTATAGCAGTCATCTTAACCCCTTAATCCTGACACTCACTCTTTTTAAGAGCTCTAGTAACAGGTAAAACAAAATTATATGTAGTATCTTTAAATAAGTAAATCATCTTAAAAGCAAAGAAGCTACAGCACAACAGAACTAGAAAGGACTTAAAACCAGCTCTATTAGAAGTAAAAAAAAAAAAAAGAAGAATCTGTGCTCTTTGGCATTATCAAAGCTGTGTTGAAGCCCCAGCCTGGATGTGCTCTAAAGCAGCATCCCTGGCAGGTGGGGACATGGCAAAGTGCTGCAGTTGTATGACACACTGTGGCTCCTGGCTCTATACTTACACATTTAAGTCATAGCAGTTCTTGAGGATGATTAATTCTTCAATATATTCCTTCTTCACATCTGGGAATCTTGCTTCCTGCAGTAGGAAAAGCTAAAGGTTATGTAGGTATTAGAAAAGATGTGTAACAGACATAGCACCCAGGACAGGGATTTACATGTAATTAACCAACACAATCCTGAGACTTGGGGCAAAATGGTCAAGAGATCATTTAAAGCCATGCAGCCTTGCTCCACAGGATGACTGCTAACAGCTCTTTCTCAAAGGAAGAGTGAGGGTAGGGATGTGAAAAGCCAAGAGCACGTGGCCTAAGGAGAGATTCAGGCTCCATAGGCATGAACTACAACACAAGGAAAGGAAATATTTACTTTCAGTATGACCATCAAGGAGTTCCAGATTATGTGCTGAAATACAACATTCCAAAGCAAAAGGAAATAAACCAACAACATGTACACTCGCCCAATGAACCCAGACACAGCAGCAATGAGACCAGATCAGATAGCAAACCTTCAGTGGCATTTCTGTGAAGGCTCTCCCAGGGTTTGCTGCTCTCTCTGGGGTTTCTGTACAGGTATTGCTACCATGTGGCATTTTGCTTTGCAAGACTGGACTGGTCAGGGTTGTCAAGCAACCCTGACAATGCAAGAAAAGCCTCTTACCCATCTCAAAGGCACTGATCAATGAGGTCTTACTTGGAAAGAACTGAATTTTGTTAGACTGCTACTTAAAAATATATATTTTCCTCAACTCCAGTTTTCCCAAGTAGAATTAGATATGGGATGTGGAGGGAAGACATGGAGGGCATGGGGTGGTGGTGGAAGATACAGACACACAAGAATATGCCTGTTTGCAAGAAAAAACATTCAAGGAGCCCTCCCTAGCAATCAAGGAGAGGGGTGTGCAAATATCACACACGTGAAATCACCACATTTACATTTAGCTTTATTTATCATATATACACCATGCTGCCCAATCTGCTGAATATCCCAAAGAATAAGCAATGTCCTTCTTGGTGGCTGTTGTTATAGCCAGTGTCCCTCATGCTAAGCTTCACCCATGGAGCATGTGGAGTTTTCATACACAAGTCCTCATGGCGCTTATCCAGTTACTCCTTGGTGCTGCTGCTTGGAAATGCACACTGCAAGAGCAGCCCTTATCCCTGGCCACCATGGTGGCATTAACATGGGCATGGACCACTCTCCTGTAGGAGAAGCAGCTGAAAGTGGTCCTGGCTCTCAGCCATGTGTCTTTAGAACTTCTCTACTCCACCCTGTATCCCTCTAACACTGTTTAGTGTCTCAGGTTTGTTCATTTAACTTTGTATCCAAACCAACTCTACAGTGTTGGGTTAGGAAACCACCAGATAAAACCAGACCAGCAGATCCAAGAGGGCCTTTCAGGGAACAGGCACAGTTTATTTCACATTAAGTGAAAGTTTTCCAAGACAGTTCATCACATGCTCCTCACCTGGTGCATGGCTGAGTCTCAGTCAAAGCAAAGAGGATGTGCAGCTGTGTGTTCCGAGCATGTGAGACTTTACACACCTTGAAAAACCTGCCTGAAAACACCACGCACACAGGAGGCACAGGAGCCCTGGGAGTACTTACTGTCTCTCTGATGAGCAGCGCAGTGAGGTCCTGCTCCTGCCCAGCAGCTCCCTGCTCTGGCACGTCCCCCGAGCCGAGTTCGTGCGAGCCCTGCGCGGGGAAGGCGGGCCCTGGCTGCTCGGTGTCTCTGCCTGCCTGCTGACCCGATTCCTCGGGGGGATGCGCCGGCTGCGGGGAGGCGGGGCCGGGAATCCCGTCCTGCTGCGGCTCCGGCCGGGGGAAGGCTGGCTCAGGAGCCTTCTCTCCATATGCCCTCAAAGAGGCCGGGTTTGCCTCCGGCTGTCCTTGCTGAGGAGTACAACCGTTCGCTACAGCCCGTGGCTCAGCTTCTGGCGGTGGGAAGGGCCGGGGTTCCAGCTGGCTGTTCTCCTGGATCTCCTCCTGCTCTGTGGTAGTTTTAGCAGCTATTCCTTCAAGTTTCTGCTCTGGCTCCACGTTCTCTCCTTGCCATTCCCGAGCTTCCATCCTTTCCTCCTGTTGAGGTGAAAGGTCTGCATTCTGCAGACTGGTGACTTCTGTGTTATCACCAGGCTGTGGACTCATCCTGATCAGTGGCAGCAAACTTGGGCCAGGCTCCTGGTTACCTGTAAGTTCAGAGCTGGGGCCATTCGGCTCAGATGGTCCAGGCTGCTGCAGGGCCATGCCCACACTCTCATCCCTGCTTGGTCCAGCATTGCTCTCCACCACGAGGTTATTCCCATCTCCCTCACAGGGCAGAGCTGAATCCTGCCCATCCTGCAGGTCTGTGTTCAAAGGCTCCACAGCTCTTTTAGATCCTCCTTCTCCCACAGTGTCTGCACCCTGCCATGGAGCAGCAGGTCTGATGACGTTGGGACGCACAGGCTGCTGATGCTTTGGGGCCTGAAAAGGACACCAACAAGAGCAAGTAGGAATTCTTGTCTGCATGACAGAATCCTTGCTCCAGATACTTCTGCATCTAAGAAAACTTCTGATGGGAAACTGATAAACAGTCTGTTCAGCAAGATGCTTAATAAAGCACAGAACTACAACCCAATATCTGTGTCATGAGCCCGTCCCCAGGTGCTACGAGAACCTTTGGCAGAACTGGGGATGCACAGGACTTTCAAAGTGGAATAATTTCCTAAGCTCACCTCAGTACCCACTTCCCTTCCAGTAAAATTGTCTGGGAAGGACGAGCTAACTGATGACATATTTGTGTTCTCACCAATTTATTTAAACAGGCAGGAACCAAAGCTCCAAACATTAATCCCTGGCCTTGTTCTTGCCTCTGGCAGACAGACTTCTGTATGCCAACAGAGCCTGAATGTTCTCTGCTGCTGTTTTCAACTAAGATGCAGAAAGGTCAGCTTTGCAACCCATCTTCTCAGTGCTTCTGGTTAATTTAACAGGAAAGTGGAATATATTGTTAATATAAGATTGATATGAAATGCTGCAAAAATATCAGTGCAACAGCCCAACATGAATGCAAATAGCATAGAGGAAAATAAAGCATACAGAGTACATAAATAAATCAAACAAGGCATGGTTTGAAAACACCTTCAATGGAAAAATCAAGTCCTCTTGCAAAGCACTCCACCTTGCTGCATTCAAACAGACAACTTTATGGCAGCTACAACCTTCATCAAGTAGAACTTAAACTATACAATGCAGTTCCACAGTCTGGTTCTCCCCTCCTGTGCCCAAAATATGACTAAATTAAGCCAGCAAAACGTTGGCTTAATAATTTCACTGTTATTTCAGACATCCTAAGTAGATTGCTATAACCAGGCAGGACTCAGAGGAATGTATCAGGTATTTGCACAAGACTTGGCTATTCAGGCCATGAATACAGCACAGCAGCTACAACAATGAAAAATTACCTCTGCTAAGATGACTATATCATCATCATCTTCTTCCTCAGTCTGCTGCTTCTCTGGCATTTCCAGCAACAAAGGCAAATCTTCATCTGAGGAATCTGATATTGTGATAAGACTTTCATCTCTGTGGTTTATCCAGTCTGCAGAACAGTAAGTAAAGTTAAAGTTAGCTGTTGGCTCAAGGTAAATAACTGGAATCACAGGGCACATGCAGCACTGAAACATCTGAGAAAGCAATTCTCCCATTTGCACTGCAGGAAGAAGCATTCAGAGATCACCAATTCCTCTGCAAGGCACTGTTACAGTCACCCCTGCATGCTTCAGCCTCCAGCAAAACACCTGCACAGCTTCAGCTCATCACAGCAGCACTGCAGGGACAGCCACTGACACTCACAAACAATCTTCTACCCCAAACTCCAGCACAAGTCAAGCTGCTGCAAAAGTTATTACAAACAAGGCATGTAGGGAATACTTTTGCAGAGAAACCCTGAACTTTCAGTATCTCATGGACATTGCATTTTCTTTGTTAAAGTGCGGTGCATTCTAGCAGAGAGATAAGGGTCTTTGTGCAATTCAGCCTCTTCTGAAAGAGTGAGACTTTGCAGGTGTACCTTATGCAGGGCCAAGATAAGGCCTTTGCCTGTGGGTGCAGAAGATACCCTGCTATTAGATGACAACCCTGCACCTCAAGGTTTGTCAAGAATGGAATATAGATGCTACTCAACAACTGCTGGAACACAGGAGAGATATTCAAGGCAGAAATAAAGGGTTGCTGTACTGCACAGAGAACATACAACTATGCTTTCCCTAAGATCTGACATGTTTTGGCTTTATTTTTTAGCATGAGTGTTCATTTATCACCTTTCAGGCATACAGAGAAAGCCTCATTTTGAATTCCACTCTTGAGGGAATGGGTGCCAATGCACACAGCCCTATGAGGGCACAAATTTAGGGTCAGCCTGTCTCCTATGGGGTTCTCAGAAGGATGAATCCTCCTTGGATCTGCTGAAACACCTCTACACAGTGTTCTCAAGAAGTCAGCAATCTCCCTTGAGGCAGTACAACATGCAAAGGACAAGAGCCAAATATTTTCCATGCCTGCATAACATGAAAGAGTTTCTGTAGGTGGCTAAGTCAGTGTAACAGAGTAGTGTGTGATGTGACAGAAGAGACCTCCAGCAGCTCCCTGGAAGTTCAGTGTCTGTGAATCCTGCTGCTCAGGAGGAGTTTCACAAGAGTGTTTTGGAAACAGGCACAAATCAGCACTCACCTTTCCCTCTGTGATTGCTGAAGCTGTTCAAGTTAATCACTTCTTCATTGCCACCTCTCTCTGCCATTTTAAACAGCTGCACCCCAGAGTGTCAATGCCCCAGCATGGCAGTCAGGCTCACATGAGGAACTGGAAGATAAAATAAAACCACAAGGGAGTCAGGCAAACTCAGATTCACCCTAAGGGGGTTTTTCCAAGATTTAGCTGCTAGGGGTTCTCCTGGCTCTCCCAGCAGTGTCTCCACACAAGGATTTTTCTGTACTCCCCTCTCAGGACCTGAAAGGAGATATGTTTGTTATCTTGTGTTCCAACAGTTAAGACAATTGACTGAAGAGTGCAATTAGGCTTGAGAAGTCTCTCTGGAGGAGCTATGCAATCACAGAAAAGGAGGAGAGATGCAGTTCCATCCAAGCAGGACTCAAACTCTCCCAGTATGTGCATCCTCTCTTGTTTCCAACCAAAATCCAATGCACCAACCCACACAGTGCTGTTTCTGCCACCATCAATTGGTGAGAGGGGCAAAATCCCCTTGCCTGAGCTGTCCCAGGGCATCCCCACATCCACCTGCATCTCACACCCCCCAGATGATGTCACTACAACCATCCCTGTCACACTTAATGCCAGGGAAGTCACACACAGCCCTGAGGGGAACAGAAAACAGGGATACCACCATCCCAGCCTGAATTCCCTGAGTGCTGCCAAGCTGAGGCACAACTTCAGAGCCACCAGAGATGCTCCAAGCTCACTTCCACATCCCCCACATTATTAGCATGTCAGAAGGAAGCTGCACCCTGGGCAGAGCAGTGTCAGTGTGTGGTTTGTGCCTGCACTGTGAAAATGCACAGGAACATTCCAGAGAACACTTCCTTACCACCATCTGCTGTTTTAAAGAAGAGATTTCCCTGATTTACAGCAAGGGTTTGGTACAAATTCCAGGAAGCACCATCTGCTCTCACAGCAAAAGGAGAGCACGACAGGAATCAGGTTCCCTCACAGGACTGGGCTTTTTGGAACTAAACTTTGCTACCCCCACCTGTTCTCAGAGAGGCACAATGAGTTGGCCAGAGGCTCCCAAACAGGATTAGGAAGCCAGAGGAATCACTGCAAACTGAACAGGAGGTTTCCATTTTATGCTCTGTCAGCTTATAGCTCTCCATTCCCACTATCACAGAGAGGCTGAACACATACAGGAACTCCAAGCACAATTTGATCACTGAAAGGAGGTTTTTTTTTATTATTGGAAAGTATTCATCTCCTTATTGCAGCACAGAGGAATCTGTACTATTAAATATTTACTGATGCATAAGCTGGAAGAAAATGGTGGGTCTGCTTTAAAATCCTGTTTGCTAGTACACAAGAGCAGTATAAATTCCCTCTCAGTAATTCTACTTAACTTCCTCTGCAGGGAAGAGGATTTGCAGCTAGGACAGTAAAATGAAGAAATTAATTCAGATGCACAAGATACAATAATAAAAATTAAAATGTATAATTTAGCACTTAAAAAAGCCCAGCAGCCGAGGCTTAGTGCCTGAGGGAACCTTCTTCATAGGGAACCTCCAGCATAAAGATTTCAAGGCTTGACTACAAACAGCCACATTTACCTGATCCCTGATCTGGTGATGGTCTAATCTTGAGTGGGAAATTGGATGAGGGAACAGCAAGAGGCCTCTTCTAACCAGCATTACCACAAATATGCAACTACCCCTGTATTTGAGCCCTGGTACCTCAGTAGCACATCCTATTTCCAGTAAGCAGCTCCAGGACTATCATGGTCATACTGGTGCTTTGAAAACACCTGAAAAGTAAGATTTTTGGGGGTGTTTCCACTAGATTCTTCATCTTTTGCCTTGTAAGGAGAAATAAATCTTTATTTGCCAGAGTAAACCTTTATTTGCCAGCAGAAAGTGCTGTTCCACCATCACAGGCAGGTGCTGGGTCATTGTAAGTGCAAACTTGTGCAAACTCTGCCCTTTGTAAAAGGTCACATCCACATTATTATAGTTGTATTTTTCCTAGTACTTGTGAATAGCAATCACCTAGCTCTGCACAGCACTTTCCCATCCTTAGCTGTCTGACTCCTTTAGCAAACAAAATCAATTCACTTCTTGCCATTTAGAAGGTGGAGAAACAGAAGCAGGGAGAGGCCCAGTGTGGCCAAGGTCACCAAGCAAGCACAGCACAGGATCACTCTGAGACTGGCTGGGGAGGAACAAGGACATTTGTCAGAGCCACAAATCAGCCTCTGCAGCATCAAGTGGTGCAGACAGGGGCTGGACAGGTGTCTGCTCAGATCTGCTCCAAGCAAAGCTGAGTGGTTGGAGATTTCTCCCCTCCAGGGACTTGTGGTGCATTAGCAGGGCTGGCTACTTCACAGAGGGGTGACGCTGCAAATGCTCAGCACAGCCACTGGAAAGAAAAAAAAGAAAAAAAAAATCTTCTCCCAAATAGCTCAAATGGTGTTTTGTCCAATGCTGGCTAAACCCCAGCTGCTCAGATCCAAGAATAATGGATAAGCCAATGGATGGAATGATCCAATGGATAAGCCACAAGACTAAGGTCATATTTTCTATGGGTCCCTCTGGTTCCTGTAGAGAGGAACTTACACATTTCAACCTTCAGCAGCAAGAAAGAGGTACAAGGAATAATCTGAAATTAAATTCAGGATAAAAAACTATCTGCACTTCCATAGAACAAAGTGTGCAAACATCACCAAATGACTCAATGGTTTAAAAGCAGGAGTATAATAAATAGCATTAAGCGTAATACACGGTCAAGGCAACAACAAAAAAAGCCAAGGCTGGAAAGAACTGGCAATTCTTCCTGCTTCCAAACAGACTGAATAAAACCCTAAGCAGCTTAATAAAGCCTTGCTTTGAGGGTAAAAGCCAAGCTTCCACCAAGAGCTAGCAATTCATTTTGTCAATACTCAATACAGAGCTGAAGTTTAAACAAATATCCATAAGCATGGGCCAGTTCCATCTAGTGGCATGAATAAGAAGTTTATTCATGTTTATAGCACCAGGCCGCCAAGAATGTGAAGTAACAAGATCAAAGCCACCCTGGGGTCTTGCCCTACATAAACAATAATAAAAAAGCAAGGAAGACAGATGGAAAGAAGCTATTCCACACTACCTCAGTGATTTCAGAGCCTATTTATAGGCAAAGAATAAGGCTACCTATAAGCAGGCTCTAACATGCCCATCAGCTTTTCTGCAACACAGTCAAGGACAGGAAACTAGAGCTGTTTTAACAGCAAAGCAGTCAGATAAAAACTTTCCAAGCTTTTTTAGTTTTTCCACTTTTCTTAAAAGGCTCCCACCTGCACCACAGCACACCAAGCTGGATTTGGGACTTGAATCCCTATAGCAGTATCCAGGTGTCAACAACTTCTCATCATGACTCCAAAGACACCCACAGACTGTGCAGGGAGGACCCACCACGCTGAAGACATGGTCCCACCCAATTTCACCTCTAGATTCCTCCACGTACTCATAACTCAGTCACAGAATAGCCTGAGTTGGAAGGGATGCTCAAGGATCAGAGTCCAGCTCCTGGCCCTGCACACACACCCCAAAAATCCCACCCTGTGCCTGGTGTTGTCCAGATGCTCCTCTGGCAGCCCTGGGGCTGTGCCCATTCCCTGTGGGGCCTGGTCAGTGCTCCAGCACCCTCTGACACAGCACACCCAAGTTGTTTCACTGTGCAGACAATAAAATCCTCCCCATTATGGTTTTTCCTACAGCGAATTGAGAGGAGAAGAAGGAGTTACCAGAACAGCTACCAGGAAAACCCACCAGGGACTTGGGTTTAACAGTTCTCTGAACTGACAAGACCTCAGACTGACAGCTGAGGTCACAGGGACTTCCTGGACAAGCTTCTCAAACATGCAAAAATATCATCCACAAAACCACTGCTTCCAACCACTACTATGAGGTAAGGGATCAGCTGCTACGAGGTGAAGCAGGTCTCAGGAGCACACAGAATGCTTACACAAGGATTTCTAAAACCCATTCAAAATCCTTTTAAATACCACATGACATATTTTTAGCTTAACCTAAAAATAGCCACCATTGGGGTTGTGCATATATTTAATCTCCTGATATATGAAGGTGTTTCTGGACTGCAGTAACTGGAGCAGAACTCAAATCTGCTCCTTCCACCCCACATTTGTGCTGTGATGAGCATCTTCAGATGGTGCTGGAATTTAAACTGACAGTCGAGGGGAGACACCCCCTTCTCAACAGTGTAATGTATTTTTCCCCCACCATTTACAGCATTTGAAATCTTGAACTCCCACATACCCAAGATGGGACTAGACTCCAAGTGCTCTTGTCTGGCTCCAGCTCAAGGCAACAGGACTAGACAGAAAGCAGGGGAGGTAGGAACTGAGATCCCAAACGAACAGGGGGGAGGGAAAAAAAAAAAAGAGCAACTTGAAAGAGATGTCAGCAACATCAAATCACTGTGTTTTAGCCTCTCCCCCACACAGAACACCACTGTTGCTCACCTACACTGACAGAAGAGCATCAACTCCTACTTTGTGCCTGCGGGCAGCAAACGTGTCTGCTGGTAGCCTGCGAGCAAGGTGAATTTCTGGCTCATTTCAAGCTGCTAAAACAAGCTACTTAAATAATGCAGGGCTTGTGACAACCAGCAAAATGAAAAGCTAAAAATTCAGTCTTTAAAAAAAAAAAAAAAAAGCACAACAGAAGGGAAATAAACCAGCCTGACTTACTGTCAAGCATTTCACTGAAACATTTCAAAGGGTTCACCATTTGCTGGGGGCTGCCCCTTGAAACAGGCACTGAGCAAAAGCAGGGAGAGTTTAACAGTGGTTGATCGTGTTAAGCAGCACCATCCCAACTGAAAATTAGAAATCCCCTGATCATAAGCCCAACAAGAACTGCTGGGCACAAACAAATCCTGTTTGCTATGCACAAGGCAGCTACTGCCACTGCCTCACACCCTGCAAAGGGACAGAGCCAGAGGTCAACACGTGGGGCTGCAGCAGGGCTCCTGCCAGCAGGTTTGCTCAGTTCCAAGCCTGGGCAAAGTGGAAAAAGCACTAATTCTAGCCCAAAAGCCTTACCCTGGCCTCTGAAGGCAGGAGTGTGTGGGCAGTGGCTCACAGGAAAGATCACCTGGTTTCCAGCAGCACAATCTGCTACAGGTATTGGCCAAAAGCTCCTCTCAGGAGCACAGACCAGAGGTAGACTCATGACAAGAGCATCCACGCAGCTCTGCCACCAATTTTTGGACCCATAGCATGTGCTGAAGAGAGACAACAGACCTAAAGATCATTTAATAACAGAACTGGCTGGTGAGTTATAAAGTATTCCCAAAGTGTTTCCCACATTAGCAGCTGGCTTGGTTTACCACACAATTTTAAACACAAACTCGCTGAGAAGGGGAAGACAGGACTCCTGAGATGTGAGAAAAATCAAAGAACAGAAACTGAAATGAACAATAAAAAGAGCCAGGTAACATTTCTAGGGCAGAAAGCCACAGAACTGCTTTCACCACACCAAAACATAAGACAATTTAATACAAGAAGTGTTTTGTGGCAAGTAAATCCAATCTGAATGTTCACCTCCTCCTGACAGACAAGACACCCAACACACACAGTTCAGAAAGTATCCCAGCAGAGCAGCCACTATTTCCAAAACCACACCAGCCTGCAACTGGCTCCAGCAGCTCCAGGGAAGGTCATGAATGAAGATGGAAGAGAGGAATGAATCTGGCAGCAATCACAGCTTCCAGTTACTTCCCAGAAGTTCCTCACCCTCTCTTACCCAAGGAGAAAAGCACTGAAGGGAGTGATGCCCTTTCCTCCCAGGCTCACCACTGGTAACTGCAGAGTCAGGAGAGTGACCAAGAGCACATCAGGAGAGGCTCCAAAAAGAGAGGCTACAGATTAACACAGGACAGGCTACATCTCTGTGTCACTGCTCCAGGCTAATGAAAATTGCTTACTCAGGAGCAATCAAGACAGCAGATATTTAGGGATTACTTGGCTTCAAATCCCCAACTAGATTTTTCCCCATTTTCTAAGCCCACTCAGGACTTACAGGAAACAACCTGGCTGTCTGTACATCACAAGACTTCTCATCAATCTTACTTACTTCATTTCATCAAGGTCACAGTATCAATTATTAATCATAATTGTTTGAAATACTCAATCACCATTTTTATTTGAAACACAAAGTACAAGAGGAAAGAAATGCATCCAGTTTTACCTAATTCACTAACAGCTGGCCACATACATTGGCACCAGCTTTCCTTCCCAAACCTGCAAAATATTTGCATTTCCCTACCAAGATATCTGCTCTGTGAGCCACTCTCTAAAATGTAAGACTGTTTTGAAACAGCTGCATTCATTTTCCAAAACTGGGCAACACAAATGAAAGTTTCCCATTCCTTTGAGCTATTCCCTGGTGACTGGCATCAAGGTCAACTTCTGGACACCTCAGTGCCTTCCCATGACCCCCATCAGTCCCTCTACCAAATAAGAGAGCTCCATATCATCTCATTTCCCTGACCAGCACGAGACTCCTCGTTTTGATGCATGCAAAAATCCACTCTCTGCACAAGAGGTAGAAACCTTTGGATCTGTCATTCTCCCTCCCTGCAACTGAGTCCTGAAAAAAAGTTAAATCTACAAACTCTAGTTGGAAAGGGGAGTTAATGCCTTTACCTTGAGCAGCTCATTTTAAGAGTGAAGAGAAAAATCAAGGTTTTGAGGGAGAAAGAGGCAGCCCTGGAGTTAGTTCCTGTAAAGGGCAGTACTCTGCCTGCCTCAGACTTCTGGCATGTGCAAGATCATCCAGTGTAATCCCCTAAATCCAAAACCTCCCTCCCACATCACAAACACAGGTGCCAGCTTGGCATTTCATGTTGATGCAACAATTCAGACACCAGCAGCTCAGCACTTGGCTACAGACCTACACACAAACCCAGCCTATCTCCCAGACAATCATTTAGAAGTAATTTGTTCTGATTTTGTGCTATAAGGGTGGGGATGAATGGAAGAGCATGTGAAACCATGTGATTTGCAGCTCTGTTGCTTCCAGAGTGAGTTTTGCTTCCAGTTTCCTTTCCCTGAACTCACATGTCCTTTCCCTTCCAGGGAAAGGCCAGAGGCTGCTTTGATCAGCACCAAGATTCAGACACCTGTGGGTTTAAAGAGCTGGACTCCACAAAGCCCCAGGTGCTGCACATACCTGCCACAGCTCCACACAGCATTAATTGCAGCAGCTGCCTTCTCTTCTCCATAAATCCAGCAGCCACAGAGAAAAGAGCAGGAGAAATGCCCCATGAGCCCCAGGATATATAGCAGAGTGCTCCTCTGTTACTTGTACTTCATAGATCCCTCCAGGAGAGCATTTCCTCTCCAAATCCTCAGTAGTTTTCCTACCTTTTTTCTTTCCTTTTTTAAGGCATCCTGAATGCCACTTTAAAGAGCTTAACAGAACAAAGAAATCCAAGTGCATCCTTTAAAGTAGTTACTTAACAAGTTGGATGAGTGTCTTCAGGAGCATTCAGGTTCCCATCTTAGCACTGTTTTCACTGGAGAGGAAACAGAAATAAAGGATTTAAGATTGCTGGGACAGGCAGTGGCACTGACATTCACACTGATGAGCAACCAGCAGCCTGCTCAGCTCACAGCCCTGTTTGCAGGGGCACTGAGAGCAGGGAGAACCGGGCTGCACACAACCAGCAAACTGCTGTGAAAAGCAGCAGTGAGGGATCAGTAGACCAAAACCAAGAGGGCTGGAAAGCACAGAGACAGGTTTAGTTCCAGTGGCAGCCAGAGGACCTGAAAATCACAAGGAACTGACAGGCTCTGATGGCATCCTGGATGTTGAGCAGCTGCCCACCAGACCAACTCAGGAAACCACCTAAGCTGCACTTGGGAAGCAGTGCTCCAGAAAAAATTACAAGCATAACGCACCACCAGGAAAAAATGTGGAAGGGGATATTTTTGTATTTTATTTTATATGTGACCTGAACTTATCACAAAAAACTTTGCTTTCAAGCACAGCACACCTCACCTCGTTCACAAAGCTGCTGACAACACAAAAGCTGAGACTTGACCTTGAGGTGGCACACAGGGAAAAAAACCTGACTTACTGCAGCAGCCCACCTTGGCAAAAAGAAGGTCTCTGTCAATCTGCACAGTGCATTCAGAACTATTGACTTAAAAGCCTGCCACCAACCCTTCCAGGTGTCAAACATCCCATGAGGGACTTCCAAAAAGAATGACTTCACAGGTCACATATTCTGGTTACAACAGCCGTGCCTTTTTTTAGGGCCACATTAAGCACCTGCACTTGCCACAATTCCAAAGGTCAGCAGCCAGAAGCTGTGTCTTCATGTTCAGAAGGGTTTCACTTCAATACCTGTGAAGGACAGTCATGTTCCCATACCACAGCTTGTTTCCTCCTCTCACACTGAGCTCCTCCAGCATTTCTTACAGCTTTGAAAGGAAATGCCCCGGAAAACATTTTTGTAGGATTCAGATCAGATACCCTCCACATATCCAGCATGGTGGAATTGGGAGAACAGAATTAAGGTGGTAAAATAAACTGCAAGAAGGGGGAAGATCTTAAACTGCAGCTTAAGGTGATACAGCCACAGCCTATCCCTAACACTCAAATTACACGTACTTACTGCAAGGTCAGGCACTTCTGAAAGATGCTTTTACACAATCAATTAAGGGTTTAAATATATACAAGAGCCAGTTTAGAGCCAGACTGGGCCAACAGGCCAAGCTCACATTGATAGGTTTTAAATGGCCTTACATACTGAGAGTAAAACACCAAAAGAAACCTTGTAAGACAGGTGCTAACACCTGAACAACAAATCCATGCTCTGCACCAATTTTTGCTGGAAAACGTAAAAAATAAGCTGCCTCTTGCACCCAACAACTGCTGCAGGAAGAGCATTGTCAAGAAAGAACTGCAACTATCTCCTTACTGCTCCACAACTACAGATGACCACTTGTCAAAAGATTTTCCAGACAGCCAGCAACAGTCTTTGTAAAACTGGGTTTAGTTTTGTTTACAGCCACGTGTAGCCTTGTGGCCAATTCCAGCCCAGCAAAGTCTCAGCAGTGAAAACCCAGGGCAGCCTTCCAGGCTCATGACAGTTGTCCAGCCTGACTTCATCCATGTCACGTGGCAGTGGCTACTGTGGAGTTTGAGTATGTTAAAATACCAGAAAAGCAAAGAGCCTGCATTGGAGGTAAGTACCACTATATCAGAACAGAAAACGGTGAAATTAGATGGTGGCTGGATTAGAGATGCTCCACATCCAGCATGAATACCTTCTGAGACTACTAAAGCTCACAAATGAATGAATTATGAGCTAAAAAGCAAGGAAAGAAGAGCTGCATGTTAACTCTCCAGGTTCACAGTCCTGTAGATTAACGAGACTGTATGGTACCACTAACCCCAAAGCAAACAAACACTTCACAGACACAGGACTATAAAAACCACCACAGACCAGAGCCAGAAGGATACACAGGCTGCACTCTGAGCAGTTGCTAAGGACTGTGTTTCAGGCAGTGAATCTTGTGCCCACCCTTACTCAACACACTCGTGTCCAACACTGGGTGAGTCCTCACAGCAGAACAGAAATTCTCTTCCTGGGTGTTGCAATATCAGACAGATTATTTAACTACCTGGGCTGGAGGGTTAGTAAAAACAGCCACAAACTGCTAAACAAACACAAACACACTGAGCTGAGGAGCACTCTCCAGACACTGTGTCCAAGGCAGAGGTGTGTTCCAGCCATTGTCTGTGCTAGTCCTGGCAGATCCAAGGGCGCCTCCCAGTTGATACACAATGAAGCCTGCTCCACTGCAAAAGGATTCTACAGAGAACTATTTACATTAGCTCCCAGGTCTTGCTCACCCATAGCTGGAAATCCCAGCAGCATAGGAGGCATTAAATGCCCTACCCTGCTAGTTTCCTGAAAGAAAAAAAGGGCTGCTTTTCCTGCCTTCCCATTATGCTGCTGCTGTCATCTCCCTCAAATTACATTTCAGCACATGACAGCAGAGCAGGGAGAGGAGGAAAGTCCTCAGCAGCATTGTGGCTGTGCAGCAGGCAGCTTGTCAGCACTGCTGTC
The DNA here is from genome assembly GCA_013399835.1 of Leptocoma aspasia. Classification (NCBI taxonomy): domain Eukaryota; kingdom Metazoa; phylum Chordata; class Aves; order Passeriformes; family Nectariniidae; genus Leptocoma; species Leptocoma aspasia. The sequence goes on from VXAX01005171.1 coordinate 106,428, forward strand.
CCTTCCCTCTGCCAACCCCCTGAAATGTGTTTGCCCAACACAGCTTGTACTTTCCAGGGGTACATGGGCCAGTGCTCCTTCCAAGACTGGGCTTCAAGCAAAAACGATCTGCAAGAAGCATCAGGGAGAGGTTTTCCTTCCACCTCCATCACATGAAAATACATCATGTCTTTGGGATGGGATTTGGAAGTAGAAGTGTAAATCTGTTCCTCACTCTGGTTTTGCAAGGGCTGCAAAAAGCCAATCCCTGCCTGCTTTTCTCCAAGGAATAACAGAAGCAGTGTGCACGGCTTGGTAAGAGCATGTCAGTCTGGATAACACAGTACAGGAGCCTTGTGCAAGGAGTGCTTTGGACAAAATATATTACTTGAGGCCATTTTTCATTCTTATATTCACCAAGAAGAGATTCCAGCTAGTGCAGATCCCAACCACCTTGTACTGCAGAGCAGTATCACGTGATGCCTCTACAGATCCCATCCAAATGTTTCTCTGAATAATGCAAACAGTAGCTTGGCCTCCTTGCAGGGGAGGGCAGGCTGAGGGTGAGCAACACCACGCTCGGCCTCCAGGGCCAATTGAAAACGTTGCAGGTCACCCTGACACCCACAAATGCTCCCAGTTTTATTTCAGCTCATCAACTTTGCTTCTTGTTACAAGGGGTAACCACAGCCTCCAAAACTCATCCTGGGAGCAGCTGAGCATCACCAGCTGCTCAGCTGATCAGACATTATAAAGTGGTTGAGGAACAACGGGGCTCCCTAAAGCCAGAGAGGAAGCCACACATTTAGTTTAAATTCCTGCTGACCTGGGTCAGGAACACTGCGAGGTGACAGCATGGCTCGGGGTAGCAGCTGCCCCACAGTGAAATCTTCCCCTAAAGCCCAATGCTTTTTCCACTTAATCAGGCACTGACAGTTCCCCTCATGAATGCAGGCAGGGAACCACAGCAGGGTTGGTAATTAGGAGAGAGGTGTCATTCAGAAGGAATATAATTTCCCATCCTCAGGAATTAAGCTTTCCCAAGGATTGCTACAAATTTAAAACCACTGCAAGCCCCTAAGCACTGACCCAGAGGAAAAACATCACTCCCGAGATAGTCCAAAATAAACTTGAAATTCTATAAAAGTGACATGAAGGCTGGTGAGAATGAGATTATCCCAGCTCAGTGAGACACTCCTTATTATCTCTCATCTTAGTGCTTTGGCAAGGATAACTTATTCAAGCCACCAGGACACTGCTAAGGGGCTTTTTCCCCCCCTCTTTTTCCTGTTTTCTCTGCCTACTCCTCCCTGATTTCCCACTTCCAGTAACCTGCTTAATAACAAAACTACTCTGGAGTAATGTTGACCAGCCCATTATTCAGGTCCATTTCAAACACAGGAACTCCCAGCCTATACACAAATGACCTTATCTCCTGGGCTGCTACTGGGAGACAGCTGCTGTCCCCAGGCAGCTGTGTGTTTCACACCTCCTGCTGTATTTAAAAAGGCACCTATCCCACTGGGATTGGTCCTACTGAGAGTAATCCCAGCTACAGGAAGCAGCTTGAAACCCCACCTCCACTTCAGTGCACACACAGGCTTTGGACACTACTAATGCCTCGTCTTTAAGTAGTTACAATGATGTCCAAATTCAATAATTTAAAGGGAGTCTTAAAATATTTCCGGATCAAATCCATCTGCAAAAAACCAAAAAAACAACCCCAAACTTCCAATGAGGGGAATCAGTGGTGCAGTTCTGACTGTCCCAGAAAGAATGCAGCCAGTGGCAAGCCCCAACACCCAGCACCGCCGGCGCTCAGACACAGTAAACCACTCACAATGGCTTTAGAAAGATATAAATAAAAATAAGACACCCATTCCAAATTAATGAATGGGAGCTTCTTCCAACAGGCACTAAACAACACCCGAAGGGCTCCACGTCTCTTGCACTTGGGTTTGTGCTACTCCAGGTTGTAATCAGCTCCTGGCCCCTGGGATATGCTTCCTGTCTCTCTCCAGCTGCGCCGGAGCCGCCGGAATTGTGTGTTTGCCCCACCTATTCTTGCCACAGGACTTTTCAGTGATTTGTGTCCAATTTCAAAGCACAAGGCTGCCAGCAGCAGGAACGCCCACTGCATTCTCAGGCAGACAAAGCACTGGTCTACCCCGGAATTCGGACTTCCGAGGCAGCTCCCGAAACTCCAGGCCAGGAACAGGCTGCCAGCACCGTGCTGGAATCCAGACTGAACCTTATCACCAGTAACACCTGCCCCAAGTTCTCTTCTAGGAACTGCTGTTCCTGCCCTGACTGCCTGCAGCCAGGCCAACCAGAAGGAAAACATCCTAGGAAGCAAGAAAAAGAGATGGAAGAAAGCCTGTTACCACAATGCAGCACCTCCAAGCAAGCTGAATGTCTGCAGATCTTCAGGAAATCTGTCTGAGTCCCTTCCCAAGTCTTGCTGTTCCAGGCACAAACTCCTGTCAAGATGATTGTTTATTAACATCCAGTCACATCACAAAGACACCCAGCACATGAAATCTATTATCATGTTTACAATTGCAGAAGGCCTGATGTAAGGCAGTGGAATTTTTGCACAGCATTCATCCTAGAAATGAAAAGCACATATTAAAGCTGTAAATCCCACAGTTCTGGAATTAAAAGCTGTCCCTGAATCCTACCAGTCCTAAACAAAATGGGTTCTACCACATGGTTTGAGCTGCACAGGCACTGTACCTGTTCAGGGATGTACAGAACCTGCCCAGGATTTGGGTCTGCAGAATGATGGGTCTCAGATTTCCTGCCTCATCTTCCAAACAGGTTGCTGGAGTAAAATCCCTCAGAGCAGAGATTGTTAAGAAAGAGGAATCAACCTCCACAGAGACAGAGATCTGCCCACAGGTCATAGGACCAGGACTGGCTGTGCCCCTCAGAACCAAGCCCCACAGAACCAAGGCACTGAGAGAGTCCCTCTAGAACTGCTGCCTGAAGCAAAGCAAGAGCCTGCTGTTCCATAGGAAAAGAAACACAAGAGGGAATGCTCTGAAAAGCACATGGACATCAAGCTTTAGTCCCCCAGCATCATGCCTGGATTATGGAAATAAAAGTGCACAGCAGCAACATCAGCTTTTCTCTTTCAAAGCATCAGAGGTCTCAGGACAGTGACCAAACCAAAAGAAACTGAACAGAAACATCAACGACTAAACTTATTTGTATGAAAACTGTTCTAAGCATCTGTCAGTAAGATTCTAAAGGAAGGCATTGGAGGACACTCAAAGACAACACTCCAGGTCATGAAGCACAGGTGAGATGAAAGGAAAAACTCTCCAGGCTGGGCTGACAGGTGCAAGCAGCTGTTACCCACCCAGGGTTCCAGCCAGCACAGCTGCAAAGCCAGGGATCCAAGAGATGACTCTTTAAGCCAATCTACATTTTGCCCACCCCAAAGCACTGCCCCGGCTGAGCTCACACTCCTCTTTTCACACACACGCTGGAGTTCCCCACAGCTCTTCAGCCTCAGAAGACTTCGGTAGGATCCCAACCTGCCTCCAGCCATCTGGGGGAACAAGGTCAGCTCCAGGGGCAGAAAAACCCATTACATAAACGCAGTGTACATTAACACTTCCAGGCTGCGCTCTACCACGCCGGGCCGGCACTTGGATCAATAAAGGGAAAGGAGGAAGAGGAGTATCTCTTACACTGATCCCTCAGCTCCGAGGACAGCTGTGTTCGGGGTTTCTTTCCTGCAGCAGCTCCCACAGCAGATACCTGAAATGCCGAGATGTCCCAATGGCACCGAGCGCTCCCACACTGAACAGGGGTCAGAAGAGAACAGTTTTTACCCTCCTCTCCCCACGAGCTCCGGCGCCGGCTTATCCCCGGCTACAAACACCCGGCCCGGGGTACCCGGGGCAGCCGTAAGGAGCCCCCGGGGAGCAGCGCCTGTCCCCGGGTGTCCCCCGGGGCCGCGGGGGCTCACAGGGGCGGTGGAGGGACCCTCTGGCCCCGGGAAGGGGGAGAAGAGCCCGGCCCTGAGGGGATAGAGGGCGGAGGGAAAGGACCCAGTCCTGAGGGGAGCTGGAGGGGGAGGCGGTGTCCCCGACCCTGAGGGAAAGCGAGGAGGAAGGACTCGGCCCTAAACGAAAGCGGAGGGGTACGGGAGGACGGACACGGGGACGACGACGCAGGGCACCCGTCCCTGAAGGGAAGAGAGGGGAAAGGACCGGCCCTGGAGGGACGCGGAGGAAGAGGAACGGACACCGGGCCCTGAGGGGACGCGGGGAGGGGGGGAAACGACCCGTCCCTGAGGAAAGGCCCCAGCCGGGAGCAGCGCCCGACCCCGCAGCGAGGGGTCCGACGAGGCCCAGAGACGCCCCGGGGCGGCCCCTCTGTCCGTGGGGCGGCAGGGCTGTCCCGGCACTCACCGGCTCCCCAGGACGGAGGGGTCACCCCGGCACTCACCGGCCCCGCCGCCCCTCTGGCCCCGCTTCATTTAACCGCCGCTCCCGCCGCTTCCGCCCGGCCCGCGCCACGTGACCGCGCCGCCCCGCACCATAGAGAGACAGCGAGGGAGAGACAGAGCGGCGCGGGGGGACGGCCGGCGCGGGCGGGCCCGGCCCGGCGAACCTACCATAGAGAGAGGGGGCGGTCGGCCAGCGGCGCGCCACGCCCCCTGCCGGGCGGGCGGTGTTCCCGTGGGGAGGGGGCGTGGCCAGGGCCGCACGTGTGTGCGGGGCGG